>JAVYIG010001583.1:64482-320176 GCA_035222895.1 Strongylocentrotus droebachiensis | reverse complement strand
ATATCGAATTATCATATAGCTTCTCCCCACTGATCTTTTTTTCAGTACAGATCAGAAAAGGTACATCTATTAAAGTGCGATGGATTGTAGCGACCAAGAGAGACCAAGAAGATAGACTTTTTCTTATAGAGTCTTGACGCCCTTCTGGCTTTCAGCACACTACACCATGTTTTTGTCTTATGTTTTATGTATTACATGTTATACCAATGGAAAACAAATTTCTGTATTATATTATGGACAATAAAATCTTGAATCTTGAATCTTGAATCTTGTTTGAAATATGGAATGGTTACATTTTGTTGTTTAGAACCTCTAATACTTTGCAAAATTATTGATGTCAAATTTGTTTGTCTGGCATGGGAGGCAGAAATAACAAATCCTCATTTGTTTGTAAAGATATTTGGAAATATGAGCGGAAGGGGGCAGAGACGAGTTGGCTCAACCCCCGAGAGAGGGAATAATATGCCCCTAGATTTTGCTTCCTCTTAATAGAGACGGCTGTCTACAGTATAAACATAGGATTGCACTTCTTTCTATAATTTGTAGAGCAGGTTAGCGACCAACAGCTGAGTAACTTGAGGTTTTAGAATGTTTAAATTCTGCATTTTAGAGGACTAATCTGTTGACGGGGCTTTTGCTGCGAAATATTTCTTGTCAAGGGGGGGGGGGGTGTATCTGATGCCATGCTTGTGGTGCCTATATTGTAGAAAGGGGTTTACAATCATAAAACATCGGGTCTAGTAATATTCGAGGAGCGTAATGACGGAGGGGGGGACTTGTTGATTTTAGGATGCTGACAATTTACATTTCAGAGCACTTGTTATTTTATCATAATTACTAAGGAAATACATACAATTTTCCTTCTTTCCTTTGCGAGGCTTTAGAATGTTTAAATTCTGCATTTTAGAGGACTAATCTGTTGACGGGGCTTTTGCTGCGAAATATTTCTTGTCAAGGGGGGGGGGGTGTATCTGATGCCATGCTTGTGGTGCCTATATTGTAGAAAGTGGTTTACAATCATAAAACATCGGGTCTAGTAATATTCGAGGAGCGTAATGACGGAGGGGGGACTTGTTGATTTTAGGATGCTGACAATTTACATTTCAGAGCACTTGTTATTTTATCATAATTACTAAGGAAATACATACAATTTTCCTTGTTTCCTTTGCGAGGCCACCCAACCCCCCCCCCCCCCCCCCCCCCCCCCCGTACGTCCCCGACTCGAATTATTGCATCAGCCTCTCTGCCTCCTCCCTGCTCCTGGCACCTTCGTTACCTTAAATGAAAACATGTTTACCTTAAGCCGTAACTCCTGCTCAAAGTCAGCCTGATTCTTGATTTTGTGAATTTGATGACCGACGATCACGCACTTGAAACAGACGTGGACCTTACAATCCTCACAAAACATATCTTTGTTCTCTTGTTTGTGGATGTAGCATTTATCGGATAGATGACCAATTCTGACCTTCCCGCTGATGATATCCTGTACGGATACAATCTCATGGGTCTCAAACATCAAAGACAAACCCTGATGACAGATCAGACACTGCTCACACAAGTAGCTGTTGCAGGTTTTGCAGAATGACACAGCCTCTTCTTGACGTTTGCAAGCAGAGCATTTTGGACGCATCTCAAGGACAGCATTCATTCCTCCACATTCGACGTGGTAATCTTCTACGAGTCCGTTGACAGCCACATTAGTGAGGAAATCATCGACACGGTTCGCCGACAACTTGGTGACCTCTCTGCAGAGAGGACAGATCATGTAATCGAGATCCTGATGGGACAAGTCATAGTTCTTGAGACATTTCCGACAGAAGGTGTGTCCGCATGAAGTCAAAATGGTTGCCTCGTCGAAGATATCAAGACATAGTGGACACGTCAGGTTCTCTGAAGAGCTTGTAGGTTTCTCTTTCTCAGTCTTCTCAGCCATTGGTACAAATATGTGATTTCCGGCTTATTACAAAAATGAGCTCATTCTACAAATATATCCAATGTCCAATGAAGCTTATGTGTGATCAGCTAATTTGTACTTAAACAGTCGTTAGTGCAACTATATGCAGTGATGTACTAGATTGTACCAATATCCTGAGTCTACGAAACAAGTGCGTCCTAACTGCATGCAGTTCTATACCAATTTTTCACGTTCATTACAAATAGGTGTCAAAAGAGGTGCGAATAACGTTGATCAAAAGTACTGAGTCTCTATGCAAGTGTATACAGCAATACAAATGTGATTGCAATGCTATACGCTCACACTATAGATCGTCTGTGAAAATATTGCAGTTGTGCATCCTATGAATAGAAGTGGGTTTTCCCACAGAGAGCGCGCCCAGCGTTTAAGGACCTTTGAACTTTAATAATGGCCAAATATAACCAAAGTCTATGATATGTGCAATTACTTCAAAGTGTTTCTGTTATCACCTCAATAACACTGTACCTGTTATTATATAGTTTTACTTATGAATACCTTGTCAACTATGTCAAATATAGTGATCGGGCAGACCTTATTGTGCCTTGACTACAGTGAATTTGAACTTTATGTCGACCACATATTATACTCGGTCTGTGTAACAAAACTACTTATCCAGGCGATCGTAGCACATGTGAATAATGATGTAATTATGGAGCGTCCCCACCACAACTGGAGCCTGTAAAGATCTCAACACATTTCCTTCATATTTATTTAGAATACGTCGTACGTTGTGAGAAAAATGTATATGTTTGTGATTGCAACCTTTAACGTTTTGCCATCAACACAATGCTATTTGCCGAGCTATATCCACGAGCAGTGGCGTAGCTACGAAAGGGGGGACCCTTTTTTTTGGGGGGGGAGGGTGGGGTGGCACTTTGTATACACGTATGTGCCCCTTAATCGAATGGCACCCAACAAAAAGGAAGATGAAGGAAAATAATTAAAAACATACCGCGAGATGATTAATATCAGGAGATATCTTCGAATATTATACAATTATGTGAACGCAGCTCTTACAACAGATTATGATACAGAAAGAAGAAAAAAAAATCTCGATTTAATGTTAGTGACGTAAGCAGCAAGCTCCAACATGTGCTGTCTTGGGGGGTATACTGAAAAAAACATTGATTAGTGTTCCGGGTTTAAAAGGAATTTGACGTATCCAAGGAAACATCGTTTAAGAGAGTTCAATTATAAATTGCTGTACTATTATACTACCTGTTTGAAACAATCTTTAAAAATTGGGAATAGCAGAAGACAGATACTGCCCCTAAGTACCACGTAATAGAGGACCTTGTCCATGTGTGTATTGAATGTGAACTGAACAAGAATGTACTTGATTATGTCTCACAGGTTGTGATGTTTGTTTTTTATATTGATTTTGGCATGGATATCTCTTGTTTACTTTAGCATAATAATGACAGAGAAGTGGACGTTGTAATAACTATCGCATTGCGGTGTATGTAGAAAATATGAGTCTTCTGGAATAAGTACATGTATGATTTTAATGATAAGCGTTTCAAAGTAAGGTACGTATTTGAAAGAGAAAAAATACACAGACTACTCGTAAATCAGGAGCTAAAAATCCTGACAAGAGGTTCCCATAGAAATGGTTAAAAACACCTTAAATGGTAAGTAGTGAAATATTGTACAGGCGAGAAAAGATGTGTCTTTTGATAGAAAAAAAGAAAGTTCTCCCCAAGCTAGATCGCTATGCACATAAGCAATTTCTTCGATGTAATCGTTTTACAAACATATCAACTGGTACATGTATGTCATTTTTTAACGATGTGGAACATTAAATTTATGTTTTCTCCAGTTTCATCATTGGGTTCCATCCCATGCATGTCTACTAGCATGAACAGAGGTAGAATTAATATCCTCATCATTTCTACAATTTATCAGATGATAAACATAATTCTATCATACCCCGTTCTCGTTCTACCGTTACAAAATGTAGATGAAGATATTCCTAATTCCACGTCACCAATCGACGGTCTGTACAGATTTCATTGAATTGAATCGAATTTAACTAGATTGAATTAAATTGAATTAAAGGGTTACATGTATATATTTTGAAAAAGACAACTGCCGAATTTAAATGAGATATATTCAAAGTGAAATTACTAACCATAACAGAAGTGCAGTAAACGTTTACATAATGTATCATAATATTCTTACATTACTTAAGACGTTTAGTTAAGAAACAGGACTTCTAACTGTTAAACGAGGCCTAATTTGTGTTCACACATTGTTCTTCTCTACATCATAGCAAACTAATCTGTCATATTATCAGTTCCCAGAGCATTCAATTTAATAGCTTTTCAGACAGGGGGCAAAGTGAATACGAAGGAACTTTTCATGGAATGTAGCACCATGGTCCAGTAAGTTTTTTTTAATGGATTTGATGTATTTATTTAGTTCAATGTAACATACATACATACGTAGAGTAAAATGATACTATGAAATGAATGAATTAATATTACCAATAATTTCACAGGATGACCTGTTAGAGGTTAAAAGCTCATTTACAAAGGGGTCCCATTTACAAAGTCAGCATTAATTACTTCTTCATTTAAAGATACAAAATAATCACAATATAAATCACAAAGTATAAACACAAACAAATTACTGTTCAATACTTTGAGAAGAGCAACATAAGGAAAATAACACTAACTAGAAGTTAATCAAAATCTTTATCAAATTTTGAAAATCATAATACTTACTTCAGTAAATATCTAAGATAAATGATTACACAATACAAGAAGTAGATGTATATTTTACGTACTGCATAGTGCATTAACATATTATTTCGAGAGAGGGAAGTTATATTTATATATGATTATGAAAACTATATTCAGGCAATTAAAATCTATCTAGAGAATGGGCATCTTTTCATTCGGTTATTTATCACATAGTTATAAACAACAGAATATATGAAGCTTAGACCCATAGTGGGGTATAACTGGAGCAGAGATGTAAACACACTAAAACTAAAGGCGATCAGCCTGGAGATAAAGATGATTACAGAGATACTTTGAGAAAAAACAACTTCTTTCCACTCGCAAAGGCGAGCATGTCTGGAGAGAGGGAAAGCAGGAAACACCATCTATCTCCAAGCGTCATAGTAAGAACGTTGAACTCAACTCTCTCCTTCAAGTTCAGACCATCAAGTTCATAGAGCCTAATCACCACGTTACCATTCTTACGATCAACACTCGCTACATACACCCTGTCCTGGTCATCCACGGCATCATACAGGTGAACATCGTCTGGAGCTTGTAGAGACTTACCAGCATTCCCATCCCTGTCATAGACCGTCACCATGCTTGGGTTGGTCATATCACATGAACTCGTGACGATCAAACCTGACCTGGTAGTAGATACCTGCCTCGTCTCTTTCTGTTTTGTTGGAACAGTGTGTTTGAGAGTGGATCCAGTCGGGTCATAAATGTAGACTTGCTTCTCACTGTTAGCGATGAGGATTTCATCTGATGGACTTCTGTTTAGTCTGAGAAAACTGCGGCCATTGCTTTTCACTTCGATGGTTGATTTCCTGGATCCATTGGGAGAAAATATGGTTGCTTTTGTGCCACCCATCGCTAAGCATAATGACCTATCTTTTTGAAACACAAGATCATAACACGTCACGCTTCCTAGTATTTTTGCATACTTCCCCCGTTTACTGGCTGAATCAATGATATCTATACCAATGGTATCCCAATATCCGATAGCTACACTGTCAAAAGAGTACCGGGTCATTCCCAACACCGTTCCACGTAGATCTACACACTGAATGACTTGCAACTTGGGATCTGAGTCTGAGATGCTCCCGAGGTCCAGACGGCTATCATCTGCAGGCTTGAACTTATTCTCCTGTGCTTTCTTCGTAATGGCTGCCGCAGAAGTGTGATCAGTAGCCTCCTTCAGCATGGCATCCAGCTCCTCACAGAGCAAGGTATGAGCAGACAGACTGTCTGTCTCAAGACGACCCAGTCTGTCATTAGCTACTAGTGTTATTGAACTACAAATACTCTTGATCTTCTGTCGATCCTTGGATTTCAAGACGTTGAGGTCGTCCTCGAAACTCCGCTTTACTGCATTGATTTGCTCGATGAGATTTCGATGATTTTCTTCAAGCTCTTTAGCCTTGATGCTGTAGGCTTGACTGACATCGTCCAGAAGTTTCTGCACGGCAGTGTATACTTCATGGCGTTGTACTTCCACATTTTGAATGTTCTTCTCCAGTTCTGATTTCTTAGTGGCACATCGCTGGACAAGGTCGTTCACCTAAACAAAACAAAAAACAGAGAAGTGAAAAGAACATTTAGTTATGAAATGTAGCCACGTTTACTAACGCCTTTATACACCCCCTCCTCCGCAACAAACACCTTTTCTCCTTTCTTGATATTTGAAAAGAATAATGTATTTAAGTTTCAACAACATCAACAAAAGAAAAACACATAGTATTCCTCCCTTTTTGTGTTGGTAATATTGGAATGTAGATCCCTTAAGCATATGTTTTAAGGCACAGAAGCAGATTTAAAATATTCAAAGTTATTATTTCCATAAGACATAAGATACCTCATACTAAAGAGTTTCTATAATACTAAAGTTCATATATAACTCGATAGAAAGTTTGATAGCTAGTGAGTGTGGCGACCCAGGGGGAAAATGTTCATGTGAAATTGAAAAGTGTAATCAAGTATAGCTTGAAACACATCGGAAAATCCCAACCTACTTCAAACAAATGATTTGCATATCAGTGATCAAAAAGCGAGCAACAGGAAGAGTTTCATGTTTTCTCAGAGGGGTGTCAACATTGTTGTCTTACCCCCTGTACTAGAGAGAAGCTTTGAACTTCGCACCGTATCCGTTTTAAGCGCATATGTAGTAGACAGGGTGCAATGATAAGAAACCTTCCGACTATTAAATCGTGACGAAGTCTAAAGACCAAAAGGAAAAAGATAGCATTTTGGAAATTTAAAACCGTATTTCAGATGACTTAAAAGCTTTTCTAGTCTACAATATCATCAATATAATACCATAATTATTGTGCTAATATCTAGCGAGCCGGGCGGGGCCTTTGCCTTCTCCCCATCGATCTGTTTTCCGTGTAATTCAAAAAAATGTGCGATGCATGGAGCGTAGCCACCAAAAAAAAGAAAGAACCTATTCTGCTTTGCAAATTTATTGACGTTAACATTTTTGTCTGGCAAAGGAGGCAGGAAGAAAAAGAAGAAACAAATTTGTAAAGATATTTGGCCTTGTGAGAGGTAGGGACAGAAACGATTTGGCTCCACCCCCGATAGAGGGAATAATATATATCTCTTACTTGTGTTGCCTCTTGGAGACAGGCTTTCTACAGTATAAACATAGGACTGCAATTTTTCTATTTTTTTTTAGAGCAGAGTAGCGACCATTAACTGAGTAAATTTAGGTTTTGGAATGGTTAAATTCTGCATTGTAGAGGACCAATCTGCTGACAGGGCTTTGATACTCAAGGGGGGATCTCATGTCGCCACAACCCTTTGATTGATAGAAGTGTTTGTTCCCATGTTTGTGGTGCCTTTATTGTAGAAGGGGCTTACTAACATAATAAACACCGGATTAATTAATATTCGAGGGAGCGTAATGACACTCATTACTTTATTTTTCAGAGTTCTTGTTATCTTATTATAATGCAAAGGAATGACTAATTTTCCTTCTTTCCCTTGCCAGGCCACTTCCCCCCCCCCCCCTCCCCCGACTCGAATTATTGCATCAGCCCCCTCTGCCCCCACCCCTCCCCGCTTACGGCGCGTACGTGCCACGCGGTACATTAAATTAAATGAAACCACGTTTACCTTAATCCGTAACTCCTGCTCGAAGTCAGCCTGATTCTTGATTTTGTGAAATTGATGACCGACGATCACGCACTTGAGACAGACGTGGACCTTACAATCCTCACAAAACATATCTTTGTTCTCTTGTTTGTGGATGTAGCACTTCTCGGATAGATGACCAATGCTGACCTTCCCGTTGATGATATCCTGTATGGATACAATGTCGTGACCTTCAAAGAAGACTGCAAGATGTTGATGACAATCTAGACACTTATCACACATGTAGTTATTACACGTTCTGCAGAATGAGACTGCATCTTGCTGAAACTTGCAAGCAGTGCATTTTGGACGCATCTCAAGGACAGCATTCATCCCTCCACATTTTGCGTGGTAATCGTCTACGAGTCCGTTGACAGTCACATTGGTGAGGAAATCATCAACACGGTTCGCAGACAACTTGGTGATCTCCCTGCAGAGAGGACAGATCATGTGATCCAGATCCTGATGGGACAGGTCATAGTTCTTGAGACACTTCCGACAGAATGTGTGTCCACATGAAGTCAGGATGGTTGCCTCGTCGAAGATATCAAGACATAGTGGACACGTCAGGTTCTCTGAAGAGCTTGTAGGTTTCTCTTTCTCAGTCTTCTCAGCCATTGGTACAAATATGTGATTTCCGGCTTATTACAAAAATGAGCTCATTCTACAAATATATCCAATGTCCAACGAAGCTTATTTGTGATCAGCTAATGTGTACTTAAAGTCAGCAGTCAGTAAATGAAAGCACAAACTATATGCAGTGATGTGATAGATTGTACCAAATATCCTGAGTCTACGTAACAAGTGCGTCCTAACTGCATGCAGTTCTATACCAAGTTCACGTTGATTACAAATAGGTGTCAAAAGAGGTGCGAATAACTTTGATCAAAAGTACTGAGTCTCTCTTCAAGAGTATACATCAATACAAATGTGATTGCAATGCTATACGCTCACACTTATTATGAAGTAGATCGTCTGTGAAAATAATGCAGTTTGTGCGTCCTATAAATAGAAGTGGGTTTTCCCACAGAGAGCTCGCCCAGCGTATGCACCTTTGAACTTAAATTGCGGTATTCATCATTTTTATCTATAGAGGGCGACTCGTTAGTTTTTAGTAGTGGATAAATTGTGTTGGAGATCCACTTTATTAGAATCCTAGGTTTTATTTGCTGTTATCATTTTTTTTGGAAGGTTAAGGGACGGTAACCACACTTACATTGCACCCCTTCTTTATCCACCATTCTTCCTTTATCTTCTTCCGTCAGTCTCTCATTCTCTTCTCTTTCACTGTCAAAATTTCTCTTAACGTATAGAAACCTACTTGGCTACACTTATTACAATGCGAAATTCGCCTGAAAAAAAATATTTTCCCACTTCCTCTGTTATACATTGTATACAAAATCTTATAGATTAGGCTTCTAACAATGATAATGTGAATCATGTCTGTCTCAAAGAGCTGATATCAAGAAATGTGATATCAAATAGAATATGCAGGCCATACTGCACGGAAATATGATTCATTTAAAATTATAATATATTAAGTAAATCACAATAGTTTTGTTAGTGATACTGCATTTTTGGTAAAACTGTCGAATGTTTTTTCTTTTCTTCGTAAGGTGAATGGGTTGTTTTGGACCAGCAAAATTGTCAAATTAAATCTGAAACATTGCTGGAATCTTATGTCTGTGTCTGTGCAATGGTTTTTCACTTTTTGTAATTACATCACGATTGATATCAATGTGTTATCACTTAAATGATTCCGAAATCTCACATTAAGCCTACACAATTTAGCCTCAACAATTACTCGTATAAACTGCACAATTAGCATTTCCCAATAACTGTATAGTCAGTTTTCAATCGTTTCTGGACAATGACCAGCACTCATCTGTATATGTAGTAATATCAAACGTTCAATCGCTCTGCTTAGATTATCTCAGGTATACAACAAGATTAATATAATCTTCTGTAATTTATGTAGACTAGTGACAATCAGTAGAGCAGTATGTCTCATGAATTTGTGTGACACATGGGGTGTGCACGTACATGCCCTCTAATCGAATGGCACGAAAAAAAGGTAGGAGCGAGGGGAAAGATGCAGGAAAATATTTTTTAAATACCATGAGATAATAAATATTAGGAGTTACCCTTAGCTCGAAAATGTTCTACGAATATTATACTATTATTTTAACGGAACTCTCACAACAGATTATTATTCAGAGAAAAGTCAATATTTAATGTTAGCGACGTAAGCAGCGAACGTTTCTACAATCTGATATCTTTTAAACAGACTCTTCACCAACAGATGCTGTCTGGGGGCAGGTATATTGAAAAGAGACATTGATTAGTCTTCCGTGTTCAAAAAGCATTTGATTTATACAAGGGAACATCGTTTAAGAGAGTTCAAGTTCAAATTGCTGTACTACCTGTTTGAAACAATTTAAAAAATTAGGGATTAACAGATGACAGATACTGCCCCCAAATTACCGCGTAATAGAGGACATTTTCCATTTGTTTATAAATGTGAACAGGACTAAAATGTCCTTGAGTATGTCAAACCGGTTAATATGTTTATTTGTATTCTTATTTTGGATGGATATATCTTGTTTACCTAAGATTAATAATGACAGAGAAATGGACTTTGTAATAACCATCACATCTGTATATAAAAAGTGTTAACCATCCGGAATAATGATGATTTTAATGAAAAACGTTTCAAAGTGAGATACGTATATGAAGAAGAAAACACAAAGACTACTCGTAAATCAGGAGCAAAAAAACAGACCAAATGTTGCCCGAGAAATTGTTAGCAACACTTGGTAAGTAGTCGTACAGGCGAGAAAACTTGCGTTTTGTAATGATAACATAGTACTTCAATTACATTGGTTCTCAAATATTAGTTTGATTCTTGAATTGAAATTAGACATCTCAATTGAGGCACACACACACAAGCAAGTGTGTACTTTAATACCAATGTGGTTACTATGGTAAACTCACACTTGAGTATAGATTGACTGTCAATATCATGCAGTTTGTACTTTCCATGAATAGAAGTAGGTTTTCCCCCAGAGCGTATAAACTTGCACCTTTGAACTTATTGGCGGTTTTCATTTTGTTTTAAATCTATAGAGGGCGAGTTGTTTCGGCTTTCAGTGGTGGATATGTTATGTTGGAGATCCACTTTGGTAAAATCCTACGTATTAGAGCAAGACGTTTTACTTGCCTTCATTACTATATTTGGAAGAGTAAAAAAAAGACGGGTAACTACCCCGGCCCCCCACTCAGTGTTATTTAGGGTACGCATATGCTCGTTCCCTCTTTTTGAAAGCACCCCCTATCTGAGGACTGCCAACATTTCCGAACCCCCCTTTCGCGGGCTTTTCGCGGGCTTTTCGCGGGCTTTTCCTGCCTTGGAGACCCCCCTAAATTCGGAATAATTTCTCAGGAGTCCAAAGAGATGAGAGAAAAAAAGAAAAAACACCCTCTCTTTAAAGAAATCTCCGGGTGAAAAGTTAATACACCCCTTTTTTTTACAATTCTCGGGCCGGACTTTGTCGCACGAAAAGTACCCCTTTACCGGACATTTTGGTATAACACGCATGGGGGCCGTCCGTTCTCGGAGTGGGTGGGGGGGGGGCGGGGTAACTACATTTGTTTTTCACCGCCTCTTTCTTCTCTATCATTCCGTTATTTTCTTCTAGTTCTCTCTTCCTCTTCCTCTTTCTCTGTCAATAATCAAAGCACTCTTCCAGTGTCAATCAACAATACTGTGTGCATACGACAAAATAATGTACATGTAATTATAAGCTAGGTTTACAGCATATATATTGATTTTATTATTATAATCTAATTTTAAAAAAGAAACAAAAGAGGAAAAAATACAACATGCAAATTTTGAGACATGTGTTAAAGGGAAAGTCCACCCCAGGATTTTTTTTAGCTAACGATATAGACCTAATAATACCATGAAGAATGATACAAGTCTCATTAAAATCCATGATCACATAACGAAGATATATCGACTTTTTTATCGAAAATCAGCCGCCCCCCAAATGCAAATGCGTTACATGGGCATGAAACTTTGTGACGTATGTTGCGAGCTGCCTTCTTATTTCGCAGACATTCACTTTCGCTCGCGGTACACTGTTATCGCACTGACACGACGAATCATGAATGAAAGTGAAAGCGAAAGTGAATGTCTGCGAAATAAGAAGGCAGCTCGCAACATACGTCACAATTTCGATACTATCGGTTATTTTTTGGCGATCGTTTCATGCCCATGTAACGCATTTGCATTTGGGGGGCGGCTGATTTTCGATAAAAAAGTCGATATATCTTCGTTATGTGATCATGGATTTTAATGAGACTTGTATCATTCTTCATGGTATTATTAGGTCTATATCGTCAGCTAAAGAAAATCCTGGGGTGGACTATCCCTTTAAGGTACTTTAACAATCTGTGTATATACACCAACAATAGAGAGACTACGTGTTTGTATCGAAATAGTCGCGCCATTTTACCAATAAGAATTAACTTTCTTTCTGCAAAAAAAAAAAAAAAAAAAGTAACTGCATTTTCCGTCGAGATGCAGTTATCAGATCCCCCTATAACAAAAAGATTATTTAAAAATATTTAAAGAACAATAGAAAGAAAATTGTCCCCGAGCTGGGTCGCTTATGCACACAAAGAATTTCTTCGATATAACCTTCTTACAAACATATCAACTGGTTTATCACGTTTTCGGAATTGATGCTTTCTCTAGACTCATCCCTGGGTTAGCCACACATGTCTACTAGCGTGAACATACACTCTTAATGTCAGCGAGTAAATTGTGCCGAGTAAAACAAGTTGAGTAACAAAATGAGCAATTCGGTACTCAAGCTGGAGTAAGACCTTAATTTTAGTGGTACTCGTCACCCGAGTAATTTGTTACCTTCGATAAAGAGTAAATCAATGACTCAATGAGTAAGAACTTCGTTTGTGTCAATTTTGAGTAAACTACGGTTGTGTATTAGCTGTCTCGTGCATGCATGTGCGCGTGCAGAGAGATATATGAATATGACTGACAAAGAAAGCGGACAAAATATACAGTTCCCCAGGTAGACAAAGGAACATCCCTTCACTGCTATTATGTAAAAATGTGTAGAACAGGTGTCACATGCATATTCACCTTTCTACATAATAGCAGTGAAGGGATATTCCTTTGTCTACCTGAGGAACTGTATATTTTGTCCGCTTTCTTTGTCTGTAATGTTCATAGTGGATGCAAAAGAACTGAGATAGATGTGACACATTGGGAAGAAATTCTGAGCTCATGGATCGAGCTTGGAACAGCTCCAACCGACATTTCTAGGTAAGAAATCCTCATGATAATATTAAAAGAGCTACCGTGTGATATTTAGTCAAGTTTCAAGGACACTGTGTTGATCAACATTGTGAAATTATTGTTGTCACTGTCGATGTCATTAATTTGATTGTGAACTTGGGCAATTCTCTAAGGGCGAGCTGGCATGCATTAATTTAGTGACCGGTAATAGCTAGCCTACTTTATTGTATTTGTATTAAACACGTATTGGCCTGGGGTAGGCCTATTGATGCAGATGGTTGTAGGACAATTACGCCCCCCCACCCAGAAAATAACCCCCTGAAGACAACCACCCCAGAGGACAATTACCCCCTAGGACTCGGAGTAGGACAACTTCCCCCCGATTTTATCAAAACCAATTAGTTGTTATCATCCTATCGAAACTTAATGCACATAAATTAACCTCTACCTTGTTAATTCCTATCATGTTAACTACATATCAAAATTTTATCATTTTAGGAAGGAACTGGATTGGACTTTTTTTCTGGCCTCCTTCAGAGGAAGGAGCCAACTGCTTTTGATGGTACTTTGAGGGACACCATGAAGCCAGGACAGTGTTACGTAGTCATCGAGAGAAGCGCCTTTTCATGCTCTTCATTGAAAGCAGCAGTTGACTACTGCTACAAAATGTTTCAAATACTACAGCTGGATTACCCTGCCCAGGCAGCTGTCATATGGGACTTCTTTGTCGTCTCATTTATGGAATTCGTACCAAGGATTTTATTAAACCATGGACCCTAGTACAGATGGACTAATAATGAGAGTCTTTCTTTGATCACATCATTCCTACCGCCACCTGATAATATGTATGTTGATGAGGACATTTATTTGACGCGACAATGTTTATTATGTAATCACGCATCATCACAGACAAAAGAACTTTTACATTTCTTCAGATTCTTTTCGCTCGGCCAGGGCCCAGAGTGTAGTTTCAGGATAAGTATCGTGATTTAGGACCACTGTATTCTTCAATGTCGTTGACTTTATGTTATTTGCATAGTGTGTGAGTGAAGAACTTCAAATCAATGCTAAATTTAGAAATCAGGCAAAATTATGGTTTATATTCTCTATTGACAAATAATGGTTACTTAACAGCTATTAAAAAAAGAACAATATTAATCAGCGGTTTAGTTAAAACCCTTAGTCAAAAAGTTAAAACCCTAGTTGAATCCACCTTTGTTTTAATCAGTATTGAGTAAAAACATGTACTTAACTTAGTACATGTTTTTACTCAATATTGATTGAGCAACTAAGCGTTACCCAGATAACATCATACTCAATATTTGAGCAAAAAATTGCTCAAACAATTTGAGTCAAAACATGTACTCGTTAATTGAGTAAAATTTGGCTCAACTCATGAGCAGTTTCTTACTCGACATGAGTTGATTACGTTTCTACCCAGTACTGAGTAAAAAAGGGAACCGCTCAACAAAGGAGTAAATATTGAGTAAAGGTTGACTCATTCAAACTGAGTAGAGATTTAGTCTTTTGTTGAGTAATATTTTTACTCAACAGATGAGTAGATTTGTTATTCAACACATGCTGAGTAAAGTTTACTCAAAAGTCGGGTGGTTCCCTTTTGACTACTCAAAAGAGTAACATTTTTACTCAAATTGAGCAGTTTTTTTTTAGAGTGTAGAAAGGTTTAAAACCCTCATAATTTCTACAATTTATCATATATTGTATAATTATGGTCCTCAAACCATTCATTTTATGTTGTAATCAAGTTAATATAAGTTGATTAATGTACTATTACCAGTCTCTTTTTTATGTAAAAGATTTTATCATGTTTTGTGTGGTTTTGAATAAATTGAACTTAAACTTGAAACATAACCATATCTCAGCCCATTCTCTTACTACCGTTTTGAAATGCAGATTAAGATATTCCACATTCCATGTCACATATCGATAGACCATTAAATTTAATTGCTTTCAGACAGGGTGCAAAGTAAACACGAAGGAATTTTTCATAAATGTAGCACCGTGGTCCAGTAAGGTTTAAAAAAATTGATTTGATATATTAATTAAGTTCAATGTAAAATACATACAAAGAGTAAAATTATATTATAACATGAAAACAAATTAATACCACCAATAAAGTTAATAGGATGACCTGTGAAAGCTAAAAAAAAGCTTATTTACAATGGGTCCCATTTACAAATTCAGCATTAATTGTTTCTTCATTTAACGATACAAAATAATCACAAAATAAATCACAAAATATGAGCAAAGTCAAAATAAAATTGTCAAAACCTTGAGAATAACCAATCAATATGTTAATCAATATGTTTATCAAATTTGAAGTTATACATTATATCATATCACTGATTTTCAATATACACCATGTATATCTAAGAGATACGTTTACACAATGCAATAAGTAGATGTATATTTTACGTACTGCATTTACATATTATTTCGAGAGCAATTACAATCTAGAGAATGGACATCTTTTAATTTGGTTAGTTATCACATAATAAACAACAGAACATGAAACATAAGCCCATAAGAGTAGATCTGGAGCAGAGAGGTATACACACTACAAATAAGGGTGAACAGAGTGTGAAATACAGGTGATTACAGTGATTCTTTGAAAAAATACAATTTTTTTTCACAAGCAAACGCAAGCAAGTCTGGAGAGAGGGAAACCAAGTAACACCACTCAGAACCAATCGCCAAAGTAAGTGCATTGAACTCAGCTCTCTCCTTCAGGTTCAGATCATCAAGATCGTAGAGCCTGATCACCACGTTACCTTTCACACGATCTACACTCGCTACATACACCCTGTCCTGCTTATCCAGGGCAGCATACAGGTAGACGCGGTCTGAAGCTTGTAGAGACTTACCAGCATTCCCAACCCTGTCATAGACCGTCACCACGCTTGGGTTGGTATAATGACATGAGCTCGTGACGATCAAACCCGACCTGGTAGCAGATACCTGGTTCGTCTTGTTGTGCTTTGTTGTAACAGTGTGTTTGAGAGTGGATCCAGTCGGGTCATAGATGTAGACTTTTTGCTCATTGCGAGCAATGAGGATTTCATCTGATGGACTTCTGTTTAGTGTGAGAGAATAGTCAACGCTTTTCATGTTGATGGTTGATTTCCGAGATCCATTGGGAGAATATATATGTGCTTCTGTGCAACTCGTCGATAGGCATAACGACCTGTTTTGTTGAAACACAAGATCATAACATTGCATGTTACTTGGTATGTTTGCATACTGCTCCTTTTTGCCAGCTGAATCAATGATATCTATACCATGTGTACCACCATATCCGATAGCCACACTGTCATCGGAGTACTGGGTCATTCCATACATCCATCCCCGTAGGTCTACACACTGAATGACTTGCAACTTGGGATCTGATCCTGCGATGCTCCCGAGGTCAAGACGAGTGTCATCTGCAGGCTTGAACTTCTTCTCCTGTGCTTTCTTCGTAATCGCTGCCGCAGAAGTGTGATCAGTTGCCTCCTTCAGCATGGCATCCAGCTCCTCACAGAGCAAGGTATGAGCAGACAAACTGTCTGTCTCAAGACGACCCAGTCTGTCATTAGCTACCAGTGTTATTGAACTACAAATACTCTTGATCCTCTGTCGATCCTTGGATTTCAAGACGTCGAGGTCGTCCTCGAAACTCCGCTTTACTACATTGATTTGCTCGATGAGATTTCGATAATTTTCTTCAAGCTCTTTAGCCTTGATACTGTAGGCTTGACTAACATCGTCAAGTAGTTTCTGCACGGCAGTGTATACTTCATGGCGTTGTACTTCCACATTCTGAATGTTCTTCTCCAGTTCTGATTTCTTAGTGGCACATCGCTGGGCTAGGTCGTTCACCTTAACAGAACAAATAATAGAGAATTGAAAAGAACATTTTGAAGAATGAGTAGGCCAATTACTTGAAGCTGGTATAAGAATCAAACACCGGAGTTTGGGGGCGCCTGATTTTTCACAAAATGTAGAACCAAGACCCCTCCCCTTCCCCCTCCTCCCCCTCATCATAAATGTCATATGAGGAATGAGGCATATAATACATTGTTCTCCGGCTTCCTGAAAAGGAAATCCAACCCTTGCAAATAGTTCGTTTGTATGGAAGCAGCAATATTAGATAAACAAAATGGATTTAGGCGAAAAATAGTAGTATAATGACAATGATAAACTAGACATAATACTTGTTTGGAACAAGTATAGGTGGGCTGGCCAACTAAAATTTGCGACAAAATAGAGCAAAAATAAGCGACATACTGCTAAAAAAACAATGTCATTGATGTAATGATGTAAACGAAATTCACCTCCCATAGGCATAACACGCAACTTAAGAAATTTCTGATATGTGCCCTTTAATCGTAATTTTCACTATGATGAAGCATCAAAATGAAAAATTGTGTTGATTGAGCTTGTAGAGAATTGTCTCAGCTACATCATATCGAAATTTGGAAGAAAATCGATCAATATTTACAGAGATACAATCAATGTTACATAAATATGCTGACGTCATTATATGCAAAGTCGTATTTTGAGTTCCAAGGCCATTATGATGATGTCACGATACACTTAATGGTCAAATGAGACATGGAATCATATTTCCGACTCATACTATATCTAAATATGAAAAAACATTGAAGGTCACGGTTCATTCCAAAGAGCTATAATGGATTCTGTATAGGCATGTTTTTGCCCATATATGCTATGTAATAAAAGAGCTCGCGCGCACGGACATTTATCTTGGATTGACGCTCATCTTGTTATTAATGGTCATAAAGAGATAAACATGGTATCAAATTCCTCGAAAAAATATGGGAAATATCATGAAAGAAAAAAAAATGGCGATTCTATGTTGTGTAATGGTGTTACGCGCGAAAACGCGCGCGCATGCGAATGTGCGCGATTTTTTTATAAAATGCTTAAAATGACCTGAAACGTATGCAAAATAAATTTGAGACGATTTTGAGCATTTAAAATTTTTGCGCGCGCACTGACGCGCGGACGTACGCGCACGCGCGCGTTTTTTGACCTGAAATTAACCGGACTGATATTGACCTTGATCATGATAAATCTGAATGAGAAATACCTTTTGGTTATAAAGATATGATCATGAGATTATTTTCAGAAAATTTCACAAAATGGCGCCTAGATGACGTCATCAGTCAAGGTCAAGATTGAAAACCTTACCGTGTCTTGTCCATATGCCTATACATATGTGTGCCAAATTTCAAGGTATATGATTGAACCATTTTCAAGTTATCTTGCTTACAAAAAAGTGGGTGGAAATAAGAAAAACTAGACATATAATACTTGTTTGGAACAAGTATAGGTGGGCTGGTCAACTTAAATTTGAGACAAAATAGAGCAAAAATAAGCGAGATACTGCTTAAAAATTCTTAAAAAACAATATTATGTAGTTTCATGACGTGAACGAAATTCACCTTCTATAGGGATAAGGCAAATTATGAAGGCCTTTTGACATGAGGCCTTTAATCGAGATTTTCACTATGATGACGTCATCAAAATGAAAAATGGTTATTTTAAAGCTTGTAGAAAATTGTCTTAGCTACAACATATCGAAATTTGGAAGAAAATCGATCAATATTTACAGAGATACAATCAATTTTCCATAAATATGCTGACGTCATAATATGCAAATTCGTATTTTGAGTTCCAAGGCCATTACGATGATGTCACGATACACTTAATGGCCAAATGAGACATGGAATCATATCTCCGACTCATACTCTATCTAAATATGAAAAAAAATTGAAGCTCACGGTTCATTCCAAAGAGCTATAATGGATTTTGTATAGGCATGTTTTTGCCCATATATGCTATGTATTAAAAGAGCTCGCGCGCACTGACATTTATCTTGAATTGACGCTCATCTTGTTATTAATGGTCATAAAGAGATAAACATGGGAAAAAATTCCTCGAAAAAATATGAGAAATATCATGAAAGAAAAAAAATTGCGATTCTATGTTTTGTAATGGTGTTACGCGCGAAAACGCGCGCGCATGCGCGTATGCGCGATTTTTTATAAAATGCTTAAAATGACCTGAAACGTATGCAAAATAAATTTGAGACGATTTTGAGCATTTAAAAATTTTGCGCGCGCACTGACGCGCGGACGAACGCGCACGCGCGCGTTTTTTGACATGAAATTGACCGGACTGATATTGACCTTGATCGTGATAAATTTGAAGGAGAAATACCTTTTGGTTATGAAGATATGATCATGAGTTTATTTTCAGAAAATTTCACTAAATGGCGCCTAGATGACGTCATCAGTCAAGGTCAAGGTTGAAAACCTTACTGTGTTTTCTCCATATGCCTATACATGTGTGTGCCAAATTTCAAGTTATTTGATTTAGCTTTTTCCAAGTTATCTTGCTAACAAAAAGTGGGTCGAAATAAGAAAAATAAATAATAAACTAGACATATAATACTTGTTTGGAACAAGTATAGGTGGGCTGGTCAACTAAAATTTGAGACAAAATAGAGCAAAAATAAGCGACATACTGCTTACAAATTCTTAAAAAACAATATCATGTAGATTCATAACGTGAACTAAATTCACCTTCTATAGGCATAACACGCAAATTATGAAGTTTTTGACATGAGGCCTTTAATCAAAATTTTTACTATGATGACGTCATCAAAATGAAAAATAGTTATTACTGCGCTTGTAGAGAATTGTCTTAGCTACAACATATCGAAATTTTGAAGAAAATTGATCAATATTTACAGAGATACAATCAATTTTACATAAATATGCTGACGTCATAATATGCAAATTCGTATTTTGAGTTCCAAGGCCATTACGATGATGTCACGATACACTTAATGGCCAAATGAGACATGGAATCATATCTCCGACTCATACTCTATCTAAATATGAAAAAAAATTGAAGCTCACGGTTCATTCCAAAGAGCTATAATGGATTTTGTATAGGCATGTTTTTGCCCATATATGCTATGTATTAAAAGAGCTCGCGCGCACTGACATTTATCTTGAATTGACGCTCATCTTGTTATTAATGGTCATAAAGAGATAAACATGGGAAAAAATTCCTCGAAAAAATATGAGAAATATCATGAAAGAAAAAAAATTGCGATTCTATGTTTTGTAATGGTGTTACGCGCGAAAACGCGCGCGCATGCGCGTATGCGCGATTTTTTATAAAATGCTTAAAATGACCTGAAACGTATGCAAAATAAATTTGAGACGATTTTGAGCATTTAAAAATTTTGCGCGCGCACTGACGCGCGGACGAACGCGCACGCGCGCGTTTTTTGACATGAAATTGACCGGACTGATATTGACCTTGATCGTGATAAATTTGAAGGAGAAATACCTTTTGGTTATGAAGATATGATCATGAGTTTATTTTCAGAAAATTTCACTAAATGGCGCCTAGATGACGTCATCAGTCAAGGTCAAGGTTGAAAACCTTACTGTGTTTTCTCCATATGCCTATACATGTGTGTGCCAAATTTCAAGTTATTTGATTTAGCTTTTTCCAAGTTATCTTGCTAACAAAAAGTGGGTCGAAATAAGAAAAATAAATAATAAACTAGACATATAATACTTGTTTGGAACAAGTATAGGTGGGCTGGTCAACTAAAATTTGAGACAAAATAGAGCAAAAATAAGCGACATACTGCTTACAAATTCTTAAAAAACAATATCATGTAGATTCATAACGTGAACTAAATTCACCTTCTATAGGCATAACACGCAAATTATGAAGTTTTTGACATGAGGCCTTTAATCAAAATTTTTACTATGATGACGTCATCAAAATGAAAAATAGTTATTACTGCGCTTGTAGAGAATTGTCTTAGCTACAACATATCGAAATTTTGAAGAAAATTGATCAATATTTACAGAGATACAATCAATTTTACATAAATATGCTGACGTCATAATATGCAAATTCGTATTTTGAGTTCCAAGGCCATTGTGATGATGTCACGATACACTTAATGGCCAAATGAGACATGGAATCATATTTCCGACTCATACTCTATCTAAATATGAAAAAAAATTGAGGATCCCGGTGCATTCCAAAGGGCTATAACGGATTTTGTATAGGCATGTTTTTGCCCATATATGCTATGTATTAAAAGAGCTCGCGCGCACTGACATTTATCTTGAATTTACGCTCATCTTGTTAATAATGGTCATAAAGAGATAAACATGGTATCAAATTCCTTGAAAAAATATGAGAAATATCATGAAAGAAAAAAAAATGGCGATTCTATGTTTTGTAATGGTGTTACGCGCGAAAACGCGCGCGCATGCTCGTACGCGCGATTTTTTATAAAATGCTTAAAATTACCTGAAACGTATGCAAAATAAATTTGAGACGATTTTGAGCATTTTAAAATTTTGCGCGCGCACTGACGCGCGGACGTAGGCGCATGCGCGCGTTTTTTTACCTGAAATTGACCGGACTGATATTGAGCTTGATCATGATAAATATGAATGAGAAATAACCTTTGGTTATAAAGATATGATCAAGAGTTTATTTTCAGAAAATTTCACAAAATGGCGCCTAGATGACGTCATCAGTCAAGGTCAAAGTTCAAAACCTTACCTTGCTTTGTTCATATGCCTATACATATGTGTGCCAAATTTCAAGTTATTTGATTGAGCCATTGTCAAGTTATCTTGCTAACAAAAAAGTGGTTCAAAATAAGAAAAATAAACTAGACATATAATACTTGTTTGGAACAAGTATAGGTGGGCTGGTCAACTAACATTTGAGACAAAATAGAGCAAAAATAAGCGACATACTGCTTACAAATTCTTAAAAGACAATATCATGTAGATTCATAACGTGAACTAAATTCACCTTCTATAGGCATAACACGCAAATTATGAAGTTTTTGACATGAGGCCTTTAATCAAAATTTTCACTATGATGACGTCATCAAAATGAAAAATGGTTATTACTGCGCTTGTAGAGAATTGTCTTAGCTACAACATATCGAAATTTTGAAGAAAATTGATCAATATTTACAGAGATACAATCAATTTTACATAAATATGCTGACGTCATAATATGCAAATTCGTATTTTGAGTTCCAAGGCCATTGTGATGATGTCACGATACACTTAATGGCCAAATGAGACATGGAATCATATTTCCGACTCATACTCTATCTAAATATGAAAAAAAATTGAGGATCCCGGTGCATTCCAAAGAGCTATAACGGATTTTGTATAGGCATGTTTTTGCCCATATATGCTATGTATTAAAAGAGCTCGCGCGCACTGACATTTATCTTGAAGTTACGCTCATCTTGTTAATAATGGTCATAAAGAGATAAACATGGTATCAAATTCCTTGAAAAAATATGAGAAATATCATGAAAGAAAAAAAAATGGCGATTCTATATTTTGTAATGGTGTTACGCGCGAAAACGCGCGCGCATGCTCGTACGCGCGATTTTTTATAAAATGCTTAAAATGACCTGAAACGTATGCAAAATAAATTTGAGACGATTTTGAGCATTTAAAAATTTTGCGCGCGCATTGACGCGCGGACGTACGCGCACGCGCGTGTTTTTTGACCTGAGATTGACCGGACTGATATTGACCTTGATCATGATAAATATGAATGAGAAATACCTTTTGGTTATGAAGATATGATCATGAGTTCATTTTCAGAAAATTTCACAAAATGGCGCCTAGATGACGTCATCAGTCAAGGTCAAGGTTAAAAACCTTACCTTGCTTTGTTTATATGCCTATACATATGTGTGCCAAATTTCAAGTTATTTGATTGAGCCATTGTCAAGTTATCTTGCTAACAAAAAAGTGGTTCAAAATAAAAAAAATAAATAAATAAATAATAATAAAGGCGATTTTAACAAAAATATAAGGTGGTCTGTATTAGATACAGCCCACCTGACTAGACATATAATACTTGTTTGGAACAAGTATAGGTGGGCTGGTCAACTAAAATTTGAGACAAAATAGAGCAAAAATAAGCGACATACTGCTTACAAATTCTTAACAAACAATATCATGTAGATTCATAACGTGAACTAAATTCACCTTCTATAGGCATAACACGCAAATTATGAAGTTTTTGACATGAGGCCTTTAATCAAAATTTTCACTATGATGACGTCATCAAAATGAAAAATGGTTATCACTGCGCTTGTAGAGAATTGTCTTAGCTACAACATATCGAAATTTTGAAGAAAATTGATCAATATTTACAGAGATACAATCAATTTTACATAAATATGCTGACGTCATAATATGCAAATTCGTATTTTGAGTTCCAAGGCCATTGTGATGATGTCACGATACACTTAATGGCCGAATGAGACATGGAATCATATTTCCGACTCATACTCTATCTAAATATGAAAAAAAATTGAGGATCCCGGTGCATTCCAAAGAGCTATAACGGATTTTGTATAGGCATGTTTTTGCCCATATATGCTATGTATTAAAAGAGCTCGCGCGCACTGACATTTATCTTGAATTTACGCTCATCTTGTTAATAATGGTCATAAAGAGATAAACATGGTATCAAATTCCTTGAAAAAATATGAGAAATATCATGAACGAAAAAAAAATGGCGATTCTATGTTTTGTAATGGTGTTACGCGCGAAAACGCACGCGCATGCTCGTACGCGCGAATTTTTATAAAATGCTTAAAATGACCTGAAACGTATGCAAAATAAATTTGAGACGATTTTGAGCATTTAAAAATTTTGCGCGCGCACTGACGCGCGGATGTACGCGCACGCGCGCGTTTTTTGACCTGAAATTGACTGGACTGATATTGACCTTGATCATGATAAATATGAATGAGAAATAACCTTTGGTTATGAAGATATGATCATGAGTTGATTTTCAGAAAATTTCACAAAATGGCGCCTAGATGACGTCATCAGTCAAGGTCAAGGTTGAAAACCTTACCTTGCTTTGTCCATATGCCTATACATATGTGTGCCAAATTTAAAGATATTTGGTTGAACCATTTCAAATTTATATTGTTAACAAAAAAGTGGTTCAAAATAAGAAAAATAAATAATAAACTAGACATATAATACTTGTTTGGAACAAGTATAGGTGGGCTGGTCAACTAACATTTGAGACAAAATAGAACAAAAATAAGCGACATACTGCTTACAAATTCTTAAAAGACAATATCATGTAGATTCATAACGTGAACTAAATTCACCTTCTATAGGCATAACACGCAAATTATGAAGTTTTTGACGTGAGGCCTTTAATCAAAATTTTCACTATGATGACGTCATCAAAATGAAAAATGGTTATCACTGCGCTTGTAGAGAATTGTCTTAGCTACAACATATCGACATTTTGAAGAAAATTGATCAATATTTACAGAGATACAATCAATTTTACATAAATATGCTGACGTCATAATATGCAAATTCGTATTTTGAGTTCCAAGGCCATTGTGATGATGTCACGATACACTTAATGGCCAAATGAGACATGGAATCATATTTCCGACTCATACTCTATCTTAATATGAAAAAAAATTGAGGATCCCGGTGCATTCCAAAGACCTATAACGGATTTTGTATAGGCATGTTTTTGCCCATATATGCTATGTATTAAAAGACCTCGCGCGCACTGACATTTATCTTGAATTTACGCTCATCTTGTTAATAATGGTCATAAAGAGATAAACATGGAATCAAATTCCTTGAAAAAATATGAGAAATATCATGAAAGAAAAAAAAATGGCGATTCTATGTTTTTTAATGGTGTTACGCGCGAAAACGCGCGCGCATGCTCGTACGCGCGATTTTTTATAAAATGCTTAAAATGACCTGAAACGTATGCAAAATAAATTTGAGACGATTTTGAGCATTTAAAAATTTTGCGCGCGCACTGACGCGCGGACGTACGCGCATGTGCGCGTTTTTTGACCTGAAATTGACCGGACTGATATTGACCTTCATCATGATAAATATGAATGAGAAATACCTTTTGGTTATGAAGATATGATCATGAGTTGATTTTCAGAAAATTTCACAAAATGGCGCCTAGATGACGTCATCAGTCAAGGTCAAGGTTGAAAACCTTACCGCGTTTTGTCCATATGCCTATACATATGTGTGCTAAATTTCAAGGTATTTGATTGAACCATTTCAAAGTTATCTGGTTAACAAAAAAGTGGGTCAAAATAAGAAAAATAAACTAGACATATAATACTTGTTTGGAACAAGTATAGGTGGGCTGGGCAACTAAAATTCGAGACAAAATAGAACAAAAATAAGCGAGATACTGCTTAAGAATTCTTAAAAAGCAATATCATGTAGTTTCATGACGTGAACGAAATTCTATAGGGATAACACACAAATTATGAAATTTCTGACATGAGGCCTTTAATCGAAATTTTCACTATGATGACGTCATCAAAATGAAAAATGGTTATCATTGAACTTGTAGAAAATTGTCTTAGCTACAACTTATCGAAATTTTGAAGAAAATCGATCAATATATACAAAGAAACAATCAATTTTCCATAAATATGCTGACGTCATAATATGCAAATTCCTATTTTTAGTTCCAAGGCCATTATGATGATGTCACGATACACTTAATGGCCAAATGAGACATGAAATCATATCGCCGACTCATACTCTATTTAAATATGAAACAAAATTGAGGGTCCCGGTGCATTCCAAGCCTATAATGGATTTTGTAAAGGCCTGTTTTTGCCCATATATGCTATGTAATTAAAAGAGCTCGCGCGCACGGACATTTATCTTGAATGGACGCTCATCTTGTTATAAATGATCATAAAGAGATAAACATGGTATCAAATTGTTCGAAAAAATATGAGAAATATCATGAAAGAAAAAAAAATGGCGATTCTATGTTTTTTAATGGTGTTACGCGCGAAAACGCGCGCGCATGCTCGTACGCGCGATTTTTTATAAAATGCTTAAAATGACCTGAAACGTATGCAAAATAAATTTGAGACGATTTTGAGCATTTAAAAAATTTGCGCGCGCATTGACGCGCGGACGTACGCGCACGCGCGCGTTTTTTGACCTGAAATTAACTGGACTGATATTGACCTTGATCATGATTAATATGCATGAGAAATACATTTTGGTTATGAAGATATGATCATGAGTTGATTTTCAGAAAATTTCACAAAATGGCGCCTAGATGACGTCATCAGTAAAGGTCAAGGTTGAAAACCTTACCGCGTTTTGTCCATATGCCTATACATATGTGTGCCAAATTTCAAGGCATTTGATTGAACCATTTCAAAGTTATCTGGTTAACAAAAAAGTGTGTCAAAATAAGAAAAATAAATAATAAATAAATAAATAATAAAGGCAATTTTAACAAAAATATAAGGTGGTCTGTATTAGATACAGCCCACCTGATAATAAAATATAATACTTGTTTGGAACAAGTATAGGTGGGCTGGTCAACTAAAATTTGAAACAAAATAGAGCAAATATAAGCGACATACTGCTTACAAATTCTTAAAAAACAATATCATGTAGATTCATAACGTGAACTAAATTCACCTTCTATAGGCACTACACGCAGTTTTTTGACAGTTTTTGACATGAGGCCTTTAATCAAAATTTTCACTATGATGACGTCATCAAAATGAAAAATGATTATTACTGTGCTTGTAGAGAATTGTCTTATCTACAACATATCGAAATTTTGAAGAAAATTGATCAATATTTACAGAGATACAATCAATTTTACATAAATATGCTGACGTCATAATATGCAAATTCGTATTTTGAGTTCCAAGGCCATTGTGATGATGTCACGATACACTTAATGGCCAAATGAGACATGGAATCATATTTCCGACTCATACTCTATCTTAATATGAAAAAAAATTGAGGATCTCGGTGCATTCCAAAGAGCTATAACGAATTTTGTATAGGCATGTTTTTGCCCATATATGCTATGTATTAAAAGACTTCGCGCGCTCTGACATTTATCTTGAATTTACGCTCATCTTGTTAATAATGGTCATAAAGAGATAAACATGGAATCAAATTCCTTGAAAAAATATGAGAAATATCATGAAAGAAAAAAAAATGGCGATTCTATGTTTTGTAATGGTGTTACGCGCGAAAACGCGCGCGCATGCTCGTACGCGCGATTTTTTATAAAATGCTTAAAATGACCTGAAACGTATGCAAAATAAATTTGAGACGATTTTGAGCATTTAAAAATTTTGCGCGCGCATTGACGCGCGGACGTACGCGCACGCGCGCGTTTTTTGACCTGAAATTGACTGGACTGATATTGACCTTGATCATAATAAATATGAATGAGAAATACCTTTTGGTTATGAAGATATGATCATGAGTTGATTTTCAGAAAGATTCACAAAATGGCGCCTAGATGACGTCATCAGTCAAGGTCAAGGTTAAAAACCTTACCGCGTTTTGTCCATATGCCTATACATATGTGTGCCAAATTTCAAGGCATTTGATTGAACCATTTCAAAGTTATCTGGTTAACAAAAAAGTGGGTCAAAATAAGAAAAATAAATAATAAATAAATAAATAATAAAGGCGATTTTAACAAAAATATAAGGTGGTCTGTATTAGATACAGCCCACCTGATAAATAATAATAATAAAGGCAATTTTAACAACATTATAAGGTGGTCTGTATTAGATACAGCCCACCTAATAATAACTAGACATATAATACTTGTTTGGAACAAGTATAGGTGGGCTGGTCAACTAACATTTGAGACAAAATAGAACAAAAATAAGCGACATACTGCTTACAAATTCTTAAAAGACAATATCATGTAGATTCATAACGTGAACTAAATTCACCTTCTATAGGCATAACACGCAAATTATGAAGTTTTTGACGTGAGGCCTTTAATCAAAATTTTCACTATGATGACGTCATCAAAATGAAAAATGGTTATTACTGCGCTTGTAGAGAATTGTCTTAGCTACAACATATCGAAATTTTGAAGAAAATTGATCAATATTTACAGAGATACAATCAATTTTACATAAATATGCTGACGTCATAATATGCAAATTCGTATTTTGAGTTCCAAGGCCATTGTGATGATGTCACGATACACTTAATGGCCAAATGAGACATGGAATCATATTTCCGACTCATACTCTATCTTAATATGAAAAAAAATTGAGGATCCCGGTGCATTCCAAAGAGCTATAACGGATTTTGTATAGGCATGTTTTTGCCCATATATGCTATGTATTAAAAGACCTCGCGCGCACTGACATTTATCTTGAATTTACGCTCATCTTGTTAATAATGGTCATAAAGAGATAAACATGGAATCAAATTCCTTGAAAAAATATGAGAAATATCATGAAAGAAAAAAAAATGGCGATTCTATGTTTTTTAATGGTGTTACGCGCGAAAACGCGCGCGCATGCTCGTACGCGCGATTTTTTATAAAATGCTTAAAATGACCTGAAACGTATGCAAAATAAATTTGAGACGATTTTGAGCATTTAAAAATTTTGCGCGCGCATTGACGCGCGGACGTACGCGCACGCGCGCGTTTTTTGACCTGAAATTGACTGGACTGATATTGACCTTGATCATGATAAATATGAATGAGAAATACCTTTTGGTTATGAAGATATGATCATGAGATGATTTTCAGAAAATTTCACAAAATGGCGCCTAGATGACGTCATCAGTCAAGGTCAAGGTTGAAAACGTTACCTTGTTTTGTCCATATGCCTATACATATGTGTGCCAAATTTTAAGATATTTGGTTGAACCATTTCAAAGTTATCTTGTTAACAAAAAAGTGGTTCAAAATAAGAAAAATAAACTAGACATATAATACTTGTTTGGAACAAGTATAGGTGGGCTGGTCAACTAAAATTTGAGACAAAATAGAGCAAAAATAAGCGACATACTGCTTACAAATTCTTAAAAAACAATATCATGTAGATTCATAACGTGAACTAAATTCACCTTCTATAGGCATAACACGCAAATTATGAAGTTTTTGACATGAGGCCTTTAATCAAAATTTTTACTATGATGACGTCATCAAAATGAAAAATAGTTATTACTGCGCTTGTAGAGAATTGTCTTAGCTACAACATATCGAAATTTTGAAGAAAATTGATCAATATTTACAGAGACACAATCAATTTTACATAAATATGCTGACGTCATAATATGCAAATTCGTATTTTGAGTTCCAAGGCCATTGTGATGATGTCACGATACACTTAATGGCCAAATGAGACATGGAATCATATTTCCGACTCATACTCTATTTAAATATGAAAAAAAATTGAGGATCCCGGTGCATTCCAAAGGGCTATAACAGATTTTGTATAGGCATGTTTTTGCCCATATATGCTATGTATTAAAAGAGCTCGCGCGCACTGACATTTATCTTGAATTTACGCTCATCTTGTTAATAATGGTCATAAAGAGATAAACATGGTATCAAATTCCTTGAAAAAATATGAGAAATATCATGAAAGAATAAAAAATGGCGATTCTATGTTTTGTAATGGTGTTACGCGCGAAAACGCGCGCGCATGCTCGTACGCGCGATTTTTTATAAAATGCTTAAAATGACCTGAAACGTATGCAAAATTAATTTGAGACGATTTTGAGCATTTTAAAATTTTGCGCGCGCACTGACGCGCGGACGTACGCGCATGCGCGCGTTTTTTTACCTGAAATTGACCGGACTGATATTGACCTTGATCATGATAAATATGAATGAGAAATAACCTTTGGTTATAAAGATATGATCAAGAGTTTATTTTCAGAAAATTTCACAAAATGGCGCCTAGATGACGTCATCAGTCAAGGTCAAGGTTCAAAACCTTACCGTGTTTTGTCCATATGCCTATAAATATGTGTGCCGAATTTCAAGGTATTTGATTGAACCATTTCAAAGTTATCTGGTTAACAAAAAAGTGGGTCAAAATAAGAAAAATAAATAATAAATAAATAAATAATAAAGGCAATTTTAACAAAATTATAAGGTGGTCTGTATTAGATACAGCCCACCTGATAATAAACTAGACATATAATACTTGTTTGGAACAAGTATAGGTGGGCTGGTCAACTTAAATTTGAGACAAAATAGAGCAAAAATAAGCGAGATACTGCTTTAAAATTCTTAAAAAACAATATCATGTAGTTTCATGACGTAAACGAAATTCACCTTCTATAGGGATAACGCAAATTATGAAATGTTTGACATGAGGCCTTTAATCGAGATTTTCACTATGATGACGTCATCAAAATGAAAAATGGTTATTTTTGAGCTTGTAGAGAATAGTCTTAGCTACAACATATCGAAATTTTGAAGAAAATTGATCAATATTTACAGAGATACAATCAATTTTACATAAATATGCTGACGTCATAATATGCAAATTCGTATTTTGAGTTCCAAGGCCATTGTGATGATGTCACGATACACTTAATGGCCAAATGAGACATGAAATCATATCTCCGACTCATACTCTATCTAAATATGAAAAAAGATTGAGGATCCCGTTGCATTCCAAAGAGCTATAATGGATTTTCTATAGGCATGTTTTTGCCCATATATGCTATGTATTATAAGAGCTCGCGCGCACTGACATTTATCTTGAATTGACGCTCATCTTGTTATTAATGGTCATAAAGAGATAAACATGGTATCAAATTCCTTGAAAAAATATAAAAAATATCATGAAGAAAAAAAAATGGCGATTTTATGTTTTGTAATGGTGTTACGCGCGAAAACGCGCGCGCATGCACTTACGCGCGATTTTTTATAAAATGCTTAAACTGACCTGAAACGTATGCAAAATAAATTTGAGACGATTTTGAGCATTTAAAAATTTTGCGCCCGCATTGACGCGCGGACGTACGCGCATGCGCGCGTATTTTTACCTGAAATTGACCGGACTGATATTGACCTTGATCATGATAAATATGAATGAGAAATAACCTTTGGTTATAAAGATATGATCAAGAGTTTATTTTCAGAAAATTTCACAAAATGGCGCCTAGATGACGTCATCAGTCAAGGTCAAGGTTAAAAACCTTACCTTGCTTTGTTCATATGCCTATACATATGTGTGCCAAATTTCAAGATATTTGGTTGAACCATTTCAAAGTAATATTGTTAACAAAAAAGTGGTTCAAAATAAGAAAAATAAACTAGACATATAATACTTGTTTGGAACAAGTATAGGTGGGCTGGTCAACTAAAATTTGAGACAAAATAGAGCAAAAATAAGCGACATACTGCTTACAAATTCTTAAAAAACAATATCATGTAGATTCATAACGTGAACTAAATTCACCTTCTATAGGCATAACACGCAAATTATGAAGTTTTTGACATGAGGCCTTTAATCAAAATTTTTACTATGATGACGTCATCAAAATGAAAAATAGTTATTACTGCGCTTGTAGAGAATTGTCTTAGCTACAACATATCGAAATTTTGAAGAAAATTGATCAATATTTACAGAGACACAATCAATTTTACATAAATATGCTGACGTCATAATATGCAAATTCGTATTTTGAGTTCCAAGGCCATTGTGATGATGTCACGATACACTTAATGGCCAAATGAGACATGGAATCATATTTCCGACTCATACTCTATTTAAATATGAAAAAAAATTGAGGATCCCGGTGCATTCCAAAGGGCTATAACAGATTTTGTATAGGCATGTTTTTGCCCATATATGCTATGTATTAAAAGAGCTCGCGCGCACTGACATTTATCTTGAATTTACGCTCATCTTGTTAATAATGGTCATAAAGAGATAAACATGGTATCAAATTCCTTAAAAAAATATGAGAAATATCATGAAAGAATAAAAAATGGCGATTCTATGTTTTGTAATGGTGTTACGCGCGAAAACGCGCGCGCATGCTCGTACGCGCGATTTTTTATAAAATGCTTAAAATGACCTGAAACGTATGCAAAATTAATTTGAGACGATTTTGAGCATTTTAAAATTTAGCGCGCGCACTGACGCGCGGACGTACGCGCATGCGCGCGTTTTTTTACCTGAAATTGACCGGACTGATATTGACCTTGATCATGATAAATATGAATGAGAAATAACCTTTGGTTATAAAGATATGATCAAGAGTTTATTTTCAGAAAATTTCACAAAATGGCGCCTAGATGACGTCATCAGTCAAGGTCAAGGTTCAAAACCTTACCTTGCTTTGTTCATATGCCTATACATATGTGTGCCAAATTTCAAGTTATTTGATTGAGCCATTGTCAAGTTATCTTGCTAACAAAAAAGTGGTTCAAAATAAGAAAAATAAATAAAGAATAATAATAAATAAAGGCAATTTTAACAAAAATATAAGGTGGTCTGTATTAGATACAGCCCACCTGATAATAAAGAATAATAAATAAAGGCAATTTTAACAAAAATATAAGGTGGTCTGTATTAGATACAGCCCACCTGATAAAGGCAATTTTAACAAAAATATAAGGTGGTCTGTATTAGATACAGCCCACCTGATAAATAATAAATAATAAAGGCGATTTTAACAAAAATATAAGGTGGTCTGTATTAGATACAGCCCACCTGATAATAAATAAATAAATAATAAATAATAAAGGCGATTTTAACAAAAATATAAGGTGGTCTGTATTAGATACAGCCCACCTGATAAAGAAATAAATAAATAAAGGCAATTTTAACAAAATTATAAGGTGGTCTGTATTAGATACAGCCTACCTGATAATCATTAAAAGAATGCTAATTATAATAGTAATAATGATTTTAATAAAAGTAATATGATGATGATAATTACTACATCTTTCACCATTTATAGTATTGATAATGATGATAATGATGATGATGATGGTGATGATTTTCATTTACATTATTACTATCATTATTATTGGTATCATCATCATGAAAATGGTATTAATACCTCCAAATAATGTTGCATTGATACTTCGATGCAAAGTGCTGGCAAAAAATATTAATCTGCTATTAATAGGCCCTTTCTCACATATATATACAAAGTATGATTTTCCTGGATTTTGTTGTTCAGTTTCGAAAATGGCGTCAAGGTACGAAGTAAACTATCCTTTTACCTATTAAATGGTTAAAGGTAAAGACCAGTATTGGAAACGCCCCAATTTCAAAAAATGAAATGGAAGCTCTCATTACCAATCATGTGAAAGAATATGTTTTGACTAATACATGATGATAAAAAATTTGCCGGGAAACCGCCTACTAATTAATATATTTGGTAAATTTGTTTCTCTCATGGTCTGTGAGAGATATAGGGTAGTCCCATATACATCTTTCTGTGTATAGTGCTTGTAACTTTACGAAGAATGGGCGAAATTTCTTATCATTTTCATGATTCAAGAACCTTGCAGATGCTAGATGCTAGATGATCAACCTTTTCTGATTGATTCCACAACGTTTCTTTCACAATGCAATCGCATGACCATAACTGGTCTTTACCTTTAACTACGAACATGGGGAGAGTAACGAAGAGACAGAGTGTAATATCCCGCAGGTATATACTGCCAGCTACGGCAGGGAGTACACACACACATGCACGAAATGTAAGTGCTCGAAACGGAACGTCAAGATGTTGAATAAATAAACTCACTTCCTAAATACCCTAGTTCAAGATGTATCTTTGTTAACTACATAAAGATAGAGATTTTACAATGGCGACGAGGATGGGATCCACTTTGTGCTCTACTGTTCGACAAAAAAGTGAACTATTGACTTTTTCCACAGACGGTACGTACACGTACGTGTGATGGTGACTGAGTGTGTACCGAGTAACTTTTGTGCCCCACGTATTGACATTCATGTGATCCAGTGAATAGCCCAATATGTCTATGCCCATTCTACCACCGTTTGACCCTCACGGGGACAGTGCTTCCTTGAGTCAGAGATGGGAACAGTATATAAAAAGATTTGAAGGAGCCATGGTTGGGTTCAATATCATCGGACCAAAACGAAAACGGGCCCTTCTGTTGCACTATGGAGGTGAACAGCTCCAGAATGTGTTCGACACCCTACCTGATACAGGGACTGACAATGATTATGAAAGGGCATGTGATGCTCTTAAAGCCCACTTCGTGCCGAAGAAGAACATCATTTACGAGACGATTTTGTTTCGTAGACTCACCCAAGAAGCTGATGAAAACGTTGCACAATTCTGCACCAGATTACGGAAGGAAGCGGAAAAGTGTCAGTTCACAGAGGTGGAACGTGAATTAGTCACTCAGATTATCACCGGCTGTCGGTCAGGACAGTTACGTAGACGCGCCCTTGAGAAACAGACATCTCTCGACACACTTATAGAGCTAGCTCGATCACTTGAGTTATCACATGAGCGGGCGGATGGAGTCGAAGCAGACAAGGTTACACAATTCCATCGCGTTTCTTCACAACAGAAAGGGCGTGCACGTCCCAACCAGAAATCATCACAGTGTGGAAATTGTGGTTATGGCTATCCTCACACTGGAGACTGCCCTGCAAAGGGCAAACGCTGCAACACCTGTAATAAAATGAACCACTTTGCATCAGTTTGCCGCAATGGCAAACCAGTCAAGTCTGTCAGCGATGATAATGCCACATCACTCCCTAGTGCAGACACCTCGCAGAACCCTGTTGACACGATCCATGAGTATATGTTCGCAGTGTCAAACACCAAGCCGCCAACACATGTAGGTATAACCATCGATGGCATACGCTGTTCTATGATTATCGACTCGGGATGTTCGCGAAACATCATCGATGAGCCTACCTACAAGAAACTGAACGTGAGCCTTAAGAAATCTTCTATCCGCCTCTTCCCGTATGGTTCGAAAACACCCTTGAGTGTCCTAGGTGTGTTTACCGGTAGCCTCGAGTCACAAAGAAAAACCACTGCTGCAGAAATATATGTGGTGAAGGGCTCATATGGATGTCTTCTTGGGCGTAGCACTGCTGAAGATCTCAATTTGATCACCATCAACGACACCGCCAATGCTGTCAATGCAGAAAATGACTATACATCTGCATACCCAAACCTATGGTCGGGGGTTGGGAAGCTGAAAGACAAGAAGGTGAAACTCCATATTGACACCTCAGTTCCTCCAGTCGCACAACGGTTTCGCAGTACACCATTTCATCTGCGAAAACAGATTGAGAAACAGCTTGCTGAGCTACAGGACGCCGACATAATCGAGGATGCTACTGGGCCAACTCCATGGGTTTCGCCGATTGTAGCCGTTCCCAAGCCAAATGATCCACAGAATGTTCGGATTTGTGTGGACATGAGGGCGGCTAATAAGGCTGTCATCAGAGAGCGTCATCCTACACCTACAATGGATGAAATCATCACTGAGTTGAACGGGTCCAAGGTATTTTCTAAGTTGGATCTGAAATCTGGATACCATCAGCTCGAGCTTGAACCTGAGAGCAGATACATAACCACGTTTGCAACACATGTTGGACTGAAGCGCTACAAGAGGCTGAATTTCGGCATATCCTCTGCGAGTGAAGTTTTTCAGAACGCCATTCGTCAGACATTAGAAGGCATACCAGGAGTCCTCAATGTGTCTGATGATATTCTTGTACATGCACCTGATGAAGCGTCACACAATGAGAGGCTGAATACACTCTTTCAACGTCTGCAAGAGCAAGGACTGACCCTGAACACGCAGAAATGCCAATTCAACAAGACAACGATTTCTTTCTTTGGCCTTGTATTCTCAGCAGAAGGAGCGTCGCCTGATCCTGATAAGGTTGACGCTATCCACCAGGCTGCACGTCCGCAAAATGCCCAGGAAGTGAGAAGTCTTCTTGGCATGGCCAGTTATAGCTCGCGTTTTATTCCCAATCTCTCGACAATCACTGCACCTCTCCGTAGCCTCATGACAAAAGGAGTGAAATTTGAATGGAATCAAGAGCATGAAGCAGCGTTGAAAGCGTTGAAGGATTCCATATCAAAAAGTGCAGTATCATCATACTTTGACACAGCCAAGCGTACAATTCTGTATGTCGACGCCAGCCCAGTGGGACTGGGAGCCATGTTGACCCAAGAGGGAAGTACAATCATATATGCTAGTCGTTCCCTTACACCAACAGAACAAAGATACAGCCAGATAGAGAGAGAAGCTCTTGGTATTGCTTGGGGTGTTCATCGTCTTCACACATATCTTTTTGGTCGGAACTTCACGGTGGTCACCGACCACAAGCCTCTGATCCCTATCTTTGGAAAGCCAAAGATTGTACCATCAGCACGCATTGCAAACTGGATGTTGAAACTCCAGCACTACGACATGGATGTTATCCACGCCCCTGGAAAGACAAACCCAGCTGACTACATTTCACGGCATCCCTGTAGTGATAGCGCTAGTACACCAATGCCAGATGTCGAAGCCTACATCAACTTTGTGGCTCATCATGCAGCTCCAAAAACCGCCAGTCTCGACGACATTCGATCAGAAACAGCCCGCGATTCTGCATTACAAGCTACGATCGAAGCCTATCGCAGTGGAAAATGGGAGAATCTCAAAGGCTCTCATCGCGCTATGTGGAATGTTCGCAATGAAATTGCAGTCACTGAAGATGATATTGTGCTGAGGGATAAGCGTATTGTGATACCAGAAGCCCTTCATAAGCGTATCATCGATATCGCACACGAGAGTCACCCAGGTATTGTGCGTACGAAAGCATTGCTCCGCTCAAAGGTTTGGTTTGAATCGCTTGATAGTAAAGTGGAATCACTTGTGAAAGATTGCCCTGTATGCCAAACCGTACGCGATATCCGTACGCCTCTGGAGCCCCTCAAGATGTCACAAATGCCACCCGGTCCTTGGCAGAATTTGAGCATTGATTTCTGTGGTCCGTTACCCACAGGAGAGTATTTGATGGTACTCATTGATGAGTATTCGAGATACCCAGTTGTAGAGGTTGTAGGTTCAGTGTCCGCTAGAGCTGTGATACCCGTTCTTGATAAAGTGTTGTCTGTATTTGGATTTCCGAAAGTCATCAAGAGCGATAATGGAAGCCCATTCAATTCGAGTTCATTCGCCGATTACGCGTCTCACTGCGGATTTCAGCATCGTCGAATCACTCCTCACTGGCCTCGAGCTAATGCTCAAGCAGAAGCATTTAACAAACCACTCATCACAGCCGTACGCGCTGCACACCTCGAAGGAAAGAATTGGAAACAACAGCTGTACATATACCTACGACAATATCGTGCCACACCACACTCTTCAACGCGAGTAAGCCCATTTCGATTGATGTTTAATCGAGAACCGATTACGCGCCTCCCAGAAGTAGATGTTGCTCATGACAACACATCATCAATGGTCAACGATGAAATTGCTGCCAGTCACTCGAAAGCGATAGCGAATGATCATGTAGCGAAAGCAAAGCAAAAATCCTACGCTGACAAGCGACTGCACACAGTGAAATGTGACTTCAAAGTAGGTGACAAAGTGATAGTGCGTAATGATGCACGAGGTGATAAATTCACACCCCCGTATAATCCTACCCCTCTAGTGATTATCAAGAGGAAGGGTAACATGATCACTGCTAAATGTCAATCAACATCATGGTGCGTCACACGCAATGTATCCTTCTTTAAGCGATCGCCTTCACAGTCACAGCTTACTCAACAGACGGACAAGTCAGAACAAAGTGACAAAAACTCAGAAACTGTGGTCCCAAACCGCACCAGAAGGCCACCAGCCTATCTAAAGGACTACAAAACCTAAACTGAATACTAAAACCATTGAAGAAGAACTTTTGTAACCAATGTTTAAAGTTGTTTTGTGAAATGCTAAGATGTTTTTGTTCATATCCTAAGGGATTTTGCATTTATGTTTCATTATTCTGTTGTTACTAATCACACATGCAAGAAGATGTGTTTATTCATGTTTATTCATTTTTGAAGGAAAGAATTCCTGTCATTTTGAGAGTTTAGTGTTCCATACAATACATGTACCAAAACAGTGTTTGTGTATTTGATACATTATGTTCATTTAAGCTAAAGAAAAGGAGGAAGAAATATGCTTTCTATGTTTGAAATACAGTCAGTCATTTTGAAACGGTATGATCTCTTATTAATTGATCTGTTTGTAACCACGGTAATACTCAATTTGTGAAGATATATGTACCAAATACATGTACCTGGAAAAAACATTTTTCAACCTGATATACATAGTTCTGTAGACTGATCATGCATGTATTTCTTTGAAGAAAAACAATTATAGTGAAATTTTGTATTTGAAAGAAAGATACAAACACACTAAACCTTTATATTGATATTTTCATTTTTGTTACTCTTGAAAGTGTCAAGAAAAATACATGTATGTGTAACAAGTTTATTGTTTTATGATTATGAAACAAATCTAAAGAAAAGGAGGGATGTAATATCCCGCAGGTATATACTGCCAGCTACGGCAGGGAGTACACACACACATGCACGAAATGTAAGTGCTCGAAACGGAACGTCAAGATGTTGAATAAATAAACTCACTTCCTAAATACCCTAGTTCAAGATGTATCTTTGTTAACTACATAAAGATAGAGATTTTACACAGAGAGAGTTGAGAGAAGCAGAAAAACAGGGAGAAAAGGAAGAAATGAAGATTATACCAGGTACCCCTTCGTACCTTCAAGGCGCGCCGGAAGAGTTTCAACTGTATGGAGGCGGGGGGGGGGGGGGGTACCTCGAGGGGATTTTCGATAAATTTAGCTATGAAATGCAGCGACGTTTAATAACGACTTTATACATCACCCTCCTCCGCAACAAACAAAGTTTCTTCTTACTTGATATTTACAAAGAATAATATATACAAGTTTCAACAACACAACAAAAGAAAATACATGTACATTGTTTTCCTCTTTGTAATGGCAGTATTGGAATGTAGTGGGGGGGGGTAGTGAGCACTATTTTTTATATTTTATTTTGCTCCTGAAAATTTGAAAATCGCGCAGGCCGATAATTCGCTCAGAGAATTTTAAAAAGGAATGGTGACATTTTGTTGTTTAGAACCTCTATTGCTTCAGTTTGCAAAATTATTGGTGTAAACAAAATTGTCTGGCAAGGGAGGCAGAAATTACAAATCCTCATTTGTTTGTAAAGATATTTGTAAATGTGAGCGGGAGGAGGCAGAGACAATTTCACTCAACCTCCGGTGGAGGTAATAATATGCCCCTAGCTTTTGCTTCCTCTTAGAGACGGGCTGTTTACAGTATAAACATAGGATTGCACTTCTTTCTATACTTTGTTGAGCAGGGTAGCGACCAATAGCTGAGTAATTTAAGGTTTTGGAATGGTTAGATCCTGCACTTAGTGGACTCATCTGCTGATAGGGCTTTGCTGCAAAATATTTCTAGTCAAGGGGGGGGGGGAGTGTATCTGCTGCCATGCTTGCGGTGGCTATATTGTAGAAAGGGTTTACAATCATACTAAACATCGGGTATAGTAATATTCGAGGAGCGTAATGACGGAGGGGGGACTTGTTGATTTTAGGATGCTGAAAAAAAAACTACATTTCAAAGCACTTATCTTATTATAATACTAAGAATTTACATACAATTTTCTCTTTTTCCTTTGCGGGCCACCCCCCCCCCCCCCCCCCGACTCGAATTATTGCCTCAGCATCTCTGCCCCCTGCCTACTTCAGACACCTACGGTAGTACATAAAACCATGATTACCTTAAGCCGTAACTCCTGCTCAAAGTCAGCCTGATTCTTGATTTTGTGAGTTTGATGACCGACGATCACGCATTTGAGACAGACGTGGACCTTACAATCCTCACAAAACATGTCTTTGTTCTCTTGTTTATGGATGTAGCACTTCTCGGATAGATGACCAATGCTGACCTTCCCGTTGATGATATCCTGCATGGATACAATCTCATGGGCCTTAAACATCAAAGACAAACTCTGATGACAGGTCAGACACTGCTCACACAAATAACTGTTGCAGGTTTTGCAGAATGACACAGCCTCTCCTTGACTTATGCAAGCAGTGCATTTTGGACGCATCTCAAGGACAGCATTCATCCCTCCACATTTTGCGTGGTAATCGTCTACGAGTCCGTTGACAGTCGCATTGGTGAGGAAATCATCGACACGGTTCGCAGACAACTTGGTGATCTCCCTGCAGAGAGGACAGATCATGTGATCCAGATCCTGATGGGACAGGTCATAGTTCTTGAGACACTTCCGACAGAAGGTGTGTCCACATGAAGTCAGGATGGTTGCCTCGTCGAAAATATCAAGACATAGTGGACACGTCAGGTTCGCTGAAGAGCTTGTAGGTTTCTCTTTCTCAGTCTTCTCAGCCATTGGTACAAATATGTGATTTTCGGCTTATTACAAAAATGAGCTCATTCTACAAATATATCCAATGTCCAATGAAGCTTATGTGTGATCAGCTAATGTGTACTTAAACAGTCGTTCATGCAACTATATGCAGTGATGTACTAGATTGTACCAATCCTGAGTCTACTAACAAGTGCGCCCTATAACTGCATGCAGTTCTATACCAATTTCTCACGTTGATTAAAAATATGTGTCGAAAGAGGTGCGAATAACTTTGATCAAAAAGTACTGAGTCTCTATTCAAGTGTATACATAAATACAAATGTGATTGCAATGATGTACGTTCACACTTATTATGAAGTAGATCGTCTGTGAAAATAATGCAGTTTGTGCGTCCTATGAATATAAGTGGGTTTTCCCACAGAGAGCGCGCCCAGTGTATGCACCTTTGAACTTAAATGGCGATATTCATCATTTTGATTTATAGAGGGCGACTTGTTTACTTTTAGTAGTGGATACATTGTGTTGGAGATCCACTTTATTAGAATCCTTGGTTTTATTTGCTGGTATCACTTTGTTTGGAAGTCTAAAGGACGGTAACCACACTAACATTGCACCCCTTCTTTATCCACTATTCTTCCTTTATCTTCTTCCGTCAGTCTCTCATTCTCTTCTCTTTCACTGTCTTTTCTCTTAACGTATGAAAACCTACTTGGCGACACTTATTACAATGCGAAATTCACCTGAAAAAACATTCTCCACTTCCTCTCGTTAACATTGTTATCTTATAGATTAGGCTTCTAACAATGATAATGTGAATCATGTCTGTCTCAAAGAGCTGATATTAAGAAAAGTGATACCAAATAGAATATGTAGGCCATATTGCACTGAAATATTAGTCTTCCATGTTCAAAAGGCATTCGACGTATCCAAGGAAACATCGTTGGAGAGAGTTAAATTACCTGTTTAAAACGATCTTTACGAATGGTGATTAGCAGACGACGGATACTGCCCCCAGTACCACGTAATATAGGACATTGTCCATGTGTTCATTGAATGTGAACTAATCAAAATGTCCTTGATTATGTCAAATAAGTTGCCATATTTTTGTAATATTGATTTTTGCGGGGATATCTCTTGTTTGCCTTAAAATAAAAATGGCAGAGAAGTGGATCATGTTGTAATAACTATCGCATTCTGGTGTATATAAAAAATGTTAGTCTTTCAGAACTTTTAAGTATGATTTTAATGAAAAGCATTTCAGAGTAAAGCACGTATTTAAAAGAGAAAAAAAACACAGACTACTCGTAAATCAGGAGCTTTTTAAAAAAACAGACAAAAGTTTAGAGAAATTGTTAAAAGCACCTTAAATGGTAAGTAACAAAATATTGTACAGGAAGGTTTAGTTTAGAGAAATTGTTAAAAGCACCTTAAATGGTAAGTAACAAAATACTGTACAGGAAGGTTTAGTTTAGAGAAATTGTTAAAAGCACCTTAAATGGTAAGTAACAAAATATTGTACAGGAAGGTAAATATGTGTTTGTATTGATAACATAGTGCTTAATTATATTGCTTCTCATAGGCCTAACTTTATTTTGATGCTTGAATTGAAATTAGACATCTCAACTGAGGCACTCACACACTAGCATTCTCTTTCCAAGTGTGTACTTGAATACCAATGTGGTTACAATGGCAAAGTCACACTTGAGTATAGGATGATTGTCAATATCACGCAGTTTGTGCATCCTATGAATAGAAATGGGTTTTCCCACAGAGCGTATAAGCATGCACCTTTGAACTTATTGGCGTTATTCATTTTTCTTTAATCTATAGAGGCCGACTTATTTAGGCTCTTATATTGGTCGATATATTGGTCCAAATTCACAAAGGAGGTTTGTCGACAAACCTAGGTTTTCGTGCGTCATAATTATGACGCGTTTCAACGCGTTTTTACTCTTTGTTTTTACAAACCAGGTTTGTAAATAAAAACGCGTCATATGACGTATATAAACCTAGGTTTATCGACAAACCTCCTTTGAGTTTGTGAATTCGGACCATTATGTTGGAGATGCACTTTTAAAACGTCTTGCTCTGTTATCCAGGATTCTGCTCCTAGTAGAATCCCGGATTACAGAGCAAGACGCTTTTTAATATGTGCCTTTATTACTATGTTTGGAAGATTAAAGGACGGTAACTGCACTTGTTTTTCACCCCTCTTTCTCCACTATTCTCCGTAATTCCCTTCTATTTTTCTCTTTCTCTTCCTCCTTCCCTGTCAATGATTATTCCAGTGTCAATCAACAATACTGTGTGCATACCACAAAATAATGTACATGTTATTATAGGCTAGGTTCATAGCGTATACATTTGTTTTATTATTATATTCTAATTTTCTTTTAAAGAAACAAAAGAGGAAAATAAAAAAATACGAACTTTGAGACACAAGGCTAAGGTACCTTACAAAACTGTCTACAAAAACAGTGAAAAGACCATGTGTGTGTTTCAAAATAGTCGCGCCATTTTACCCATAAGAATTGACTTTCTTTCTTCACCAAAATCATAAAGTAACTGAATTTTCCATCGAGATGTGGTTATCAGAACCTCCTCCCCTTTTTGTTAAAGAACGATAGAAAAAAGAAAGTTCTCCCCAAGCTAGATCGCTATGCACATAAGCAATGTCTTCGATGTATACGTTTTACAAACATATCAACTGTTGTCATTTTTTAACGATGTGGAAACATTCAATTTATGTTTTCTCCAGTTTCATCCCTGGGTTTCATCCCATGCATGTCTACTAGCATGAACAGAGGTAGATTTAATATCCTCATCATTTCTACAATAATAATAAATTATTCATCATATGATAAACGTGATCCTATCTTACCCCATTCTCTTTCTACCGTTATAAAACGTAGATGAAGATTATCCAAATTCCACGTCACAAATCGATACTCTGTACAGATTTAATTGAATTGAAAAGAATTTAACTAGATTTAATTAAATTGAATTGAAGGGTTAACTATTATGAAAAAGACAACCTGCCGAATTCACTTGAAAGATATTCAAAGTGAAATTACTAATTATAAAAGAACTGCACTTAACGTTTGCATCATGTATCATAATATTCTTACATTACTTAGAATAATTAGTCAAGAAAAAACCTTCGCCTATTATTTGTTAGTGCATTGCTCTTCTCCACATCATAGCAAACTCATCTATCATATCATTAATTCGTTCCCAGAGCAGTCAATTTAATGGATTTTTAGACAGGAGGCAAAGTGAATACGAAATAATTTGTAATGGAATGTAGCAATATTTTCACCATGGTCCTGTAAGGCTTCTTATTAGAATTTGATATGATGTATTAGTCAAGATCAATGTAACATACATACGTAGAGTAAAATGATATCACAAAATAAAAACAAAATGATAATAACAACTTGACAGGATGACCATGAGAACTGAAAAGCTTTTTTACAATGGGTCCTATTTACAAAGTCAGAATTAATTATTTCTTCATATCTTCTTCTTTTAAAGATACAAAATAATCACGATTACAATCACGAAATATAAGCATAAACTAAATGAACTATATACAAAATACATTGAAAATAATGACATATTAGAAGTAACACTTTGAAAAAATTAATAAATTTTTGTTTTCAAATTTTAAGTTACACGTTTTGTTATCATATCACTTGCATCTATTTATTGCGTTTCAAGTGGAAGTTACCCCTTAAATTCAAATTAACTACCTTAAAGTTTTGAATTGCTTTAAAGTAGCATTAAATTATACTGCAATGAAACAGAAGGAAAAGGGATGAGGAAATATGGATACCAGAATTTTAAAGAAATACATTTTGCCGTACAGTACAATATTTGTACTTCCTCACACACTAAACAAAAATATAAATGAAAGAATATGGCACAAATTCTGACATTATATAGTTTTTAATTTTGCACTTATGAGAGTAAATCGCAAAAACGATGAATCAAGACGAAAATTTTCAATAGCGGAATTTTTATATTTGTTTTTATTCTTTGATTTTGCTAGCTGTAACCGATCATTTGATTAAATATCAAAGAGAAAACACGTACATAGTGCAAAAAGTATATGCAAAATTCAGTTATCTATTACATAATATTTCGATAGAGGGAAATTGTCATGTTATTGGATAAAAACAACTGTATTTAGGCAATAAGCAAGATAATGGGCATCTTCCCATTCGGTTATAGTTATTACATAATAAATATTAGAATATGAAACGTTGGTCCCGGTTATAGATCTAGAGCAGAGAGGTATAGACACTACAAAAAATGGTAATATAGGGTGTAAGATGGATTACAGTGATACTTTGATAAAATACAACTTATTTCCACTCGCAAATGCGAGCGTGTCTAGTGAGAGTGAAACCAAGTAACACCAATCACAAACAAGCGTCAGATTAAAAACGTTGAACTCAAGTCTTTCCTTCAGGTTCAGACCATACAGGTCATAGAGCCTGATCACCACGTTACCCTTCTTACGATCAACACTTGCTACATACACCCTGTCTTGCTCATCCATGGCAGCATACAGGTAGACATCGATTGGAGCTTGTAGAGACTTACCAGCATTCCCATCCCTGTCATAGACCGTCACCACGCTTGGATTGGTGTAACAACATGTACTCGTGACGATCAAACCCGACCTGGTAGCAGATACCTGCCTCGTCTCCTTGTGTTTTGTTGGAACAGTGTGTTTGAGAGTGGATCCAGTCGGATTATAGATGTAGACTTGCTTTATATCACCTGTAGTTATGAGGATTTCACCCGATTGACTTCTGTTTAGTCTGAGAGAATTGCCGTTTACGTGAATGGTTGATTTCTTGGATCCATCGGGAAAATAAACGTGTGCTCCTGCGTAACCCGTCGATATAAATAACGACCTGTCTTGTTGAAACACAAGATCATGACAGTACATGTTACTTGGTATGTTTGCATATTGGTGCTTGTTACCAGCTGAATCAATGATATCTATACCATGTTTATTATCATATCCGATAGCGACACTACCATCAGAGTACTGGGTCGTTCCCCACATGAACCCCCGTAGATCTACACACTGAATGACTTGCAACTTGGGAGCTGATCCTGAGATGCGCCCGAGGTCAAGACGAGTGTCATCTGCAGGCTTGAACCTCTTCTCCTGTGCTTTCTTCGAAATGGCTGCCGCAGAAGTATGATCAGTTACCTCCTTCAGCATGGCATCCAGCTCCTCACAGAGCAAGGTATGAGCAGACAGACTGTCTGTCTCAAGACGACCCAGTATGTCATTAGCTACCAGTCTTATCGAACTACAAATACTCTTGATCCTCTGTCGATCCTTGGATGTCAAGACGTTGAGGTCATCCTCGAAACCCCGCTTTACTGCATTGATTTGCTCGATTAGACTTTGATGATTTTCTTCAAGCTCTTTGGCCTTGATGATGTAGGCTTGACTGACATCGTCCAGTAGTTTCTGCACGGCAGTGTATACTTCATGGCGTTGTACTTCGACATTCTGAATGTTCTTCTCCAGTTCTGTCTTCTTAGCGGCACATCGCCGGACAAGGTCATTCACCTAAACATAACAGATAATAGGAAGTGAAAAGAACATTTTCTAGTGTAAGATGTATGATATAATTACATGGAGCTGATTTTAAAATTAAACACGAAAACACGAAAGTAAGAACCACCCCCCCCCCCCCCCCCCCACCCCCCTACCTACTCGAAGTCAGCCTAGGCCTGGTTCTTGATTTTGATGACCAACTGAGACATACGTGGACTTTACAATCCTTGATTGTCGGGGGAATTTTATTTTAACCACATCCGTTGATAGATGGGAAAATGTGTTCCCTGGGTTTCAGTGCCTATAATATTGTAGACAGGGTTTACATATACAGTAAACACCGGGTCTCTTATTATTCGAGGGAGTTTATGTAGCGTCCGCCTTGAGAAAGTGTTGGTTTTAGGATCCTGAAAATTACTGTTCGGTGCGCTTGATAGCTCATTTTGATGCAAAGGAATTTAATGTTATTTTTATTTTTTATTTTTCCTTGCGAGTGGAAGGGGGGGGGCAGAGGACTAGCTGAAATCAATTTTGTCCCCGACAAGAATAATGCGGGGACATCAACCCCCTCCCCCTCCTTTCCGGCGCCTATATGGTACCTTCCCCTATCAGAATTATATGAGTCTATAAATTTGACAGGCCTTAGCCAAACGCAATTATTTTTTAAATGACCCCACTTACTTTAAGACGTAACTTCTGCTCGAAGTCAGCCTGATTTTCGATGTGGTGATTTTGATGACCGACGATCACGCACTTGAAACAGACGTGGATCTTACAATCCTCGCAAAACATATCTTTGTTCTCTTGTTTGTGGATGTAGCACTTCTCGGATAGATGACCAATGCTGACCTTCCCGTTGATGATATCCTGCATGGATACAATCTCATGGGCCTTAAACATCAAAGACAAACTCTGATGACAGGTCAGACACTGCTCACACAAATAACTGTTGCAGGTTTTGCAGAATGACACAGCCTCTCCTTGACTTATGCAAGCAGTGCATTTTGGACGCATCTCAAGGACAGCATTCATCCCTCCACATTTTGCGTGGTAATCGTCTACGAGTCCGTTGACAGTCGCATTGGTGAGGAAATCATCGACACGGTTCGCAGACAACTTGGTGATCTCCCTGCAGAGAGGACAGATCATGTGATCCAGATCCTGATGGGACAGGTCATAGTTCTTGAGACACTTCCGACAGAAGGTGTGTCCACATGAAGTCAGGATGGTTGCCTCGTCGAAAATATCAAGACATAGTGGACACGTCAGGTTCGCTGAAGAGCTTGTAGGTTTCTCTTTCTCAGTCTTCTCAGCCATTGGTACAAATATGTGATTTCCGGCTTATTACAAAAATGAGCTCATTCTACAAATATATCCAATGTCCAATGAAGCTTATGTGTGATCAGCTAATGTGTACTTAAACAGTCGTTCATGCAACTATATGCAGTGATGTACTAGATTGTACCAATCCTGAGTCTACTAACAAGTGCGCCCTATAACTGCATGCAGTTCTATACCAATTTCTCACGTTGATTAAAAATATGTGTCGAAAGAGGTGCGAATAACTTTGATCAAAAAGTACTGAGTCTCTATTCAAGTGTATACATAAATACAAATGTGATTGCAATGATGTACGTTCACACTTATTATGAAGTAGATCGTCTGTGAAAATAATGCAGTTTGTGCGTCCTATGAATATAAGTGGGTTTTCCCACAGAGAGCGCGCCCAGTGTATGCACCTTTGAACTTAAATGGCGATATTCATCATTTTGATTTATAGAGGGCGACTTGTTTACTTTTAGTAGTGGATACATTGTGTTGGAGATCCACTTTATTAGAATCCTTGGTTTTATTTGCTGGTATCACTTTGTTTGGAAGTCTAAAGGACGGTAACCACACTAACATTTCACCCCTTCTTTATCCACTATTCTTCCTTTATCTTCTTCCGTCAGTCTCTCATTCTCTTCTCTTTCACTGTCTTTTCTCTTAACGTATGAAAACCTACTTGGCGACACTTATTACAATGCGAAATTCACCTGAAAAAACATTCTCCACTTCCTCTCGTTAACATTGTTATCTTATAGATTAGGCTTCTAACAATGATAATGTGAATCATGTCTGTCTCAAAGAGCTGATATTAAGAAAAGTGATACCAAATAGAATATGTAGGCCATATTGCACTGAAATATTAGTCTTCCATGTTCAAAAGGCATTCGACGTATCCAAGGAAACATCGTTGGAGAGAGTTAAATTACCTGTTTAAAACGATCTTTACGAATGGTGATTAGCAGACGACGGATACTGCCCCCAGTACCACGTAATATAAAACATTGTCCATGTGTTCATTGAATGTGAACTAATCAAAATGTCCTTGATTATGTCAAATAAGTTGCCATATTTTTGTAATATTGATTTTTGCGTGGATATCTCTTGTTTGCCTTAAAATAAAAATGGCAGAGAAGTGGATCATGTTGTAATAACTATCGCATTCTGGTGTATATAAAAAATGTTAGTCTTTCAGAACTTTTAAGTATGATTTTAATGAAAAGCATTTCAGAGTAAAGCACGTATTTAAAAGAGAAAAAAAACACAGACTACTCGTAAATCAGGAGCTTTTTAAAAAAACAGACAAAAGTTTAGAGAAATTGTTAAAAGCACCTTAAATGGTAAGTAACAAAATATTGTACAGGAAGGTTTAGTTTAGAGAAATTGTTAAAAGCACCTTAAATGGTAAGTAACAAAATACTGTACAGGAAGGTTTAGTTTAGAGAAATTGTTAAAAGCACCTTAAATGGTAAGTAACAAAATATTGTACAGGAAGGTAAATATGTGTTTGTATTGATAACATAGTGCTTAATTATATTGCTTCTCATAGGCCTAACTTTATTTTGATGCTTGAATTGAAATTAGACATCTCAACTGAGGCACTCACACACTAGCATTCTCTTTCCAAGTGTGTACTTGAATACCAATGTGGTTACAATGGCAAAGTCACACTTGAGTATAGGATGATTGTCAATATCACGCAGTTTGTGCATCCTATGAATAGAAATGGGTTTTCCCACAGAGCGTATAAGCATGCACCTTTGAACTTATTGGCGTTATTCATTTTTCTTTAATCTATAGAGGCCGACTTATTTAGGCTCTTATATTGGTCGATATATTGGTCCAAATTCACAAAGGAGGTTTGTCGACAAACCTAGGTTTTCGTGCGTCATAATTATGACGCGTTTCAACGCGTTTTTACTCTTTGTTTTTACAAACCAGGTTTGTAAATAAAAACGCGTCATATGACGTATATAAACCTAGGTTTATCGACAAACCTCCTTTGAGTTTGTGAATTCGGACCATTATGTTGGAGATGCACTTTTAAAACGTCTTGCTCTGTTATCCAGGATTCTGCTCCTAGTAGAATCCCGGATTACAGAGCAAGACGCTTTTTAATATGTGCCTTTATTACTATGTTTGGAAGATTAAAGGACGGTAACTGCACTTGTTTTTCACCCCTCTTTCTCCACTATTCTCCGTAATTCCCTTCTATTTTTCTCTTTCTCTTCCTCCTTCCCTGTCAATGATTATTCCAGTGTCAATCAACAATACTGTGTGCATACCACAAAATAATGTACATTATTATAGGCTAGGTTCATAGCGTATACATTTGTTTTATTATTATATTCTAATTTTCTTTTAAAGAAACAAAAGAGGAAAATAAAAAAATACGAACTTTGAGACACAAGGCTAAGGTACCTTACAAAACTGTCTACAAAAACAGTGAAAAGACCATGTGTGTGTTTCGAAATAGTCGCGCCATTTTACCCATAAGAATTGACTTTCTTTCTTCACCAAAATCATAAAGTAACTGAATTTTCCATCGAGATGTGGTTATCAGAACCTCCTCCCCTTTTTGTTAAAGAACGATAGAAAAAAGAAAGTTCTCCCCAAGCTAGATCGCTATGCACATAAGCAATTTCTTCGATGTATACGTTTTACAAACATATCAACTGTTGTCATTGTTTAACGATGTGGAAACATTCAATTGATGTTTTCTCCAGTTTCATCCCTGGGTTTCATCCCATGCATGTCTACTAGCATGAACAGAGGTAGATTTAATATCCTCATAATTTCTACAATAATAATAAATTATTCATCATATGATAAACGTGATCCTATCTTACCCAATTCTCTTTCTACCGTTATAAAACGTAGATGAGGATTATCCAAATTCCACGTCACAAATCGGTGGTCTGTACAGATTTAATTGAATTAAATCGAATTTAACTTGATTAAATTAAATTTAATTGAAGGGTTAACTATTATGAAAAAGATAACTGCCGAATTTACATGAAATATATTCAAAGTGAAATTACTAATTATAAAAGAACTGCACTTAACGTTTACATCATGTATCATAATATTCTTACATTACTTAGAATAATTAGTCAAGAAAAAACCTTCGCCTAATATTTGTTAGTGCATTGTTCTTCTCCACATCATAGTAAACTCATCTGTCATATCATTAATTGGTTCCAAGAGCAGTCAATTTAATGGATTTCCAGACAGGGTGCAAAATGAATACGAAAGAATTTGTAATGAAATGTAGCAATATTTATACCACGGTCCTGAAAGGCTTCTTAATAGATTTTGATTTGATGTATTAGTCAAGTTCAATGGTCATATCTAGGAAGATTAAAAATGATATCATTAGAGGTGTCGTGGTCGAGTGGATACGTAACCGGACTGTCGATCACAAGGTCCGCGGTTCGAGTCCCGCCACAGTACTATAGCAAGATATTGATCTATATTTGCCACTCTCCACCCATGGGTTAAATGGGTACCCGGTAGGATGCGAAAACCAATGTACATGTAGTATGCTTAGCAATTTGAGCCTAGTAGTAGTAGCTCGATCTTGCTGAAATGCTCCCCAGGAGTGGAGAAAGTGCATAACATTGTTTGCGGGCAAGCCAATGTCCGGGGATAATAAATGTAAAGCGCTTAAAAATTCGGACTTGTCGATGTATTAAGCGCTATATAAGAAAATAATACCAATATTAACTGGATGACCAGGAAAGCGGAAAAGCTTAGTTACAATGGGGTCCTACTTACAAAGTCAGTATTATTTATTTCTATTAAAATCATGTTATATGAACATAAGCAAAATAAACTTTAAAATACATTATAAATAACGACACAAGAGAAATATCACTTGTATATAAATATCGCAGAAGTAAATCAATATTTGAGTTCAATTATCAAGTTATACATGTAGATTATCATATCACTTGCATCTTTTGATTGCGTTTCAAGTGATATTACAAATAATATACATGTAACAACAATTTCTGTCATACTAAAGTCTTTAATCTTCAACTTACACCTGTAGTATATTGCAAACATGATTATTCTTTGATTTTGCAGTACCGATCATATTGTTCAAATCTCAAAGGGAAAACAAGTACAGAATGAAAAAAGCATATGCATTTTAAACTTGTTTATCACACTATTTCGATAGAGGGAAGTTTTCATGTTATTGGATAACGACAACTGTATTTAGGCAATTAAAATCTATCGAGAGAATCTTCCCGTTCGGTTATTTATCACATAATAAATAAACATTAGAATATGAAACATAGGCCCCTGTTATAAATCTGGTGCAGTCAGGTATACACACTACAAAAAATGGTAATATAGGGTGTTAGATGGATTACAGTGATACTTTGATAAAATACAACTTCTTGTGACTAGCAAACGCGAGCATGTCTGGAGAGGGGGAAACCAAGTAACACCAATCATCGTAAAGCGTCAGATTAAGTACATTAAACTCAACTCTTTCCGTCATGTTCAGACCATCAAGGTCATAGAGCCTGATCACCACGTTACCATTCCCAAGATCAACACTCGCTACATACACCCTGTCCTGCTCATCCAGGGCAGCATACAGGTAGACATCGTTTGGAGCTTGTAGAGACTTACCAGCATTACCATCCCTGTCATAGACCGTCACCACGCTTGGATTGGTGTTACATGAACTCGTGACGATCAAACCCGACCTGGTGGCAGATATCTGCTTCGTCTCGTTGTGTGTTGTTGGAACAGTGTGTTTGAGAGTGGATCCAGTCGGGTCATAAATATAGACTTGCTTCTCATTGGTAGCGATAAGGATTTCATCTGATGGACTTCTGTTTAGTCCCAGAAAGCCACTGCAGTTCACGTGGATGGTTGATTTCGTGGAGCCATTGGGTGAATATATGTGTGCTTGGTTGTTACCCGGCCAAATGCATAACGACCTGTCTTGTTGAAACACAAGATCAGGACACTTCATGTTACTTGATATGTTTGCATACTGCTCCTGTTTGCTAGCTGAATCAATGATATCTATACCATATGTATCATAATATCCGATAGCTACACTGTCATCAGAGTATTGGGTCATTCCATACATCATTTCCCAAAGATCTACACACTGAGTAACTTGCAACTTGGGATCTGATCTTGAGATACTCCCGAGGTCAAGACGAGTGTCATCTGCAGGCTTAAACCTCTTCTCCTGTGCTTTCTTCGTAATGTCTGCTGCAGAAGTGTGATCAGTAGCCTCCTTCAGTATCGCATCCAGCTCCTCACAGAGCAAGGGATGAGCAGACAGACTATCTGTCTCAAGACGACCCAGTCTGTCATTAGCTACCAGTGTTATTGAACTACAAATACTATTGATTCTCTGTTGATCCTTGGTTTTTAAGACGTAGAGGTCGTCCTCGAAACTCCGCTTTACTGCATTGATTTGCTCGATGAGATTTCGATGATTTTCTTCAAGCTCTTTAGCCTTGATGCTGTAGGCTTGACTGATATCGTCCAGAACTTTCTGCACAGCAGTGTATACTTCATGGCGTTGTACTTCCACAAATTGAATGTTCTTCTCCAGTTCTGATTTCTTAGTGGCACATCGCTGGACAAGGTCGTTCACCTTAACAAAAGAAATAACAGAGAAGTGAAAAAGAACATTTAGCTATGAAATGTAGCCACGTTTACTAACAGTGGCGGATCCCCCCCCCCCACCCTTGAGAAAAAAATCATGTAAAAACATGTGATTTTTACCTTTTTGGGGGGTTGGCCCCTAGACTTTGACACTAGACTTACTATTTGAATTTTTAAATTATTCTTTTTAACATCAGTAAATTAAAAAAATGTATTTTACTGCTATTTAGGTGTCATCAATTGTCACTAAAGTACCGATTTTGAGTGAAATTAGTTGAGTTTTGTACAGTGGTGTTTGAAATGTTGAGAATCAAAAGCACAGCTTTTACTACACAGCCAGGAGAGTGATGCTCCTATGTGTGCCTCTGCCCCACCCCCCCCCCCCCTTTCCGGCGCCTACGGTACCTTAAGTGAAACCACGTTTACCTTAAGCCGTAACTCCTGCTCGAAGTCAGCCTGATTCTTGAATTTGTGATTTTGATGACCAACGATCACGCACTTGAAACAGACGTGGACCTTACAATCCTCACAAAACATCTCTTTGTTCTCTTGTTTGTGGATGAAGCTTTTCTTGGATAGATGACCAATGCCGACCTTCCCGTTGATGATATCCTGTATGGATACAATCTCATGGGCCTTAAACATCAAAGACAAACTCTGATGACAGGTTAGACACTGCTCACACAAATAACTGTTGCAGGTTTTGCAGAATGACACAGCCTCCCTTTGACTTATGCAAGCAGTGCATTTTGGATGCATCTCAAGGACAGCATTCATCCCTCTACATTCGACGTGGTAATCGTCTACGAGTCCGTTGACAGTCACATTGGGGAGAAAATCATCGACACGGTTCGCCGACAACTTGGTGATCTCTCTGCAGAGAGGATAGATCATGTGATCGCGATCCTGATGGGACAGGTCATAGTTCCTGAGACACTTCCGACAGAAGGTGTGTCCGCATGAAGTCAGGATGGTTGCCTCGTCGAAGATATCCAGACATAGCGGACACGTCAGGTTGTGTGAAGAGCTTGGAGCTTTATCTTCTGTAGCCTTCTCAGCCATTGTTACAAATATCAGCTTTCTGGCAAATTACAAACACGAGCTCATTCTTCGCATACAGCCAATGTTCAATAAAACTAAGTGTAATCAGCTAATGTACTAGAGGTCGACAGTCAGTTTATGCAAGTTCAAACGATATGCAATAAAGTATAGTAAGTTTTACCCCTTTTGTACTAATATCCCAAGTTCAAGTTCTCACGTTGATTGATAATACGCGTCGAAAGAGGTTCGCCTATCTTGATCTTTGATTACTTAAACTCAAAGTCCAGTCACACAGTCGTAGCGTGCGCAGTTCCAGAGATAAATTATTTTTCCAGATTAGTCATGGCAAAACTAAAGTTACTCTCGGGGACCATGCGTTTGCCATTGCTGCCCCTAAACTATGGAATAGCTTTCCTATAGAAATACGAAGCTCTCCATCTCTCAATGTATTCAAATACAAATTAAATTATTTGTTCAATTGAGAGATTCTAGTTTGTAGAATTTAGTTTTTAAAAAGGAGATCTGAACCAGCGGCGCGGCTGAATATATTTTGTATAAAAGCTGTGCTATATAAATTTATTATTATTATCAAAAGTAATAATTCTCTATTTTGAGTATAAATAAGGTTACAGTGGTAATATCACACTTGGGTAGATCGTCTGTTCATATAATGCAGTTTGTGCATCCTATGAATATAAATGGGTTTTCCCACAGAGAGCGCGCGCAGCCCATGAGCACCTTTGAACTGACGGTGTATATACGTATTCATCATTTTGTCTTTGGAGGGCGACTATTTAGGCTTTCAGTGGTGAATATATTATGTTGGAGATCCACTTCAGAAGAATCCTGGATAATAAAGATAGACGTTTTATTTGCTTTTAGTAGTATCATTGGAAGGGTAAAGGACGGTAACCACACTTGCTTTCCACCCCTTCTTTCTTTACTATGCTTCCTTTATCTCCTTCCATTTCCCTCTTTCTCTTTCTCTTTCACTGTCAGCAATTTATATTCTTGTGATTAGATTGCTTCGAGGCTATGACATTCCTTACAATGTACAATTTGCCAGAAAAAACATTTCACCGTTTCCTCTCTCTTATAAAATCTCATGATTTTGACTTATAACCATGATAATGTGAATCATTTCTGTCCCAAGAGCTGATAACATGATGAATCATATCGAATTGAACATGTCGATATTATAGCCCATATTGCACAGAAATATTATTTATTTAGTATAAACATGCTTGGACCCTTCAACAATGGGTCGGTGAAATAACGAAATGATTTTCTCTCATCACAATTCTGTCTGATATAAGCATCTTTTTCTATTTCTGCCTCTCTCTCTCTCTCTCGCTCTCTCTTTTTTTCTTGTCTCTCACACACACACACACACGCACATTCTGGATCCTCGCGATCTCATTAACTATGTCTCACTCTCTCTCTCTCTCTCTTTCTCTCTCTCTCCTTTTCTCTCTCTCTCTCTTTCTTTCTCTGTGTCTCCTCCTCTCTATCTTTGTCTCTCGTTCACTCTCCTATATACCCTTGAATATTACGAAAGTCTATGATATGTGCAATTATCATCTCAATAGCAATGAACAACTCAGGCAGTCGATCATTTCATAATCTGAAAATATGCTGCTCTTGTTATTTTAATTTGCTTATGCTTGTAGCAATAACAAAGAAATATATTACAGATGGCGATATCAGCTAGTACAGTATTCTGACAGAAATATCCAGGGTCCATCAACAATTCCTTGTATTTATTTAATATATATATATATAAACATGTAATAGGCTCCCTCTACAGCGAATACAAATCTATTTCTAAATAAAAAGAGACAACAATTCATTTAGAAAATACAAATACAAAATGTGAACTTTTAGACTTGTGTTAATAATATATTTACCAAACTTTGAACAAAACAGTACAGAGACCAGAAGTCTATCCAAAAAATTCATTAGAATTGACCAAACAAGGTAATACTTAGACCATCCATGCTATTCACGAAAAAAAATGTCAGTGTCGAGAATGCCCTTGGAGTTTGTTCCCGAGAGCCCTCGAGAAGGGCAACCAAGTCGATCACATTGGGACACCGCATCTATACCAATGCACCAAACTTTGTCAGGAGGAAGTTTTTTTTTTCTCCAACTTATCATATGATAAACATAATCATATCTTACCCCATTCTCTTTCTACCGTTATTATTGATTGAGATATTTCAAATTACATGTCACAAATCGATAGTCTGTATAGATTTAATTGAATCGAATCTCTCTTGTATCCTTTCTCCGCTCAGGTCGGATTTAATTAAACTAAATTTAATTTAATTGGAGCGGTTATTAAAACGGAAAATACAGATAAAATATGCAAAGTAAAATAACCAATTAACTTATAGAAAGATATCATAATATTCTTCATTTACTTAAAATGCTTAATCAAGCAACCCAACTCCCAACTGATAAGCGAAGCCTAATATTTGTTAAAAAACATTGTTCTTCTCAATAATATAGTTAACTAATTTGTCATATCATCAGATCCCAGATCATTCAATTTACTGAATTTTCAGACAGGGTGCAAAGGGAATACGAGTGAATTTGTAATGGAATATAGCAATATTTTAATCATGATCATATAAGGCTTCTTATTAGAATTTGATATGATGTATTACATACGTAAAGTAAAATGATATCACAAAATAAAAACAAAATGATAATAATAACTTGACAGGATGACCATGAAAACTGAAAAGCTTATTTACAAAGGGTCCTATTTAAAAAATCAGTATGAATTATTTCTTCATATCTTCTTCTGTCAAAGACTCAAAGATACAAAAAAATCACAGTAAAATCACAAAATATAAGTATAAACGTTAAAATACATTGAGAATAATGACATAAGAGAAATATCACTTATAAGAAGTTAATCAACATGCTATCAATGTTTAAGTTATGCATATAGTACTTGCATCTATTTGTAGCCTCTCAGTGGTAGGTACCTCTTAAATTCAAATTAATAGTATGTCTGTATATGTTGATTATTCTTTAATTTTGCAGTACCGATCATTTGTTTAAATATTGAAGAGAAAACAAGTACACAACACAAAAAGCATATGCATATTTTACTTATTTATTACATACTATTTCGATAGAGGGAAGTTTTCATTATACAGGATAATGACAATTGTTCACAGGTAATTAAAATCTATCGAGAGAATGAACATCTTCTCATTCGGTTTGTTATCACATAATAAACATTATAATATATGGAGCAGAGAGGTACACACACTACAAATAATGGTAATATAGGGTGTGAGATGGATTACAGTGATACTTTGATAAAATACAACTTGTGAGTGTAATTGGCAAACGCGAGCATGTCTGGAGAGAGGGAAACCAAGTAACACCAATTATGACCATGCGTCAGATTAAGTACATTGAACTCAACTCTCTTCTTTAGGTTCAGACCATCAAGGTCATAGAGCCTGATCACCACGTTACCCTTCTTACGATCAACACTCGCTACATACACCCTGTCCTGCTCATCCAGGGCAGCAAACAGGTAGACATCGTTTGGAGCTTGGAGAGACTTACCAGCATTCCCATCCCTGTCATAGACCGTCACCACGCTTGGATTGGTATAATTACATGAACTCGTGACGATCAAACCAGACCTGGTAGCAGATACCTGGACCGTCTTGTTGTGTTTTGTTGGAACAGTATGTTTGAGAGTGGATCCAGTCTGGTCATAGATATAGACGTTATATTCACTGTTAGCGATGAGGATTTCATTTGATGGACTTCTGTTTAGTTTGAGATAATAGGGAGAGCCTTTCACGTGTATGGTTGATTTCCGGGATCCATCAGGAGAATATATGCGTGCTTCTTGTTTATTGGGCGACATGCATAACGACCTGTCTTGTTGAAACACAATATCATGGAACGCCATGTTACTTGGTATGTTTGCATACTGCTCCTGTTTTCCAGCTGAATCAATGATATCTATACCATGTTTATCATCATATCCGATAGCCACACTATCATCAGAGTACGGGGTCAAACCCCACATATGTCCCCGTAGATCTACACACTGAATGACTTGCAACTTGGGATCTGATTCTGAGATGCTCCCGAGTTCAAGACGAGTATCATCTGCAGGCTTGAACCTCTTCTCCTGAGCTTTCTTCGTAATGGCTACGGCAAAAGTGCGATCAGTAACCTCCTTCAGCATGGCATCCAGCTCCTCACAGAGCAAGGTATGAGCAGACAGACTGTCTGTTTCAAGACGACCCAGTCTGTCATTAGCTACCAGTGTTATTGAACTACAAATACTCTTGATCTTCTGTCGATCCTTGGATTTCAAGACGTTGAGGTCGTCCTCGAAACTCCGCTTTACTGCATTGATTTGCTCGATGAGATTTTGATGATTTTCTTCAAGCTCTTTAGCCTTGATGCTGTAGGCTAGACTGACATCGTTTAGAAGTTTCTGCACGGCAGTGTATACTTCATGGCGTTGTACTTCCACATTTTGAATGTTCTTCTCAAGTTCTGATTTCTTAGTGGCACATCGCTGGACAAGGTCGTTCACCTAAACAAAACAAAAAACAGAGAAGTGAAAAGAACATTTAGTTATCAAATATAGCCACGTATACTAACGCCTTTATAAACCCCCTTCTCCGCAACAAACAGCTTTTCTCCTTTCTTGATATTCGAAAAGAATAATGTATTTAAGTTTCAACAACATCAACAGCAGAAAAACACATAGTATTCCTCCCTTTTTGTTGGTAGTATTGGAATGTAAATCTCTAGTCTTAAGCATATGTTTCAAAGCACAGAAGGATATTTAAAATATTCAAAGTTAAAATTTCCATAAAAAAATAATAAGTTACCTCATTATTACAGAGTTTCGATAACACTAAAGTCCATATATAACCCGATAGAAAGTTTGTTATTTAGCTAGTGAGTGTGGGGACCCAGGGAAAAAATGCTAATGTGAAATTGAAAAGTGTAATCAAGTATAGCTTGAAACACATCGGAAAATCCCAGCCTTCTTAAGAAAAAATGATTTGCATATCAGTGATCAAAAAGCGAGAAACAGAAAGAGTTTCATGTTTTCTCAGGGGTGTCAACATTGTTGTCTCACCCCCTTTACTAGAGAGAAGCTTTGTACTTCGCACCTTATCCGTTTCATGCTCATTATGCAGTAGACAGGATTTGTACAGTGACGAGAAACATCCTAACTATTAAAATGCGAAGAGTCTAGCGACCGACAGGGAAAAGATAACGTTTGGGAAATTTGAAACCGTATTTCAGATGACTTAAAAGCTTTTCTAGTCTACAATATCATCAATATAATACAATAATTATTGTGCTAATATCTTGCGAGCCGGGCGGGGCCTTGGCCTTCTTACCAACGATCTGTTTTCCGTGTAATTCAGAAAATGTGCGATGCATGGAGCGTAGCGACCCAAAAAACGAACTTATTTTGCTTTGCAAATTTATTGACGTCAAAATGTTTGTCTAGCAAGGGAGGCGGAAAAAACGAATCCCCTTTGTTTGTAAAGATATTTGGCCTCATTAGAAGTAGGGGCAGAAACGATTTTACTCCACCCCCGATACTGAGAGGGAATAATATGCCCCTAGATTTTGCTGCCTCTTGGAGATGGGCTTTCTACAGTATAAACATAGGACTGCACTTTTTTTATATTTTTTAGAGTAGATCGAGTAGCAACCAATAACTGAGTAAATTTAGGTTTTGGAATGGTTAAATTCTGCATTGTAGAGGACCAATCTGCTGATAGGGCTTTGCTGCAAAATATTTATTGTCAAGGGGGGATCTCATGTCGCCACAACCCTTTTATTGATAGAAGTGTTTGATCCCATGCTTGGGGTGCCTTTATGGTAGAAACTAGGGGCTTACTAACATAATAAACACCGGATTTATTAATATTCGAGGGAGCGTAATGACACTCATTACTTTATTTTTCAGAGTTCTTATCTTATTATAATGCAAAAGAATGATATATAGTTTTCCTTCTTTCCCTTGCCAGCCCACTCCCCCCCCCCCCCCCCCCCACCCACCCTTCTCGAATTATTTCGTCAGCCCCCTCTGTCCCCACCCCACCCCGCTTACGGCGCCTACGCGGTACATTAAGTTAAATGAAACCACGTTTACCTTAATCCGTAACTCCTGCTCGAAGTCAGCCTGATTCTTGATTTTGTGAAATTGATGACCGACGATCACGCACTTGAAACAGACGTGGACCTTACAATCCTCACAAAACATATCTTTGTTCTCCTGTTTGTGGATGCAGCACTTCTCGGATAGATAACCAATGCTGACCTTCCCGTTGATGATATCCTGTATGGATACAATGTCGTGACCTTCAAAGAAGACTGCAAGATGTTGATGACAATCTAGACACTTATCACACATGTAGTTATTACACGTTCTGCAGAATGAGACTGCATCTTGCTGAAACTTGCAAGCAGTGCATTTTGGACGCATCTCAAGGACAGCATTCACCCCTCCACATTTTGCGTGGTAATCGTCTACTAGTCCGTTGACAGTCACATTGGTGAGGAAATCATCGACACGGTTCGCAGACAACTTGGTGATCTCCCTGCAGAGAGGACAGATCATGTGATCCAGATCCTGATGGGACAGGTCATAGTTCTTGAGACACTTCCGACAGAAGGTGTGTCCACATGAAGTCAGGATGGTTGCCTCGTCGAAAATATCAAGACATAGTGGACACGTCAGGGTCTCTGAAGAGCTTGTAGGTTTCTCTTTCTCAGTCTTCTCAGCCATTGGTACGAATATAGGATTTTGGGCTTATTACAAAAATGAGCTCATTCTACGAATATATCCAATGTCCAATGAAGCTTATTTGTGATCAGCTAATGTGTACTTAAAGTCATCAGTCAGTAAATGAAAGCACAAACTATATGCAGTGATGTGATAGATTGTACCAATATCCTGAGTCTACGTAACAAGTGCGTCCTAACTGCATGCAGTTCTATACCAATTTCTCACGTTGATTACAAATATGTGTCGAAAGAGGTGCGAATAACTTTGATCAAAAAGTACTGAGTCTCTATCCAAGTGTATACATCAATACAAATGTGATTGCAATGATGTACGCTCACACTTATTATGAAGTAGATCGTCTGTGAAAATAATGCAGCTTGTCCGTCCTATGAATAGAAGTGGGTATTCCCACAGAGAGCGCGCCCAGCGTAATAATCACTATGCACATTTGAACTTTAATGGCGATATTCATCATTTTGATCTATAGAGGGCGACTTGTTTAGTTTTTAGTAGTGGATACATTGTGTTGGAGATCCATTTTATTAGAATCCTAGGTTTTATTTGCTGTTATCACTTTGCTTGGAAGGGTAAAGGACGGTAACCACACTTACATTGCACCCCTTCTTTATCCACTATTCTTCCTTTATCTTCTTCCATCAGTCTGTCATTCTCTTCTCTTTCACTGTTAAAATTTCTCTTAACGTATGGAAACCTATTTGGCGACACTTATTACAATGCGAAATTCGCCTGAAAAATATTTCTCCACTTCCTTTCGTAAACATTGTATACAAGATATTATAGATTATGCTTCTAACAAAATAATGATAATGTGAATCATGTCTGTCTCAAAGAGCTGATATTAAGAAAAGTGATATCAAATAGAATATGTAGGCCATATTGCACTGAAATATTAGTCTTCTGTGTTAAAAAGCCCCCCCCCCCCCCCCACCCACTCAGGGGTCGGAATGACCGCATGCGTGTTACCAACATGTCCGGTAAAGGGGTACTTTTCGTGCCACAAAGTCCGGCCCGAGGATTGTAAAAAAGGGGGTGTATTTGACTTTTACCCGGAGATTTCTTTAAAAAGGGGGTGTTTTTCTCTTTTTCTCTCATCTCTTTGGACTCCTGAAAAATTATTCCGAATTTAGGGGGTACATTGAGCATTTTTCCTGATTTAGGGGGGTCTCCAAGGCAGGAAAAGCTTGGGAAAAGCACGCGAAAGGGGGGTTCGGAAATGTTTGGAGTCCTCAGATAGGGGGTGCTTTCAAAAAGAGGGAACAAGCATACGCGTACCCTAAATAACACTGAATGGGGGGGGGGTCAAAAAGGCATTAAACGTATACAAGGGCACATCGTTGAAGAGTTAAATTACCTGTTTAAAACAATCTTTACGAATGGTGATTAGCAGACGGATACTGCCCCCAGTACCACGTAATATAGGACATTGTCCATGTGTTCATTGAATGTGAACTAATCAAAATGTCCTTGACTACGTCAAATAAGTTGCCATATTTTGTGTAATATTGATTTTCGCGTGAATATCGCTTGTTTGCCTTAGAATAAAAATGGCAAAGAAGTGGATGTGGTAATAACTATCGCATTCTGGTGTATATAAAAAAATAATAATCTTCCAGAACTTATAAGTATGATTTTAATAAAAAGCATTTCAGAGTAAAGCACGTGTTTGAAAGAAAAAAAACACACATACTAATCGTAAATCAGGAGCTTTAAAAAAAACAGACAAAAGTTTAGAGAAATTGTTAAAAACACCTTAAATGTTTAGTAGCAAAATATTGTATAGGAAGTAAAATATGTGTTTTGTATTGATAACATATTGATAACATAGTGCTTAATTTTATTGCTTCTCATAACTTTATTTTGATGCTCGAAGGGAAATTAGACATCTCAACTGAGGCACACACACACACACACACACATTCTCTTTCCAAGTGTGAACTTGAATACCAATGTGGTTACCATGATAAAATCACACTTGAGTATAGGATGATTGTCAATATCACGCAGTTTGTGCATCCTATGAATATAAATGGGTTTTCCCGCAGAGCGTATAAACATGCACCTTTTAATTCAAAGTTTTCAATTCAAAGTTTATTCAACACTCTTCATAAAAACATTTAAAACATACAAATACAGAATGGAGTTATAAAACAACAAGAAAGTGATAACAAATACAATGGCAATTTATAAGAGCAATAATTACATAATTTGAACTTATTGGCGGTGTTCATTTCTGTTTTTGAAATTTATTTAGGCTTTCAGTGGTGTGAATATAATGTTGGAGTTCCACTTTAATTGTTAGAATCCTGGATAAAAGAGCAAGACGTTTTATTTGCTTTCATTACTTTAATTTCCATCCCCTCTTTCTCCTCTGTATTCCGTTATTTCTTTCCATTTCTTTCATTCTCTTCCTCTTTCTCTGGCATCAATTAAAGGACTCTTCCAGTGTCATTCAACAATACCATGTGTATAAAACAAAATAGTGTACATGTTATTATAGTCTAGGCTTTTTATACATTTATTTTATTATATTCTAATTTTTCTTTTAGAAAAACAAGAGGATTATTAAAAAAATACGAACTTTGAGACATGTGTTTAAGGTACTTTATAAAACCGTCTACAAAACAGTATACAGACCATGTGTGTGTATCAAAATAGTCGCGCCATTTCACCCATAAGAATTGACTTTCTTTTTCGCCAAAAACATAAAAGTAACTGCAATTTCCAGCGCACTGCGGTTATCAGAACCTCCCCCTAAATGTTTTTTTAACCGAATAATTTGTGTTAGTAAAAGAACGATAGAAAGAAGATGGTTGTCCCCAAACTAGGTCGCTTATGCGCACAAGCAATTTCTGAGATGTAATCTTCTTACAAACATATGAACTGGTTTGTCATGTTTTTTAACATGTACTTTAGCAAGATATTGATCTACATTTGCCACTCTCCACCCATGGGCTAAATGGGTACCCGGTAGGATGCGAAAGCCAATGTAGTATGCTTAGCAATTTGAGCCTAGTAGTAGTAGCTCTTGCTGAAATGCTCCCCAGGGAGTGGAGAAAGTGCATAACATTGTTTGCGGGCAAGCCAGTGACCGGGGGTAATAAATGTAAAGCGCTTAAAAATTTGGACTTGTCGATGTATTAAGCGCTATATAAGCGGAAATATTATTATAATTATAAAAGAAAATAATAATAATATTAACTGGATGACCAGGAAAGTGGAATAGCTTAAGTTACAATGGGGTCCTACTTACAAAGTCAGTATTATTTATTTCTATTAAAAATCATGTTATATAAACATAAGCAAAATAAACTTTAAAATACATTATAAATAACGACACAAGAGAAATATCACTTGTATATAAATATCGCAGAAGTAAATCAATATTTGTGTTCAATTATCAAGTTATACATATAATGTCATATCACTTGCATATTTTGATTGCGTTTCAAGTGATATCACAAATAATATAGCAACCATTTCTGTCATACTAAAGTCTTTAATCTTGAACTTAGTATTTTGCAGTACCGATCATTTGTTCAAACATAAAAGAGAAAACAAGTACAGAATGAAAAAAGCATATGCATTTTAAAACTTGTTTATAACACACTATTTCGATAGAGGGAAGTTTTCATGTTATTGGATAATGACAACTGTATTTAGGCAATTAAAATCTATCGAGAGAATCTTCCCGTTCGGTTATTTATCACATAATAAATAAACATTAAAATATGAAACATAAGCCCCTGTTATAGATCTGATGCAGAGAGGTATACACACTACAAATAATGGTAATGTAGAGTGTAAGTTGGATTACAGTGATACTTTGATAAAATACAACTTCTTGTCACAAGAAAACGCGAGCATGTCTGGTGAGAGTGAAACTAAGTAACACCAATTACGACAAACCGTTATATTAAGTGCATTGAACTCAACTTTCTCATTCAGGTTCAGACCATCAAGGTCATAGAGCCTGATAACCACGCTACCATTCTTACAATCAAAGCTCGCTACATAAACTCTGTCCTGCTCATCCAGGGCAGCAAACAGGTAGACACCGAATGGAGCTTGTAGAGACTTACCAGCATTACCATCCCTGTCATAGACCGTCACCACGCTTGGATTGGTGTTACATGAACTCGTGACGATCAAACCTGACCTGGTGGCAGACATCTGCATCGTCTCGTTGTGTGTTGTTGGAACAGTGTGTTTGAGAGTGGATCCAGTCGGGTCATAAATATAGACTTGCTTCTCATTGGTAGCGATAAGGATTTCATCTGATGGACTTCTGTTTAGTCCCAGAAAGCCACTGCTGTTCACGCGGATGGTTGATTTCGTGGAGCCATTGGGTGAATACATGTGTGCTTGGTTGTTACCCGGCCAAATGCATAACGACCTGTCTTGTTGAAATACAAGATCAAGACACTTCATTTTACTTAGTATGTTTGTACACTGGTACTTGTAACCAGCTGAATCAATTACATCTATACTATGTTTATCACCATATCCGATAGCCACACTGTAATCAGAGTACTGGGTCATTCCATACATCATTCCTCGTAGGTCTACACACTGAATGACCTGCAACTTGGGATCTGATTCTGAGATACGCCCGAGTTCAAGACGAGTACCATCTGCAGACCTAAACCACTTCTCCTGTGCTTTCTTCGTAATGTCTGCTGCAGAAGTGTGATCAGTAGCCTCCTTCAGTATCGCATCCAGCTCCTCACAGAGCAAGGTATGAGCAGACAGACTATCTGTCTCAAGACGACCCAGTCTGTCATTAGCTACCAGTGTTATTGAACTACAAATACTATTGATCCTCTGTTGATCCTTGGTTTTTAAGACGTAGAGGTCGTCCTCGAAACTCCGCTTTACTGCATTGATTTGCTCGATGAGATTTCGATGATTTTCTTCAAGCTCTTTAGCCTTGATGCTGTAGGCTTGACTGATATCGTCCAGAACTTTCTGCACAGCAGTGTATACTTCATGGCGTTGTACTTCCACAAATTGAATGTTCTTCTCCAGTTCTGATTTCTTAGTGGCACATCGCTGGACAAGGTCGTTCACCTTAACAAAAGAAATAACAGAGAAGTGAAAAAGAACATTTAGCTATGAAATGTAGCCACGTTTACTAACAGTGGCGGATCCCCCCCCCCCCTTTGAGAAAAAAATCATGTAAAAACACGTGATTTTTACCTTTTTTGGGGGGGTTGGCCCCCCCCCCCCCCCCCCCCCCCCCCCCCCCCCACTGAGCGACTTTTCGGCCGGCGCGATTTCCAAATTTTTGGGAGCAAACAAAAATTGTGCTCACTACCCCCCCCCCCCCCCCCCCCCCCCCCCCCCCCACTGAGCGACTTTTCGGCCAGCGCGATTTCCAAATTTTCGGGAGCAAAAAAAAAGAGTTGGGCCCCCTCCCCTAAGAAATCCTGGATCCGCGCCTGTTTACTAACGCCTTTATACACCACTCCCCCCCCTCCCTTCTCCGCAACAAACACCTTTTCTCCTTTTTTGATATTTGAAAAGAATAATGTATTTAAGTTTCAACAACATCAACAAAAGAAGAAATACATAGTAGTATTCCTCCCTTTTTCGTTGGTAGTATTGAAATGTAGATCTCTTTTACGCATATGTTTTAAAGCACAGAAGCAGTTTTAAAATGTGCAAAGTTATTATTTCCATAAGACGTAATGTACCTCAAATTAAAGAGTTTCTATAATATTAAGGTTCATACATGTAACTCGATAGAAAGTTTGTTATTTAGCTAGTGAGTGTGGCGAAAAAATGTTCATGTGAAATTGAAAAGTGTAATCAAGTATAGTTTGAAACACATTGGAAAATCCCAGCCTACTTCAAAAAAATGATTTGCATGTCAGTGATCAACAAGCGAGCAACAGAAAAAGCTATATGTTTTATCAGAGGGGCATCAACATTGTTGTCCTACCCCCTTTACTAGAGAGAAGCTTTGAACTTCACACCACCCGTTTAAAGCGCATATGGAGTAGACAGGATTTGTACAATGATAAGAAACATCCCAACTATTAAAATGCGAGGAAGTCTTGCGGCAAGGGGGGTGAAAAAATGAATCTTCCTTTCTTTGATATTTGGCCCTTGTGAGGGGAGAGGGCAGAAACGACTTGGCTCCACCTCTGACATGTATAGAGGGAATAATATACCCTTAGCTTTTTATGCCTCTTGAAGATGAGCATTTTACTCTATATGAGATTGCACTTCGTTCTATATTTTGTAGAGCAGGGTAGCAACCACAAACTGAGTAGACTTAGATTTTTGAATGGTTGATATGAATTTTAGAGGACTAATCTGCTGATAGGGCTTTGGTGCAAATTATTTATTGTCAAGGGGGAGGAGGATCTCATGTTGCCTCAGTTCTTTGATTGATAGAAATATCTGCTCCTGTGCTTGCGGTGCCTATAAAATATTGCAGAAGGGGGGGGGAGAAATATAAGAAACACCGGGTCTATTAATATTCAATGTAAACGGATGTAAACGAATTACATATAATTTTCACTTTTTGTTTAATATGCGAGGCCCTTTTTGTTTAATATGCGAGGCCCCCCCCCCTCCCCCCCCCCCCCCCCCCCCTCCCCCCACTTGAATTATTGTATCAGTACCCTCTGCCCACTCCAGTAAAGCATAGAGAGTCAATGCTTATGCGTATTGACCTTTAGCACTGCATACATGCTGTGAGGCAGGTATTATTATACCCATACACAAATACACACACCACACAATATCACATAGACACTACACAATCATGTCGATGCAGCCGTAAGCAAAGTTTGACACTAGACTTACAATTTGAATTTTTAAATTATTCTTTTTAACATCAGTAAGTTAAAAAAAATGTATTTTACTGCTATTTAGGTGTCATCAATTGTCACTAAAGTACCGATTTTGAGTGAAATTAGTTGAGTTTTGTTCAGTGGTGTTTGAAATGTTGAGAATCAAAAGCACAGCTTTTACTACACAGCCAGGAGAGTGATGCTCCTATGTGTGCCTCTGCCCCCCCCCCCCCCCCCCCCCCACTTTCCGGCGCCTACGGTACCTTAAATGAAACCACGTTTACCTTAAGCCGTAACTCCTGCTCGAAGTCAGCCTGATTCTTGATTTTGTGATTTTGATGACCGACGATCACGCACTTGAAACAGACGTGGACCTTACAATCCTCACAAAACATCTCTTTGTTCTCTTGTTTGTGGATGAAGCACTTCTTGGATAGATGACCAATGCTAACCTTCCCGTTGATGATATCCTGTATGGATACAATCTCATGGGCCTTAAACATCAAAGACAAACTCTGATGACAGGTCAGACACTGTTCACACAAGTAACTGTTGCAGGTTTTGCAGAATGACACAGCCTCCCCCTGACTTATGCAAGCAGTGCATTTTGGACGCATCTCAAGGACAGCATTCATCCCTCTAGATTCGACGTGGTAATCGTCTACGAGTCCGTTGACAGTCACATTGGGGAGGAAATCATCGACACGGTTCGCAGACAACTTGGTGACCTCTCTGCAGAGAGGACAGATCATGTGATCGAGATCCTGATGGGACAGGTCATAGTTCTTGAGACACTTCCGACAGAAGGTGTGTCCGCATGAAGTCAGGATGGTCGCCTCGTCGAAGATATCCAGACATAGCGGACACGTCAGGTTGTGTGAGGAGCTTGGAGCTTTATCTTCTGTAGCCTTCTCAGCCATTGGTACAAATCAGCTTTCTGGCAAATTACAAACACGAACTCATTCTTCGCATACCTGTACATCCAGTGTCCAATAAAATTAAGTGTGATCAGCTAATGTACGAACTAGTAGTAGTCTAGTAGTAGACCTATATCTAGTAGGCCTAGATCTCGGTTCAGGCAAGCTCAAACAATATGCAGTGACGATGACGTAGAAAATTGAACCAATATCATGAATCCCAGTACTGATGTTGGTTGAAAATATGCGTCGAAAGAGATGCGCCTATCTTTGATCAAAAGTTTTCATTCTCTATTCAACTTTCAAGTGTGTATAAAAATGAGGCTGCAATGGTAAACTCACGCTTGAGTAGATCGTCTGTTTATGTAATGCAGTTAATTGTGCATCCTATGAATAAAAATGGGTTTTCCCCTTTTCCCCACAGAGAGCGCGCGTAGCATAATATCCCTGATATTCTACCTTTGAACTGGCGGTATATACGTATTCATTAGTTTTGTCTATAGAGGGCGGCTAATTTAGGCTTTTAGTTGTGGATATGTTTGAGATCCACTTTAGCACAATCCTGGGAATAATAAAGCCAGACGTTTTATTTGCCATGCTACACCCCCTTCAACTCTCTGCTTTTTCCGAACTTAGCCAGAGACTGACAATTAAGCTAGGCTCCGCTCAAGGCTTTAGGAGTTGTGTCAAATTAGAATCTGCGCCTGCATTATGAACTTTTTTTATATGCTTTTGTATCGAAATGAAATTTAAACTACAATAAAGTGTTTTTTCTCCCTCGTTTACTTCATTCTCGCAAAATTTATAAATGAGGATGATTCCTGGCAACGAGATGACCGCATATATAATTTTGCTCTTATATAGTCTAGTGTATATTGATGACTAAATAGCATTTTGCAATAAAAAGGGCAATTTTTTGCTGGCTTGCTTCGCTCGCTCGTCTATTTGGGATATGAATGATATATTTTTGGGCAATTAAGAGGCCTTTTAACAGGGAAAAGTGCCAGTACATCTTTGTGTATATACAAAGGATGGAAAACAAATCCTCTTTGATGAATTCGGGATTTGGGTGATGCAAAACGTTTTAACTCCTAAAAGGGTGCCGTGACTAAAAAAAAAAGGTTGAAAAACGCTGTTCTAGTAGACTAAAGACTGGTGCCCCCCCCCCCCCCCCCCCCTCTAAATGACTAAGCCCATTCTACGCCACTGAATGACATCAATATGTAGTCTTCGAACGAAAATGGTAGCTTTATTTTTTAAATCAAGTGCTCATTTTATTCTAATTCTAACATAGGCCTATTCAATGCCTGAATTCATCATGCACACATTATGAACATGACGGACAAAGAAAGCGGACAAAATATACAGTTCCTTGGGTAGACCGTAAGGAACATCCCTTCACTGCTATTATGTAAATAGGTGAATTTGCATGTGACACCTGTTCTACACATTTTTACATAATAGCAGTGAGGGATGTTCCTTTGTCTCCCTGAGGTACTGTATATTTTGTCCGCTTTCTTTGTCAGTCATGTTCATATTGACAGTTACTTCATTAACGTTTTACATGATTTTTTCATTAATACCAGACATATTTCAATTTATATACACATGTATACAAATAATAGAAACACAACTAGAATGCATTAGATTATCACCTCAGCAATATTGCACGCTAGCTACAAACTATTGAAATAAATGCTCAATATTCAACATATTTATATTTCTTATACTAAACCCGATTCTTTAAACAGGGTCGCGCAAAAAGAACCTCAGATTTTTAATTTCAATGACATCTTTAAATCAAAATGCTTTACCCCAAATTGATGAATATTGGTGCCATGTTAATCGGGAAACGAATTTTCAACTCACTAAAAAAAAGACATTATGTCATTGCAGATTTCAGGTGTATCATTTTTTGGGCCACCCTGTATTTGAGTGCTGATCATGTGATGACGTACGTTCCGAGAGAAATCGTCTAGAATCTATTAGAAAGTTGTCGCGTGGTCAAGTGGTTTAATGAATTGAATTGAAATGCAAAGGTCCTGGGTGCAAACCCCAGCACGGCACTGATGTCCTTGAGCAGGGCAACTATCTACATTATCTACATTGCCCGATCCTCACCACTCTGGTTTTATTTGGGTACCCGGTAGGATGCGAATGTCATTGTGATTGGATTTGCACTCCCTTAAAAAGGCGACTAGCTGGAATGCTTCCTAGGGAGAGGAGAATGTGTGCTTTAATGTGCAAAAGAGCAGTTGAGTCCAGAGACCGGGGTAATAATAATAATATTGTAAGTGCTTTAGTCAATGAATCGGCAAGAAACCAGTATTATTATTATTTATGAAAGTAGATTGTATACGACAGTAATGTTTAGGCCAGGGTTTTGGATTCATCAAATTGATGAGAAATTAACCTAATCCTGATCACAATCACATACAGAGAAAAGCACTGCACACAAAAATGGGTATATGGGACAATGGACTATTAGTTTATTTGTTAAAGATAGAAAATTGATCCCATACTTTAAAAAAAAGTATTTCTGAACAAAATATGATTTAAATAATATAAAACAAAGAATTCTTGTGAGTTTCATGCTTTATAATTTCCAGCTGATTATTAGTGATCAAGTATCGTACATCAAACCTGCAATAGTATCACCTGTATGGAAAAGCAACACACAAATAAAAATGTATAAATGTCTGTACATACAGACCACCTGCCCATAACGACCGCTTTTAGTGTTTCCGGCCTTGAGCAGTCTTTATATGCAGGTTTCACTGTACACAACTTTCGACCTCTCTCTTCTTCAGGTGAAGAACAGACATGAAACTCACAAGAATTCTTCTGTCTAAAATACAGGTATATATATGCATCACTAACTATAAGAAGAAGAAAAGAAGAAAAATAGAGGCCCAATAATCTTGCAAAGTACAATATTCTAAAATTATGTTGGAAATGTATTAACTAAAAATGTATATTAAACTCTTATTTAGCCAAGGGGGTTTGCTTGGTATAACATTTTACTAACACACAAACAATGCTCATTTTTCAAATGCCATTGTCTGTACTTCTAATATCACATATTTCTCATAGCACAAAACTGTTTTCTACAAAAGTTGAAGGAAATTAATCTCCCTTTCAAATAATACCAACACAAATCTTAAAATAAACATAATTAACAGCCTTATCTTATAAGAAATAAACTGCTATTGAAACAAACAAAAAGAAATGCACTTTACCGGAAAGACAAATTGAGTGAAAAGGGATGAACTTGTGCAACGTGTTATTACATGTTACTTTAATAAGGTTTTAAAGAGATCCTCTTTCTCTCTCCATATTTCAGAGCATTAAATAGATGAAATGACTGCATTGTCACACAACATCAACATACATTGGCACTACCAGTATCCCTTTTATCTTGATTGGAATACTGAAATGTTTTTGCACATTGCATTTGTATTGATGACAAACATACACAGAATAACAGAACATTACAAAATTAACACAAACACTAAACTGCCTGAATATCTATCAAAAGAAAATTATAAAATTGAGTTCATCCATAATTCTTGTACAATGTCATTCAAAAGAAAGCACTCGTCTAACTCCATTTTGATTGCATGTAGCATGTAGCATGAAAGTAACACAGAGATCCGGCAAATGAAGAGATCATGAAAGTGGCAAGACATCAATTTACATTTGCCACTCCATACTCAGGAGTGAAATGGGGACCTTATAGCCTGTTTATAATAGCCTCTGGTATTTGTCCCCTTTCATTGTTTATTGGAATGCTAATAGAATCATGTACATTTCAAAATAGATGACTACCGGTATTTGTAAATGCATTGATGAAAGATGGGGAAAATGAATTATATTCAAGGTACATGTAACTACGGTAGGTAAAATTAAGTGGCATGAAAAGAGGCATCCATAATAAAAAAGGGTGGCATACATGTAGCTAGTGATGTTGCTGAATTAGTAAAAGATATAATATGTATGTGACATGTAGTTGAATGAAAGTGTTGGTAATATTAAAGGTAATACAAAGTTTTGGGAAATTTTGAAATTGGGTGGATAGTGATTCTTTACCATTTTGATATATTTGGATGCCCCTGTGGATGTATTATAAGCATAAGAAAAATTAGCCCCTTAAACACTTCTGCTTTCGAGAAAAATTGGTGCTCCCGGTAAATTTTGATAAATTGCAAATAGCGCCTATACGGCCGTACAATGTTAGCTGCGACCATGAAAATCTCAGAATATGTAGTTGTGATATATAATTTCCAAACGGGAAGAGCTAATAGGTCGATTTTAGTCCAGAAACATTGCTTTATAGGTTGGTTGGTTGGTTCTTCGTTTAGATGGCGCTCTTCAATCTCAAAGATTATTTGCGCCAGTCAATTTCGTGTATAGCTTTGGCGTGGGCTTCGGAAATCAAGCCCACGAGCGACTTTCCTTGGTGAAATGAAATTAATAGTGATATGGTTTAAAAAAAAAAAAAAAAAAAAAAAAAAAAAAAAAAAAAAAAAAGCTGCAATATTAAAATTGCATAAAATGCACATAAAAGGCGAGATGGGAGTTAGTTGCAATTGTTCATGGAAAAACCGCAAATACTTCATTTTATATATTATTACAGGATCGACATAAGTTAAGGGGATCCCTGATAGCTTTAAAAGCTATCTAAAACGATTAGTATCGTATATGTAACCCAATAATTCACGAGTAAAAATTGGGTTAGACATCAATAATTGTTTCAGATTGGGGTTGTTCAAATTAATCCTTTCTTTTAAGAGACGTCTATCTTTGTCGTATTTTGTACAATAGAAAATAAAATGTTTAATTGTTTCATCTTCTTGACAAACTTCACAAAGACCAGTATCGTGTTGGTTAATTTGAAAAAGGTAATAATTTAAACTACAGTTACCTACTCTTAGTTGTTGTATCAAGCATTCTTCTCTGCGAGATAGGCCTTGTCTATGTATGGGCTTTGAAACGTCGCTATGCAAAGCATATAAAAATCTACCGTGTTCTGCATTGTCCCATTCTGCTTGCCATAATTTGTTATAATGGATCAAACGAGAGGCTGCCAATTCACTTCTTGTATTTGGTATAACTATGTCTATACACCTTTTCATGGCTCCTTTTTTGGCAGCCCGATCTACGATCTCATTGCCCCTAATATCGCAATGTGACGGAATCCATTCAAAAGCAACACAAACATCCTTAAACTGCAAAATATTAATTATGGATAAAATTTCATTTACAATAGCACATCTAATAAAGTATGAATCGATCATTTGTAAAGCTGACAAAGCGTCGCTAAAAATTACCACCGAAGAGGATTCAATAAATGTATTAATCCACTCTAGTGCCATTAGTATGGCCACTAGTTCTGCTCTCATAATACAGACATGGGATAATCTAAAAAATTTCACCACATTATAATGAGATACATAAAATGCGGCTCCTGTCTTTCCATCCTCGAGTTTAGAACCATCTGTATATATATGTAAAAACCCATTCCATGAATTTCCAATGCTATCTAGAACAATCGATTTTATTTCAAATGGAGGCATTTCCTTTTTTTGCACTTTGCCATGGTGTTCGAAAGACACTTGTGGTCGTGCTAACCGCCATTCTGGGATTTTCGGCAATAAGTTGGTTTGCCCTTCCACCACTACTTCGTCTCTAAAGGATCGCAGTTTAAAAGGTCCTTCTCCTATCTTCCATTCTAAGTTATTTAAATCATAGTCATCACCCAATACTTCTTTTGTTGGGTGGTTTAAAGTACTAGACAGTAAATAAACTCGAAAGTTATCATTTAACAACCTTCTACGATATCTCAGAGGCAGCTCCCCGGTCAAAACTTGTAAAGCCTCCAAGGACACATTGTGTATTGTGCCTGTAATAATTTTTAAGGCTCTGTATTGGATAGAGTCAAGTTTTTTTGTTAAAGATATACAAGCAGAATCATACATTTCACTCCCATAGTCCAAAATGGATAGGATAAGTCCTTTATAAATCATCATCAAAATCTCATACTTACTTCCCCAGGGGGTGCCGGAGACACAACGTAGCAAGTTTATTCTTTTCTTACATTTATCAATGATAGAATCTATATGGACAGACCAAGTTAATTGGGAGTCAAACCTCACACCAAGGAACTTATACTGCTCGCATATAGGCAGATTATGTCCTTTTATTTGTAGAAGAATATCTTTCTTTTGTTTGTTGGTAAAGACTAATACTGCAGATTTGGTAGGGGAAACGTTTAACTTCCACGTCCAACACCATATCTCAAGCTCTTGCAGGGCCTCTTGTAATTTCCTGCGGGCCAGCTCTAAATCCTTATTTGAACACCAGATTGCAATGTCATCAGCATAGCAAGATAATTTAACATCACTTACATTTATCTTGAGATCATTTAACATTAAAGTAAATAATAAAGGACTTAATGAACTTCCTTGCGGGATTCCATTTTCTAACGTGTAGTGGCGAGACATATAGTTATTTATCCTCACATTAGAAATCCTACTCAATAGAAATGCTTTTATAAAAAGTAACATTTTTCCACCAATGCCTAAGATAGATAATTTTCTTAGTAGACCTGTTTTCCATAGCGAATCATATGCTTTTTCTAAATCAAGAAAGACCGCTACGGTATATTTTTTACTTTTCAAGGATATATGTGTGTCCGTCTCCAATCTCACTAAGTGATCTTTGACATTCCTATATTTGCGGAAGCCAGATTGAATAGGATTTAATAGTCTGTTTTTTTCTAGAAACCACGTCAGGCGATTTTTTATCATTTTTTCCATAATTTTAGAGAATGTTGATATCAACGAAATCGGCCTATAAGAGGTCACTTGAGTCGGATCTTTTCCGGATTTCAAGATTGGTATTTGAATAACCTCATACCACTGATGTGGAAAAAGTGAGATTTTCCAAATGTCATTATACAAGTTTAATAAATACACGAGTGCCTTGTTCGGCAAATTCTTAATCATAATTAAATAAATATCATCCTTACCGGATGAGGAGTTTTTCATCTCCTTTAAAACATTCCCCATTTCACTCATGTTAAAGTCATCATTGATACAATCATCATCATTTGTTGAAGAATTATTGTACAAGATATTTTCGTTTTCATTTTTAGTTACGGAAAGTGATTCATCAACCGATTTAAAATAGGTTGCCATTGCATTTGCTTTTTCCTCAGATTCTTTCAAGATATTTCCGTCTACAAATAGATTGTGAAAGATGTGCTTGTTCATTGTACTGTCCCGCATTCTTTTAACCTGTTCCCAGACTTTCCCAATGTCTGTAAATCTATTCATTCTACGGCAGTACTCTAACCAATAATCATATTGAGCTCTCCTGATTACCTTCTGAGCGACAGCTTTCTTCTTTAAGTATTTCTTAACATCATTTAGATCATAATACCTTCTTAACCTGTTTTTTAGACGATTTCTCTCTTGCACCGCCTTCTTGCAGGCATTGTTCCACCAGGGATTTACTTTTCTTCTCTTGGCAATCTGCACACGCGGAATGCACTTGTTCGACGTTTCCTTGATCACCTTAACAATCACATTGTATCTGCCTTGAATGTTTAGTTCTGCACCAAGATTTTCATATCCTTCTTTTCTCAATGCCTCTTCAATTTCTTCTCTATACTCTTCCCAATTAACCTTTCTAAAAGACCATCTCTGTCCCATATTCTCACCCCCTGGTCTATTGTACACATGTTTAAAATTTAAGCAAACCAGATTATGATCACTGCCAAAATTATTGGATAGTACTTTCCACTCTGTATTACGTGCTAATTCTTTCGATACTAAGGACAAATCCAGATTTGAGTATGTACCATAATATGGGTCTAACCTTGTAGGAGATCCATCATTTAATAAAACCAAATCATTATTTTCTATAAAAGACTCCACAGTTCTACCGTTTGTGTCTAATTTGTTGCTCCCCCATAGAGGATTGTGACTATTAAAGTCGCCTAGAATCAAATACTTCCCCGGCACATTTCTTATCATGTTATTTAGATCTATCAGTTCAATCTTTTTACACGGATTATAATAGTTGAAGATTGAGATAACTCCGTTTTTACAAAAAATATCAACTTTTTGGTATTCGGCGTTCCTGGGTGTATCCATCGCCTGAAAAGTGATGTCGTTTTTTAAATACATCACCAAACCACCTCTTCTGCCGTCCGGCCTGTTTTTACAAACACAAACGTAATTGGGTATAGACAAAACATTAAAATCGTTAAACCAAGTTTCTTGGATGCACATTATATCTGGGTGAATACCTAACAAATTGTTATCAATAAGGGAAGATAAAAAGTTTGCGCCATGCGCCGTCAAGCCTTGTGCGTTCCATTGTACAATCAATAGGTCTGATATGGACTTATTTGTCATATGAGGCGACTTTTTACCATTTCCATGGTAATGTCTACCTTCAAAATTTCTTTGCCTGCTCTAACTACCGCTTCCAAGAAATTATCATCATTACTGGACTGAGGCAACTGTCGTACCACAAACAGAATAAACATAATCAAATCAATAGATGTCATATTTACTGGAGTTTGGGTTGCAGTTTCCTTCTTTGTTTTTCGTACTGGAATTGGGATCTGGGAATGAGATCTGGGTATTGCCCTGTCCCTTTCTTCCTGTCCCTTTCTTTCTCGTACTGTGTGTGGGGTATGGGCCTGAGGGTTCGGATTGGCTCTCTGAGGATTCGGATTGGCTCTCTGAGGATTGTTTGGCCTTGATTCTGTGTTATGTTTTTTGGCAGGTTTGTTTAGATTTGCACTACCCATGTCTTTCTGATTATCCATGTCAGTAACGGCATTTTCATGTATCTGTGCACGATGGGCCTTGGCCGCTTGGGCATAAGTGAGGTTTTCCTGTAATTTTATTTTTTGAATTTGCTTCGCCTCTGCATAAAATTTACAACCTTGGTAAGCTGCAGAGTGGTTTTCACCACATCTGAGGCATTTAGGGTTCTCCTTATTAGGGCAATCTTCGAACTCATGTTCTCCCCCGCATCTAACACATCGGATATTGCCTTTACAAGTTTGCCTAATGTGTCCGAATAACTGACATTTATGGCATCGCGGCACAGGAGGGATATAGTCATCCACTTGCTTTACCTCATACAGAAAATGTATGGACTCGGGTAAGTTTTTACCCTTGAAAGTGAGGAGAACGGAAGGGGTTGCTACCATTTCTCCTTTGATCTTCTTCATAAATCTTTTAGCGTTCACTACATTCTGTTCTTTCAAAACTTCCTCTATTTCCTCGTTACTGATTTGGGGATCAATCTTGTGAATAACTCCTTTAGTGGTTGATTGGCTCCCATCGTATCGTGTAACTTTCACATTAATGCCCGCCAACTGGGTTAATTCCAACAGTTTGGGTATTTGGTTTTCGCTCTCACATCTCACAATCAACATGTTTCTTTCTTTTACCATATCTTTTACTCTGCCTACAAGATCATGAATTTGTTTTACAACCTTCACGGGGTTGGCTCTGCACACATTCTTATTCTCCAATCCAACAATAACTACTTTACCCTCAGAATGAGTTGGTGTCGAGCGGAAGAATTTGGGTATTTTGTTATTCTTTTCATGTAACACTCCATCACTATTGCTTCTAACCCTTGGCCTCTTTTTCGATTTTTTGCGTACTGCCGTTTTCCATGAACAATCTGCAATGTCACTATCTTCCAGGACCGTAGTACCGTCAGAAGATATACCTTCACCTAAATCATGTACATCGTCCCGGTATTTCTCAGCAACGGCCGTCATATAATTCTCTTCCCCCGAAGATAAAGAGGAGAGAGAAATCGACGCCATTCAATTTTCAAACGCGCATAATTAAGATTAGTAGGATAAGTGAAAATTCTTACCTTTCAAGGCTGTGTTATTTAAGTTGTTAATCTTACGTGAATGGAGGGATGAAAATGAGTGCAATAAATCACCACAGGATCGCCACTTAGGGTCACCTCCTAGACCTTTGCCTTGACTACAGTGACGAACGAGTTAAAACGTGAAGATGTGATCCAACAACGAGATTGCTACGGCGAACGCTCGTATAGTCCGATGGGCTGGACACGGTACAGGATTGACTGAGCTGCCGTCGAGTTCAGAGGGGTGCGGCTGGTTCGAAATTCCCGCCAAAATTCTATATAATACACGCCAATTAGGAGCTTTTAGAGAAAGCGACCGTCTCCGTTGAAACGTTCTCGTTCTTAATTAATATCTTGACCTTGAGAGGGAGCTATACAACATAAAGCGTTTATTATTTACAATTTCAAAACTTTAGACTCGTTTTCAATCGCGACAAAGATCACTTAATATTGTAGAATCGCATTTGCTTCCATTATGTTCATTTGAACCAAATTCATGACCCCATACCAAAACTTTGTACTACCTTTAACCTAATCAAGGGAGTGAGTTTATTTACCAGCTCCATATTCTTAAAGGTAAAGACCGGTAGTGATAAAATTGCAATTCAAGGGTTTTGAGTGCAAAATATCCATTCAATATTGTTTAAATATTACCTTCAGAGGTTTAGATGGCAATACTTCAACCTAAATTTGCAAAAAAGCAGAAATATATGCCCAAATGTTCAATGTTCAATGTTCAATGTATATTTGTAAAGCGCTTAGAGACATTTGTATTAAGCGCTATATAAAAATTAAATATTATTATTATTATTATTAATGTTGAAGTGCATTCGCAATATCTATCCAGGCCGGATCTATATAGTTTACCAAAAATATATCAATTAGGCGGTTTCCCGGCAACATTTGTATCATCACGTATGGTCAAAACATATTCTTTCACATGATTGGTAATAAGAGCTTCCATTTCATTTTTTGAGAGGAGGGCGTTTCCAAAACTGGTCTATACCTTTAAGATGTGATTCTAACTATATGCGACAGAATTATGCATTTTCCATTCCACATGTGTCTATTCATACGAGCACATTTTGCTAAGATACACTCTTGCATCTACTGAAATCAAGTGCAATTAGTGCATCTACTTTAAATAGCTAAAATGGAGGCATCTTCAGTGTCGGCTGACCATAACGTTGAACGTCCTGATGTCCATTGGATTGAGTGTCACATTGAAGTCTGGGGCTGTCGCAGGGATGGGTTTGAAAGCTGGAAAGTTGAACAGACGCAAATATCAATACATGGGACCAGTCATATAGAATACATGCATACATTTGGTAGTACAGTCAAACCTGCTTTATTGACCACCTGTCTACAAAGACCATATTTTTTGTTTCCCTTGAAAATGGTTTCTCATTGAAACATGTACAATAGGCACCTGTCTACAAAGACCACCTGCCTTCAAAGACTACTTTTCTTGTCTCCCTTGGGTGGTCTTTATAGACAGGTTTCTCTGTACAATCATGGTCCTCTTCATCTTTAACACTACCGGTCAACACTTTCACTACTATTACCTTTAAGCTTTTCACATGAATATCAGAATAATCATATTTTTTCAAATTAAACTACACATTACTCATAAATCAGGATTCATTTATACATCTATATGTACCATGCATTTAGAAGAAAAAAAAATTGCATAATATGCACTAGTTTACGTACATTGTACATGTAAAGTTATCTAGTAAATACAATTTTCCACAAACTTTCCATCTAAACACACATGATTGTAATAACGATAATAAATTGTATTTATAAAGCGCTTAATACAATGTTTCTAAGCGTTCAACAAAACAAGTTACAGCGTAAAAACATACAACAATAATAGTACATAATTCTATTATTAACAATTACAGATAATAAGCAAAACAAAAACAAAACAAAAAAAACTGCCCTATAAATAACTATTATACAAGAAATACTTCAAACTTTCCTTAAATGACGGATGGGGATTGACAGATACTAATTGGTAAACTATTCTATAATTTAGGGGCTGCAACAGCAAAAGCATGATCACCGTAACGGTTATTGGTTCGGACACCAGGGGCTTATTGGAAATTAGCATGTGTAGTTGACCGTAATGAACGTGATGGAACAATAGGTTTGAGAAGGTCGTTTAAATATGATGGAGCATTTAATTTTGAATACTTTCAAAAGAATCTTAAACTGAATGTGAATTAAAACAAGTAGCTATCGAAGAGATCTTAGAACAGGAGTTATGTGTTCATATTTTTCTGGTTTGGTGATGAATATGTTGAAGTGGAGAAATGGTGGATTTCGGTTAGCCAAAGTACAATTTGTTACAATAATCTAAATGATAGTCACGGTTGACTATGGTACTGTTAACGAACCTTGTGGGGTTGTGGTGGAACTGCCCTCAATTTTCCACTGAAGACGATCGACACTCTTCAAGACCTGGTTGGCTGATAGGGATAGCTCCTCGACATCAGATATCCCGAAAGGTGTGAACAGATCCTGTATCAAGAATAAAATTATAGAGCATTAGACAACTAGGGCGTGTTTCACAAAGACTAAGAGCAACTTTATGTTGGCCGTTCATGCCACTATTTTCTCTCACCATTTACTGGCATTGGTCTCCCAAGGGACGTACAAATCATGGTTACAAATCTACAGAATTTACATTTTATGATAGTTTATTATTGAAAGAAAAAATATTATCTAAAGATCATAATAGTGAGAGTAACCAATGGCATGAATGGCCTGCCATAGTTAAGTCCAACTTAAAGTCGAACTTAGTCTCCTGGTCATACTTGTTCTGGTCCACAACACAGTGATAGAGGAACTCATAGCAGACGGTTGTTAGCATTAAAAATGCCTGTAACTTCAAAAAGAGACATGCTCTATAGAGCAAAATACTAGATAGGTTAAAGATGAATGGTAATTGACCTGGTGTTAAAAGACCCTGGTTTATATACATTTACATGTATAAATGTGTTTTCATGAGCCACCTTACTGACTAGTTGAGAAAAGTTTAGAAATTTTGGTTATGGGCCGGTACTCAATTGTTCTGGGTTTGGAATAATATTTCAAGGTCTAGGGCGAAGAATAGGGATTGTGGGGTTCGGAGCAGATACAAACAATCTATGTCCTAGGAAATCCTCTTTTGTGTTACAGTGTATTTCTCTTGATTCAACAGCTCTATATGACTAGTAAGTATGGGGTCTGTCCAGGTATTGAATCTGGGACCTCTTGTACCCCGAACCGGAATCATACCACTATACTGTCGATCACAAGGTCCACGGTTCGAGTCCTGCAATGGCACTAATGTCCTTTGGCAAGACATCGATCTACATTTGCCACTCAACCCAGGTGATGTAAATGGGTACCTGGCAGGAATTGATTCTTTGAATTGCTAGAGCTCCGTAATGGCACCACAGCTAATTAAAGCCGCGGTAATAATCTCCAAGTTTGGAAGTGCTTAGTGATTGTAACAAGCGCTATTTAAAAACTGAGTATTATTATTATTATTATTATTATTATACTTGTCAGAATTATAGATATCGTTTGTTTACAGCCAGAAGGGAGTTAACCCATATACTTTAACACACATTTAACACCCTTCTGGCTCTGAACAGACGATGTGACCTATGACCCTATTCTTACCCTGAGAGAAACTGTGACAGGCTTGGAGAAAGCCTTGTCATCTCCGACCTCAAACTGATGCTCTAGCCTCAGGAGGAGCACGTTTGGTTTGAGCTGCTCTAGAGTCAGAAGGTGAACATTGGCTGGAAGAGCTTGACTGATGAATGACGACTGCAGATAAATCAAGAACAAACGATCAACATTTTTGTTTTTAAAGAAATACACTTGTAGGCAGTAAATCCTTTAAGTAGTAAAATACTGAAAGGTTCAAATATAAAAAATGGTATATAAAACTTTTTTCTCACAAAAAATAGGCAAATTTGTACTTTGCAGTCAAGAAAAATTCAGTCCATGTGAATTTTTTGTTTGATAGAGATATGACTTTTGATATAGAAATGTAGAAATAAGAAAATTTTGACCCGAATATTAATCACAATTATAATGGCTATTTGAAGAATAAAATGGCAGGCCTATTCATTGTGATGATAGAGGAAAAAAGATGGAAAAAAGTATAGCAAGTAATGATGCAGGGAATAAATAAGGATTGAGAGAAGAGTGAGAGAAAGGAGGAGACTTACAGATACTGGAGACTGGTTTCCCGTTGATGTGGAGACATAGAAATATGGCTTCATGTAGATTTCCTCTCCAAGTATACGCTGGATGTAGGCAGCTTTCTCGGGCGTCGCCAAGGAAACGGTATGGGTTCCTCGGACCATGAGCCCGTCACCAAACTGGCCAGTCTCGTTCAGAGGTTCGCCGACGCCCCGATTGTCATCCTTAAGAATCCTACGATGAATCTGAAATGAGAGACAGTATGGGATTACATAAAAATTATGTAGAGGTATTGTGGTCTAGTGGATAAGTCACCAGACTGCAGATCAAGTCCCGCTGCGCCAATAATGTCCTTTGGCAAGACGTTAATCTACATTTGCTACTCTCCACCCAGGTGTAAATGGGTAACTGATATGCTTGAGCGCTAGTTACTTTGGCAGCTCGGCTACAACCAGGGTAATATGTGTACAGCGCCAAGAGCGTCAGTACCTGGCGGATACTGGCGCTATATAAATATCCATATTATTATTTATTTTTTAATTCTCGTCAAGCAAAAACCAAAAAAAGCACTGTCAGTGAAACAGATATTTTCACTCCATGCAAACTCTAAATTGGCAATTTTTGACAAGTGAATAATGCTTCAAAAGCAAAATAACTTTAAAACTTGATGACCAGTTAATATGCATGAAGAGAAAAAATAAAAAATAAAAATAACATAATATATGTATTGTATTGGTTGTTGCTGGAAAAAAAAACACTTTACAAAAATAATAGTAAACAATAATTATTCAACTTTTCACATCATTGAGATTTACAGCGATATGAAATACTGAATTAATAAAAGATTTGGCATTTCTTCATAATTAGATTGGTATCATGCTGAAAATGGTGTTGTCAAATCGAAACAAAGCTTTGAAAATAGGTAGAGGAAATCCAGTCAAATGACAAGTGTGGTTGGTAGAGAATTTAAAACTAAAATTGTCAAAATTGATTCTGATAAACATTTTTCACTCACCATATATTTCAACCAAGCTATTGCTGAGACAATTACTTAGGTAATTGCAATCACTTAAGTCTATTTGACATCTAATAGTCGTTATTTTCGCCACTTAAAGACATTTTCAAGCACTTTCGTTTTGAGGGAAGTTCTAAATTAGTATTATCTTTCAAATCCCGTTGGAATTCAAGCTTATTATTTGGGGGGCCTGCAAATGTGACATGGTACCTTTGAAATGGTCAAAACTGACTGTTAAAACATCTTTGACTCACCATAATTTCAACGGAGCCATTGCTGAGACTGCTACCTCCCTGTGATCTGTCTGTCATGACTGTAAACTGAGACATGGTATCCTAGAAACAAAACGTTAAAACAAAATCAATCAATCAAAACAATCTGATTTAACCCTGTCAGGACTGGATTTATATTTAAGGCTGGATTGATCACATATTGTTATTTAATTTGGCAACAATCTTTTTCTTCTTTTATTGCTACATTGTTCAAAGAATATGTGATATCTCTTTATATCCCGCATACTAAGAATATTGCAATCTGATTGGTCTAAACGAGGTCACATGATCAATGATAGATAAGTACTATCTCCCTGCAATAGGACTTTTGTACAGTAATTTTTTTGCTGCTGCCCCACTTGCCCATTGAATAAGCATAGCAAAGTAGGTTATGCGAAATGTCAATGTCAATGTCAATGTCAAATGAGCGCGCATCAACTTCATTACATGTATGCATGTTGTGCTTTGTAAAATTTGACTGAAGCTAAACTGTCTGCAGAATCAGTTCTTTTAATTATGTAAAATTCACTTTAAATAGACCTTATTGCCGATGTGGGATATAAAACAAATATTAACCTTCTTTACTCGGGCAATGGATACAAACTATCATCGCCTCGGTGATAGTTTGTACCAATACCCTCGTAGTCGATTAATATTTGCTTAATATTATATGGGTGAAAATGTTGTCAAAGAGTTTAAAAAATTGCCAGTTTAAAAAAAAAAAAAATGACTGTGTTTCTCTCAACATATTGCCAATTTAAGGGTTGTAAATCTTGTTTTCCTTTTTAAAATTCCTAGCGCCAAACGCAGTCATGAAACAAAAATGGATGCTGTGCGTGCAGAAATGTTTGCCCTTTCTACTCATGCATGTGGCATATTTTGTAGGTGCTCTGAATCAAAATATACTGAGCCAAACCACAAATTGGGAAATGATTGTCGTTAAAGGGTTACAGATGATAGAAAGGTTGAGTTGAGATAAAAGTAGTGTATGGGCTCTCTCATACAATCTATGCTACAGTGAAATAAATATCATAGAATACATGTACATGTCCCTTGACAAGGGTTGCTTTTTAAATGCCCTCACAATTAAAGTATGACAAGAAAAAATTGAATTATTTCATAGATCTACTATGAGTGTAAGAAGCATGAAATTTGTTGCTTGTTCAAATCCTACTTATACCACGAACGATGAAAAAGGGAGATTAAAATGCTAAAGATAAGAGACACAAACAGCTAAATACTTGTATTGACAAAGATCTCTATTAGAAAACACGTTTGTCTAAGCATACTCTCACAATCTAAAACTTAAGAGATGGCAGATCATTTGGTACTTACATTGATAATGATCCGACTGTTAATTGGATAGTAGTTGCCTGCGACTGGTTCGCTATTGACATATGGATAGCCTTCCCGTTGATACAGACTTTACAAAACACAAGAAACAAATGGAATAAACAATTAAATAAAATGAATACCACATTTTGAAACAGCTACATACATAATGGCACAGTACAATGTTTAATGATTTTATTTCAATGTACAATGTAATTCCTACACTAGCTAGTAAGTTTTGCCATTCAAAAATGTACTGGAAAATCAAGCTAATTGAAACATTTTGAACTTGTACACCCAATCCAGTATTGGTCTGTTTGATGATTTTTTTGTGTGGTTTGTTTGTTTTACCTGACTGCTAAGAAAGCATTTACATGCAAGTAATTAAGCAACCATGGGACCAAGGGATTTAAGTCCTCTCTGAGGGACTGGTAATGAGGATTAATGCCTTATCAAAGGGCACTAGTATATTATCAACTTTCTTTCAAACCCAGGAACTCTCAGTTACAAGGCCATGGCTATACCACTAAGCAATCGGGCCTCCTCAGCTGTCATCAGAATATGGGGTAGGTTTGATCTAAAGACTTTTTAGGTGTGACAGTATTTTTCAACCAGTCACATGGTAATCTCAAGGTGAATCCAATAATAATAGTACTAATGAAAGAAATGAAATTAATGATGATGATGATTGCCCCATGCCCCATGCCTATTGAATAAACTCCCTGCATTTCTAAGAAATAGTACATTGTACTTCACTTGACTTCTTCAAAATACATCTGAAAACATAACTCTACAATTCTTCTTATTTTGTTGATTGACTAATGAGACAGCGCATTGTTCCCTCTGGAAAAGATGCTATGTAAATCCAAGGATTATTATTATTATCCTGAGAAACATAAAAGCTGGTGAACTTACACTCTTTTCATCATCTGTCTACCATTGGAGTCCGTGTAGAACATCTGACCCGACTGTATATTGGTGTCAAAGCGGGTTATGATCTCCTTGCCCAAACCATCACTTCGATGAAGAAAAGGAGGAGGTGGAGAATGAAACAATGGGTAGAAAAGGAAAGTAAAATGGAGAAGGTGAAGGAAAAGAAAGAAAAGGAAAAACAAGAGAGAGACAGTGAAAGAGAAAGAAGAGAGTGGAGAGGGCAAAAAAGAGAGAGGGAGAGAAAGAGAGAGTGTGGAGAGAAAGAAATATAGAGTGAAAGAGAGAAAGAGAGAGAGGGGGGAAGGGAGGGAGAGAGAGGGAAAGAAAGGTAGAGGTAGAGGGAGAGAGAATGAAAGAGAAAAGACCTGTTTTTTTAGCACGTTTTACGATTTACATTACATTATATTACTATATGCATTATGTCATGTTATTACAAAAAGAAGTAAAAAGAGTGTATCTGCTGGATATAATTTTTCGTCTCTTTTGCTATAAACACTGCATCGTAAATTCATTTATACAGAATTTATGTTTACAAACAGAATGTTGATTTGTTACATTACATTGTAAATTGATTTATATGATATATATGTTTCCAAACAGAAAATTGATGTACATCAATGAAGTTTAATAAATACAATACAATACGATACAATACGATACAATTCAATACAATACAATACAATACAATACATGTGGGAAATAATCTAGAATACATGGCAATCAAATAGGGGGCAATAATTGCTTGAATGCTTGAGCACTATGATAGCATCATGGGCTAATATTTAAGGAATATCAAAACATAAAAGAGCACTTTTGCTTAAGGTAGCAAAATGGAATGGCACGAGAAGATGGATCCGGAATGCCCAAGACATAATAGTTTGGTGATGTTTGTGAATTAAAAGCGCATATTTGACATATTTGAGTACAATGTATTTACTAGCTCCATATCCTAACCAAGTGCCATTACCTCTATGGTATAAAATGATGATTTTTGACATCATCATTATGCATTTTGTGTTCTGACACATCCTTTTCGTGCCACTTTGTTTCCACTAAGCTACGTAACCTGACATACAGATCATACTAGAAATATTCTCAGTATCATCATCTTTGACAACTTAATTCATATATTGCACTTATATTGCACCAGACATCCAAGTCACTGCCAATAAACAATGGATTGTATGATATTGATAATGATGTTGGCTTCCTGTTTAGTGTCAGTGCCTGTCTCCGCTGGGCGCTTTGGGCCCTTGCTCTTTGATGTCTCACAAATTAATTTTCTTTTATTATAATAATAATAATAGTAATGGACGCTTCTTAAATAGTGCACATGTCCGTCACAGTTATTTGGGGCATTTTTTTTCTTTAGATGGTGTTATAGCTGGGAATAGGAAAGTCTTGAGGGCTGAGATGAACATTGACATAGACTCAGTGCTCTATTAACCCATTCTCTTTGAGAACCGGGTTGTCACGGTGTTAAGTCTATGGTAATGAGAAAATACAGTAGTCAACAGGTTAAGTCGCTCTGACTTGTACCCATGCAGATATCTAGATGTAGTGCTGTGACAGGGATTTGAACCCGGTACCTCATTATCAATAGACCGGTCACTTAACCACTAGACCAAAACACCTCTACTTACCCAATAGGGATAGGGCCGACCGTCCATGTGAACTCTGCTGCACTTTGACCTTTGTATAGTCTGACCACCTGGCTCAACCAAGGTGTGAATTGCTGTTGGACCTCTTGTACTACAACACCCTGAAGAAGAAAAAAAGGCAGATACAATTTTTTGGGGGTATTTATCTTGCCTTGTTTACATTCATTTCTAGGGTGTGGTTTCTTTCTTTAAAGCCTGTCTGCACTAGTTTGGCCAGGGAGGATTTGACCTCCCTACAAGGTCACTGACAGGTGGTTATCTCATCTACTCAGCTCACAATTAACATAAGAAAAAGGGGATCATGGGGGACCAACAGGCACCGATTAGGTATTGTTTGCTATATAGAGGGCACAAGTAGCTATAAGTTCTACAGTGGGGCTTTAAGTAGTAAAGTAATTTCTTCAACCAACAGGCCATTTTGGTAATGTAACCAAATGTATGTGTATGTCTCTGTGAAGCGCCTCATACAAATTATTTCATTCACCTGTTACAAATAAATGTATCTCAATAAATCCAGATTAACTATTATTATCATTATCATTATCACCATTACTATTATCTAATAGTGGAAGCCAGGCGAAGAAGAGGCAGAACTGCTATTTCCTGGTTGAAAGACATCCACGTATGGACAGAGAAAAAGCTGTCAGAGGCAACAAGAACAACAGCATACAGAGAAGGATGGCATAAATTTGTGTTGGCCACAACAGCCCAGCTTGCCCCCCCCCCCCCCCTTGACTGAAAGAAGAAGACTGTTATTACCTTGACCACCTTGACCAGCACTGACGTCCCATCAAACAGAGGATATGGGTCCGATTTGTTAGGTCGGAAGATGTAGGCCCCTGAGCCTTGTATCGAGACGTTGTTCCCCGTGCTAGAGTTGTACCAGTAGAAAGACTGGGTCATAATGTTGCTGATGTTCGACCCCAAGTTGGTCATTGATTTCAAGAGACCGGTGATTCCATCAAAGCTCAGACTCAGGATCTAGAAAACAGAAAATTAAACCAGTAATATTTAAAAAGCAAAGAATGTCTTATTGTAATTTTTTTAAATCCTTTGAATTATTAAAAAAACTTATGTGACAAAAAATATTGGCGTTTGATGTTAATTTGGTCATCAAGAGCCCGTCTTTCCATCAAACATCAGGCTCATGAACTAAATGAAGAACAAAAATTTAAGCATTCCCCATTGTTCATTTGAATTTCTCAAAACAAGCTTTTGACTTTACAAGAATGCTGATTTAAGACCCTAAGTTGGTCATTGATTTCAAGACACCAGCGTTTACATCAAACCCGAGACTCAGAAACCAAATGATATAGAATTGTAACAATTGTCATTGCTACTTCAAACTTCCTGAAACTCTCATCAGACATCAAATGATCAGTGTCAGGAATTAGACAATTATTGTTGAAAAGAAAAAAATCTCACATTTCGAATACCTTTAGAATTTATTAAATCTGTTTGAAGTTAACGTAATAATTTTTGTTATACTTAACTAGCCAGTGTTCCCATCGTATTCTTTATCATAAACTACAAATACGATTGACAAAAATGTTACAAATTCTTTTCAATAATGTAAATTCCTACAAAAATGTTTTGATCATTTCCTCAATTTCTCTATATTTTATCAAAGTAATTTTATCTACCCCATTGAAATGTAGATCTTTTTGTCAAAATCTAATTACGGTAGGGTTTATAATCAAAGTATTGTATGGCTCAGTCATCAGGTGGTCATGACTAAGGCGTAAAAAAAAAAAATGTTGTATCTTGAAATCTTTTTTTTTTACCGGTTTTTTAAAGCATCAATCACAAGCATTTAAAAGGACTCTAAATCCTGACAGTCAGGAGCTGACAAACTGTTGCCGTCAAAACTGAGAAATATCAGCCCAAAGAGGGAGTAAAAATAAAAAATAAGTTTAAAAAAAATTTCCGACCGATCGATCCATGTTTTGACACCTTAAAGGGATCGTTTAACAATGTTAAATCTGAGATACATGGTCCTACATGTTACCAGTGTCTGTAATATGGTGTATTATTACCCGTATCAGACATCTGAGCTGGTCATTTACAAAACCGTATTGCCCTAGTTTTCACTAGCAGTGGGAACGGAGGGGTATATTCTTTGTATTTTCCTTGGTCTCCCTGCTCGTATAGACTTTGCGTGTAGAGACGAGTGAAAATATACCTTTGTATTTTCCACGGTCTCGCATCCGGGCATCTTGTATTGAACGCGCCGTATTTTGTCATTTTCATTGCGCATCTATTATGCGTTAGAGAACCTGCACACTTTGCGCGCACTCTATTGTGACGTAATAATAATACCAAATGCACACTGTTTGCAGTGTATCGAAAACTTCGTCAAGCACTGGATGCACAGTGCTGGTTTGACAAAGTTTGTTCAGTTCTTTGAAATTGTCATGGTGGATTTCTGTATTTGCTCTAGATGTCTGATTTGGATAACAATAAAAATATTGACTGGCTTTACTTTCGGGGGATATCAGAAATATTGACCGCGCTAAGACCATATTGCCCTCGTCTTTCGACTCGGGGCAATATGATCTGAGCTTGGTCAATATTTCTGATATTCCCCTCAAGGCCAGTCAATATTATATAAATATTGAAGCCCTAAAAAAATCGCGCTTCAAAATGATCAAGAAGTGCCTCAAAAAAGTACAAATCTTTGAGTGACCGGTTTTACCATACTCGTTTTCCCCAATAGACTGTAGTGTTATGAAAACCGTTCAGGGAACGGTTTTCAAAATTTGTAATTCCAATCATTAATATCTTGATAATCAGACAGGCGATGGGCTTGTAAAAGTCATGGAGTTCCTGACTGACCTAAAGGTTTATAATTATGATTGCAGCATGAGCTAAATCCAGAATTTTGTTTCAGAATCTGAATCTGAGTCACTTTAATGTTTATCTCACTGTTTTATAGACGCAGGCTAGACGCAGGTTTATAATTATCATTGCAGCATGAGCTAAATCAAGGATTATTTCTAAAGGATCTAAGACAAAGTTACCGGATCCCTTTAAGGGCAATACAACATCTTTGTTTTAGGCCTACTGGCCACACTCTCCTTGAAACAGGGTGTCACTCACCTCATTGGAGATGATCACATCTCCATCAACTATATTGGTAATTGTGGCTGGACGGCTGTGACGAATCGACTTGAGACGGGATATCATATCTGGGAGGGAATAGATGGGAATGGATTGTCATGACAAATATAACATTGCGTTTGCTGAAAGCCTTGAAGATGTGATGAACAAATTTCATTTTAATAACACAGAGTTAATGCCCTTCTGGCTCTAAAAACTACTATTAGTAATGCATTTACAATATAGCTGTATCTATTATTTCATATTGAGTCCAAACATACTCCTAAATTATTGGAAATATTTTTGAGACCTAGTATTCCATGTTTAGTTCCCCCTTCTGCATGTCATCATCATCATTTATTAACTCATATCCTGCCATAAGGCCAGATGCACGCTACCGTTATAGTGCTTTGTACACGCTATCAATTGGCTGCTTAATTCATGCGAGCGAGCCTCAGCTTAGCTGCTTTATGCATGCATGCTCGCATTCGTAATAGCATTCATTGTTCATGATCATTGTACTGTGCTGAGTGCTTCGCAAGCGCTATTATTCGCATCATCAGATTATCTCAAAAGACACTTGGCACAGGGGGGATTTGTGGCTTGGCACAATGGGGATTAGCCCTGTGGCACTGGGCTGTATTCATTATGACAGGATAAGAGTTAAAGTCAGAAGAATCCTCTTACTCATTGAAGGTGCAGTGACTTGGTATGTGGTGTAACCCATTGGAGGTATGGTAGCCATGAAGATGAGTTCCTTTGTAGCGCTCCCTCTATCCCTCCTCACGCTCTTAGTGCTTGCCGTCACATCTTGAATCTAAACAATACCGGTAATCAAAACAAAAAATATGAGAAACATCCCTTCACTAAATATTCCTTATTTCCCTCCTCACGCTCTCTTAGTACTGGCAGTCACATCTTGAATCTGAACAATAATCAAAACACAAAATATGAGAAACATCCCTTCACTAAATATTCCTTATTTCCCTCCTCACGCTCTTAGCGCTTGCCGTCACATCTTGAATCTAAACAATAATCAAAACAAAAAATATGAGAAACATCCCTTCACTAAATATTCCTTATTTCCCTCCTCACGTTCTTAGCGCTTGCCGTCACATCTTGAATCTAAACAATAATCAAAACAAAAAATATGAGAAACATCCCTTCACTAAATATCCCTTTTTTTTAAAGCATATTTCCTAAATTCCATTTTAATTCTTCAGCATCTAAAAGATGAGTGCTGAAGCCATTTACTAACTGAAATAAACAATTCATTGAGCATTAGTTTGCACTGTTTCTATCTACACAAGGCTCACTTACGGGGAAGTGCAATCTCACAGGGATTCACACAAATTTTACAAGTACACATGTTACTGTACATCCTGGGGGACATTTCATAAAGCTGTGCATAAAGTTATGCATGACTTTACGATTGACTTGAATATGAAGAGCTAAATGGGATTCTCAAATCCTTTTAATTGCATAAGTTAAAGTTGAAATATGCATTAACTAAAGATTGTTAACAAAAAAAATTAATGCAAAGTGTATTTTTGGCTACAATTTAATTGAGATTATGAGAAATACAGTCACACTTTGTTAAAATGTCAGGAAAAACTTTGGGCATCCGATTTGGCTCATCATATTCAAATCATTTGTAAAGTCATTCGTAACTTTACCTACAGCTTTATGAAACACCCCCCTGGCCAGGAGGTAAATTATTTTTCACCTCACATATATTTAACAATTCATTCAACGTGGTAAAAAGTTTCACAGCAGTATGAAACTTTTTGCACTATTATCTTGCCATTTCTCAAGTAAAAAATCAAAGAAACCAGCTGAAAAGTTTTAGAGGGTTTACCAAAACTATACATAGGTTTGAAAGCGGGTTTACAACAGACATTCTCTAGGCTAGTGAATACAGATAAGTTTTCCTGCAGGATTTTGAGACCCGAATTCCACGACTTTCCTTGACTGTTCATGAACCGTTCTTGCCTTTTTCCATGACCAGATACATGTAAGTACCATTTTGGTATGGGTTGCGGCATCCAAGCGGTGTACGGATACCACGCAGTGACATACATGTACATCAATTCATCTTTGTGATGGCTGCAGCCAAGACTTTCTATGACTTTGGGAGATTTTTAGGATCATTTTTCATGACTTCCCTGACTATCCAGAACAATAAATTTTTTCATGACTTTCCAGGTTTTTTAATGACCATGGGAACTCTGAAGTAAGTATTACTTCTCTCCGTAGTTTAAAGGTAATGCAAAATTTTGGGAAAGTTTGAAAATTGGATGGATACCAATTCTTTAATTTTGATATATTTGGATGCCCCTGTGGATGTATTATTTTCTTTCGAGAAATTGAATAATCCAAAATTTACCGGTGCTCCCGGTAAATTTCAAATATTTCAAACAGCGCCTAAGGCCATGGTACATGTAGCTGGGACCATGAAAATCTCAGAATATGCAGTTCTGATATATAATTTCAAAAGCGGAAAAGCAAATTGGTCTATTGTAGTTAAGAAACATTGTTTAAAAGCTAAAGTAATATCAGTCTTGAGAGGGCGCTATACAACATAAAGAGTTTATCATTTACAATTTTAGCGCTTTAGACACGATTTCAACCATAACAACGATCATTGAATATAGTAAAATTGCATATGCTTCCAATATGTTCATTTGAACCAAATTCATGACCCCATACCAAAACTTTGTATTACCTTTAAGCTCAAATGAAAACAAGAAATTGGTGTTATTACCTGACTAGAGACCGTTGTTCCATTAGGGCCCATGACTGTGTAAGTAGCCTGGTTGACCGGGAGTCTGATCGGTGACGTCACAGAGCGTGTTATAGGGTTGTACACCACTACCATGAACTAATGTAAGAGTCATTGGGAAAATATAAAATAAATAACATTATAAGATGATGACGTAGATCCTAATCAAATGATTGGTTGAAAGCGTACACGTGACCAGGCATTTATTTTGCCTAACGCGTAATTTGGGTAATGACCGGTCATTACCCAGTGGTAATGACCGGTCATTACCACATCTAGCTAAAATTAGCGCAAAATAAGCGCGACACAAGTCAGAGGTCTAATATTAGACGCGCGCAAGGCAAGGTACGCCTCAATTTGCGCTTATTTTTAACCAGGGGTTATGTAAATGAGAATTTAAACCATGGGTTAGATTTAAACCTCCTTTGTGAATTCGGGCCTTTGAGTTTGAGATGATGAGGGCGATTGATCAAATAACAAGGATCCACGTTATAATTTTATAAAACAAATAATACACATCATTTTGTTCGGGCATTAGTATAATTACCCACACTCGGTACCTTTGAAAAAGTCTAACACGCCCTCGGCTATCGCCTCAGGCGTGTTAGACTTTTCCATAGGTACCTTGTGTGGGTAATTCTTACTAATGCCCTCACTGCTGTGTATTATTTGTATATTCATGAATAGTGTTTTATTCATATAGATAAATCCCAGGATAACAACAAAAATGGGAATTCCATAGGAAACGCAATGAATCCAGTGGATGAAATACATTTATCTAGCCAGAAAAATCCCCCAAAAGCTGTATTCTGAACTCATATAATTTTCAAACTAATTGGGAAAAACAAAAACTGATCAATAATGGGGTCTTGGATTAACTACATGTAGAATTGTAGATGCTCTTTGAAAGAATATTTGACCAAATCCGTGTCATTGTGTATTACCTAAAAAACTGAATACTAATAATGATCCACATTATGTTCAGTTTGTATATAAATTTAATTTCATGTATAAACATAATTAGCAACTATAAAAATATGGATAATAATAACAAATCCTGTTCCTTCATGTTGCTGTTGTTAGTTTAGTTTTCAAGGTGCTTGTCACTCAATTTTAATTAGAATACTTATGCCATTTTATGGCATTATTGCCTGCAAACTTTCCTTGAAGACTTACAGAATTCTGGGTTTCGGAGGTTGGGCAGATGCTGATGTTCACGTAGTTACAATGATCAGATGACGTAGCATCCACCTTGAAACCAGTTTTCTGAGAAATATCGCTTGAGATGGCTTCGCTGATCAACGCCTGTACCAAGTAAAGAAAAATAACTGAATAATAATAATAATATTTATAGAGGGCAGAAACTATCCAACATTAAGTATATGATGTACTGCGCTACAAGAGCTCCTGGGGGGTGTTTCACAAAGATTCTAAGTTGAGCTTATCTCTAAGTTGGACTTATTATTCATATTTTCTATCATCAAGGAGATTTCATGTTCTTGATGTGGAATTTATAAAAAAGTCTAAAATACTTGAATTTCTGCTTTTGAATGTATTTCATTTTAAGGCTCCAATGGCTGTCCATAATTTTTAAGTCCAACTTAGTGTTAAGTTCTACTTTATAGGATCTTTGTGAAACACCCCCCGGATATGCTTAGATTTTATACAGTTAATTAAAAATATGGGCTTTCAGTTTTGAGTTAAAGATATTTACAGATGGTGATTTCCTGACTTCAAATGGCAAGTTATTCCAGTTTGGGAGTTTTGGGGCTGCACAAGCAAATGCTTGATCATCTAGCGTTATTTTTGTTATGATAGATGGGATCTGCAGCAACAAATTATCTCAGGAACTGCGCAAGTTGCGATTGTGTTGATTAAGTTTGAAATTCAACAGTTCTTTGATATAAGTAGGAGCTTGACCAAGAAGTGCTTTATATACAATCAGCAAGATTTTGAATGTTATTCTCTGGCGTACTGGTAACCAATGTAGATTTCTTAAAATTGGGGTGATCCCTGTGAATTTGGAATAACCACAGATCAGCCTTGAACAGGTGTTTTGAATCACTGTAACTTTAGGGTCTCTCCTCCCGATATAACTGATTGGGGGTGTGCAGGTGGACCACTTCACTGGGGTTTCCCCCTACTCTTATACGAATAGTGCAGTGGGTTCTTAAAGTGGAAGATGGTGACTCTCCTCTAAAAGGGGCTTTCATTTAACATCCTATCCTAGGGACAGATTTTTTTCCACTGTAACATGGCCTGTGCCTATAAAACAGGGTAGAGAAACATTAAAGTGACTCGGTAACATATTACCTCAGATTCTGAAACGAAATTCTGGATTTAGCTCATGCTGCAATCATAATTATAAACCTTTAGATCAGTCAGGAATCCCATTACTTTAACAAGCCGATCGCCTGTCTGATTATCAAGATATTTATGATTGGAAATCAAAATTTCATTTTTATAACACTACAGTCTATTGGTGAAGATGAGTATGGTAAAACCGGTCACTCAAAGATTTTTACTTTTTTGAGGAACTTCAACCAAGGATGGGAAAGAGAAGAAGAGGAAGGCAGAAGAGAAGATGGAGAGATGACCTAACATCATACATGGGAACGGCCGCTTGGACTAAGACAGCTAGAGACAGAAGAGAATGGAAATGTTATGAGGAGGGCTTTGTACATTGTCTGGATAAACTATAGCCTGATAGATAGATAGATAGATGATCATTTTAAAGCGCATTTTTTTTTAGGGCTTCAATATTACACCATATCTCAAACACTGATAACACGTAGGGCCATGCATCTCAGATTTAACACTGTTAAATCAAATTTGAGAGCAACATTCACACATTTCTCACCTGGCATTGAACCCGCCCCATGGAGAGCCTTTTGGCGTAGTCATCTGCAACATGCTGCTTCTCGGTACCACTGAAAATACAATAGAGATGGAAGGAATGCAAGATTTACACTTCTATATATTTAGGGGTTTTTAGTTTTTGGAGCTTAAAGATAAACTTTAGTACTGGTAATGCGATTGCATTGCGAAAGAAAAGGTGTGGAAAGGATCAGAAACAGTTGATCATGTAGCATGTAAGTATTGGTGTGCACTGCATGGTTCTGGAGTCATCAAAATCATAATAAATTTGACCGAGTCTTGGTAAAGTTTTTACCAGTACTGGAGTTTATCTTTAACCCAATGCCTATGGGAACCGAGTGGTCCCTGTATGAAGCCTATGGGAATTGGAGAATTCAGCAGTCAAAAGGTTAACGAATGTAGAGTGAAGTAAACTGCTGCTTTTTAGAAAATGAAACCCATAGGCCCGAATTCACAAATGAGATTTAAGTTTAACCCATGGTTTGAAATTAGCAAAAATTAAGCGTACCTTGCCTTGCGCGCGTCTAATATTGGACCTCTGACTGTGTCGCGCTTATTTTGCGCTAATTTTAGTCCAAGGGTTATGTAAATGAAGATTTAAACCTCCTTTGTGAATTCTGGCCATATAAAGTTAATAATCATGTTCCTGTATTACAATATATTCTGGATGCCTGCACAAACAAACTTTATTGAACATGGGTGAGACATGATTGCTATAATGTAAACCTCACAACAAAACAGTTCATAATCATGATAAAAAGTCTTTTCATGTTCAAAAGTTATAACTACGATTCTACATATAAGTCTTTCTTATTTGTTCTACACCTTCTATCAGTATTTGCATGCATTTAAGAAAACAAATTATAACACCGTCATTGTTTTCTTAACTATGGATCCTGTTACTATAGAAATGCAAATAAATCCATAAAGTGATTGCGGCGATCTACTCACGTTACGGCATCATGGTGCTGGGCGACAGCCATGGCCTGCCCTGGAATAACAGAATCAATCACAAAATAAAATTACAGCTATTCAGAATCTCAAAGAACAAACCCTCAGCAGCATTAAAAATTCCTCACTAATCCCCTCTCCCCCTCCCAGAGATGCCAGTTAGAATTGTTCAGATGGCCTGAAAATCACCTAGAATGAGCTATTTTGTACACAAAAGCCTAAAGTATGGTCTGAAAATAACTCGCCAGGGCCTGAATTCAGGCTAGTGCCTGAAAACTGGCATCCCTGCGCTCCCCCTCCCTCTCCCCATCCAGCAGGGAAAAAGGGAAAGAGAAGGTTCAGTACTAATACAAGTGAAAGATACTTCTTGAGATTAACTCACTCTTTCCGTTCCCCTTTTGCAGAATCTCACAGTACTCATAGAAATGTCCTCACAAAAGGATTAACCTTCATTCAAATAGGACTAGAAATAAACTACATGTACACCATATTCTGATGCAAGATGTTTGTGCAGTCCCCATAACTACTCTCTGTGTCTGCTACTTTTAAGTGTTTGTGATTTTCGACTAAATCTAGCTACTTTCTAAACTTTGGAGGATTCCACTGTGTAATCTAACAGCACAAAAGCTGTTCGTATTCACTACATGACCAATCACTCAGACGGGCTTCTTGAAAGTTTCTTGCACAACAATATTGCGTGACCACCAAGCAATACAAGCATTAAGCCAAATTTCCAATAGACGAAAACTAAAAAATAATAGTCGTCACATTTGTATAGTGCATTTTACTACATTTCTAAGCGCTTTACATTGTAATTGTTACCTACGTTTCTAAGCTCTTAACATTGAAACTGTTATCGACCCGGTCATTTGATTCAATTGCTAATCTTGGATATTGGTGGTTATTTTACCTGACTCCTAAGAAAGCATAAATACTTGTAAGTAAGCAACCAGACAGCCGACGGCTTTAGGTCCTCTCCGAGGGACCTGGTAATGAGGATTAATGCCTTACCAAAGGGCACTAGCGCATCGACTTGGTTTCGAACCCGGGTCACTGGATTACGAGACCACTGCTCTACCAACTGAGACATGAATATTGATAGTGCACACGCTCTGCTCCCTGGGGAGTGAAAATGAATATCTTTGTTGTGTTTGTTTTCTTCTACTTACTCAGTCTTTCTGATGATGCTTTTGTAGTCTTGAGAGACTCTAACTGTTTGCACACCTGAGTGGAAGAATGATCAGAAACATAGACAAGTTTAGAAAAATAACAAAACAAAACTTCTTGAAGAAAAAAGAAATTGTTAAAATATGTTTTATAAGCAGTTTGTTTGTTTGTTTGTTTTACTTGACTGCTAAGAAAGCATGTGTCTACTTTTAAGTAAGCAACCAGGGGACCGATGTCTTTAAGTCTTCTCCAAGGGGCTTGCTAATGAGGATTAATGCCTGCCTTACCAAAGGGCACTAGCGCATCGACTTGGTTTCAAACCTGGGTATCTCCTTCAATCAACCGTAACTTTACAATAAATTAAAATTGCAATTAATTTTATATTACAGATAGGTAAAATGCATGGTAAGATACGATTCATTGCAGCAAGAATTGAGATAGGATAGATTTTTGCGATTGAATGTTAGTCAAATTTGTGACAGGTATTCGAGAGGCCATGAAGACAATACACTTGAAAGATACATATACAAAAACTTGAATTGTTTGTGTCATGATGTCATGATGTTGTCATTGAAGTTCCATCCATATTTATATGGTATTGATATAGAATCTGTATTTGTATACGGTAATATCAAATGGGCAAGAGTGGGATAGAAGGATATATTCAATGAGCTAATTAGCATATTTCAAGAGTACCATGTTGACTGAAATATTGTCAAAATGAGTGGATATACCCTTGTATCTAGCAAGTCATTCAATATTATATAATCGCGCATATATCCATTGACTTAGCCTTTGCGTATTTAAACGTGTATTCACTTGTTAAGAGTGCACGCACCCAAAACCATGAGATACTGTTTTAAAATTGCACAGTCATCCAGGTACTTTTTATAAAAAGCATAAGACTAACTGATTTTGCTAGTTGGCTCAAAACTCTTCATACAAATAACATTTTCCATTCTTAGTACCTGGAGGATGTTGTTAGACTCCCTCACGTATCCTTTGATCGACGGGCGGCTCACGAAATACCCGCTCCAGAAATTATGCGGGGCATCACCATACGGCATGAAATCCTCTTTCTTAGTGGTCCAAGTCTTGTTGGCCGTATTCAGGTTGTATACATAGCAGGATGGAGTGGAGTAGAGAAGATGGATGCCCGACTCTTCCTCCTGATTAAGAAAGACAAATAAACGATTAAGAAAGATTGAAATTTTGATAATGGATATTACTTTATATTAGCAATGTCGAATAACAGTCCTCTCCATTTAATAGTGGTCCTGGGGGGAGGGGGGTGTTTCACAAAGAACCTAAGTTGAACTTATCTCTAAGTTGGAATTAACAGTTATGGAAAGCTGTAAGCATCTATAAAAAATATTTTGTAAAAGTTATTTTAAAAGGCATAAAATGTTGATTCATATCATTCATCTTTTCTATTATCAAGGAGATTTCATGTATTGATCTGGAATTTATAAAAAGTCATTACAAAATTACCCATTTCCCATCTTGATTAGCTCCATTAGCACTGGTATAGATCAGGGCAGTGTTTCACAAAGAATAAGATCGACTTTAAGTTGGACTTAACTATGGCAGGCCATTCATGCCACTGCTTGCTCTCCCTATTGGTCTCTCAATTATGATCTTGAGGTAATATTTTGTCCTTCAATAATGAGTTATCAAAAAATGTAAATTCTGTAGCTGTGTGACCACGATTTTATGTCCCTTGAGAGACCAATGCCAGTAAGTGGTGAGAGTGAACAGTAGCATGAAGGGCCTGCCATAGTTAAGTCCAACTTAAAGTCAATCTTATTCTTTGTGAACACTGCCCAGTCTTGCACTGGAAACAGTTACATGATCTTGAAGCCTTTGGTATATCTATCCCATGATAACTACAACGTGGCATAGCTCACCTTTGCATTGACATATTTGATGAGCTTGTCAAGGTTCTTATACCAAGCGTTAGCATTCTCATACTGGAAATCAGAGCCCATGGTCATGATGATGTTATTCGTCTGGAAGAATGCCGCCTGCAAGTACAAAATAAACATGATTATTTTGATTTCTGATCTCAACCCTTAAAAGCATCGTTTAACAATGTTAAATCTGAGATAAACGGCCCTACGTGTTATCAGTGTCTGTGATATGGTGTAATATTGAAGCCCTAAAAAAATTGTGCTTCAAAATGATCATGAAGTGCCTCAAAAATATTAAAAATCTTTGAGTGACCGGATTTACCATACTCATTTTTACCAATAGACTGTAGTGTTATAGAAACCGTTAGAAAAAAACGTTTTTTTGACATTTTAATTTCCAATCATAAATATCTTGATAATCAGACAGGCGATCGGCTTGTAAAATTCATGGGGTTCTTGACTGACCTAAAGGTTTATAATTATCATTGCAGCATGAGCTACATGTAAGTCCAGGATTTTGTTTCAGAATCTGAGACAAAGATACACAATCCCTTTAAATGGTCTCAACTGCAATGCACTTTATTCTGACCTTATATTACATACTGTAATCTTTTTAAAATCCAAATCAGCTCCATGATGTCTAGCCATCCTCCATCTTTAAAATATTCAAATTCTTTCATTATTTAGTACATGTAGTTGCTGACATTGTTTACACCGTATTTAGTTGCAGAGCGCCCTCTAGAGGTTCATGTTATGTTCAATTTTTAATGGTTGTTGTTGTTGATTTTATGGGGTTTTCCATCGATGTTGGATAAATTTCACAAATTTTTCGATTTTTGATGGTGTACATGTGTTCTCCTTTTATTTAGAGGGGGGGGGGGGGGGCAGGGGAGACACATACCATTTTCTCTTATACCTGCAATAATTCATTATTTGTTGTATCTTTCTATTTTTCGCTACCTATTTATTTGAATCGCATGCATTAGAAAAGAAGATCTTTAGATTATAGTTATTTAGCATTCAGGTGACTCACTACAAAACGTATTGTTGTTTTGTACTCAACTGTTTTCTTGATTTTGTCTTTGCCCCCAAAATAATAATGATAATAATAATGAGAGATGTCGTTATGTCCACCGAGTTGGACGATGAATGAAAAGCATATTTAAATCTCTATTAAAAAACAGAGAGTACAAAATAAATGTACATCGAGCAAGAACATGAGAAACTACAAGGTTAAACAAAAATAATTCTCAAAGAAAATATGAGAGAGAAAAGAAAGCAAATTCAAAACGATTCATATGCTCACCTGGTCTTTTGCATACTTGGTGAACAATGCTACACGCTCATCCACATTGTAGTCAAAGAGGGTTGGATCATCCTGCAATACAACAAAGCAATGTATTCAGTTCAGTTCAGTTTATCAATATCATCATTTCGTAGCCTCGGCTGAATTTCATGACAATTTACAATTAAAAACATTTCATATCATCGTATGTTCAACCCTTTCAGGACAGGATCTATATTAATCACATGTTGTTCCTCAAATTGGCAACAATTACGTTTTCTTTTATTGCTGCTTTAGTGACCACCTGTATACAAAGACCACCTGTCTACAAAGGCCACATTTGTTGTTTCCCTTGAAAATGGTTTCTCATTGAATCATGTACTAAAGGAACCTGTCTACGAAGACCACCTGTCTACAAGGGCCACTTTTTGTGTTTCCCTTGGACGGTCGCTATAAACAGGTTTGACAGTATTTCTATATACATTTGTGCTTACAAACCTGGTCAAAAAGATGAAAAAAATTGCCAGTTTTGATCGAAAAGAATGATTTTGAACCATTCAACGTGTGGCTAATTTAAAGAATTTAAACCTTCTTTTCCTTCTTTCATTTCCTGGCATCAAACAGAATATAGTCATTCAAGAAAATTGGGTGCAAGGTGTTCAGATTTTGTGCTGTTTCTACTCCTTTTTCCCTTATCTCTCCCTTAAACTCACTTCCCTTTTCTCTCCCTCACCCATCCCTTTTTCTTTATTTGTTCTTTTTATGCTTTCCTTTCTCTTCTCTCCCTTCTCCTGTCTTCCTCTCTCTCTTTCTCTTCTCTCCCTTCTCCTGTCTTTCTCTCTCTCTCTCTCTCTTTCTCTTCCCCTTTCCATCCCTCCATCTCCTTCACCTGTATTGGAGGATCATTGCATCCCCTGTCATAGCAGAAACCCGGCGGGGGACCATATCCATTATAGAGGGCGCCGAAGAAAAGATCAGCCGGGCTACCCAGGTTCTTGTTGGTATGCCAAACTTGTTCCATCGTCTTCGTGTTCAGGCGGTGCAGCTTATCATTGTAGCCTAGCCTTCCAAAGAAGAACCCATCAAATCCCATCTACCACGAATACAAACACAAAAATAAAACAGCACAGGTCAAATGTCAAAGGTCATGGCACACAAATCTACCTGTATGGGAGGGTCGTTGCAGGTCTGGTCGAAACAGAAGCCTGTCGGCGGACCATAGTGGGCATAGAGGGCGCCAAAGAAAAGATCGGACGCGCTTCCGATGCTTGGATTACTTTGCCAGATTTCCTCCATCCTCTTTGTGTTCAGACGATGGAGTTTGTCATTGTAGCCAAGTCTCGCAAAAAAGAATCCGTCAAAGCCCATCTGATGACGTTATAATGGTTTTGGTGAAATGAAGCAAAAAAATGGAAAGCTAAAAGGAAAGAGCGCCTTTTGCACGTTTGCTTTGATGATAATAATAAGAACATTCCGCTTTTATATAGCGCTTGATACATCTACAATGTCTCTATATGCTTTACAGATATATACTATTACCCCGGTCATTGGTTTCAGTGCTTGCCCACACACACTGTGTGCACAATCTCCACTCCCTGGGGAGCATTCCAGCCAGGTGTTACTTGACGCTCAAAAAATGTTTGACCAACAATGACTGATAAAATTGATTCTGCTCATTGTGAAAGAAAAGTGGAAGCCATTGGAATAAGGTAGTACAATACCATTTTAACTGTGAGGTTTTAGAATCCCAAAATTAGAAAATATTGACTGCACACAGGAAGGTGTATATAGAACTAGGCACACTTTAAAGAATTGATTTCTATATAAAATTATTCAATATCCTCGATTTAAAGAAGCCACAGATGATACAGAAAATCATTTGGATATATGTTGTGAAATAAGTATGAATTGAGCTTGGCAAGCGTAACATGATTAGGGAAAGTGTGGATATATTATGAAGGGAAACTGATTCTTGTAAACATTCTATGCATGAAAGCAGGAAAGTCAACAAAACAAATGATAGTATTGGGAAGCCTAATTTGTAAGCTACTGTTATACCAATTACCAAATGTATGTGAAGCAAATCGGGAAGCAAATTGTAAAGTATGATGTAACTGCAAAGAAAAGGTGCTACAGTATGTACCTAATACTCCGTAAATTGGATTGAATTAGACTGAAAATGTTATTTACACTTCCTAAGTCAAATTTTTCATATTGAAGTCAAACTATTTTTTTGAGACCCAACAGAAATTGACTCATGCAGAGTTAACCGCATTACCCATACTGCATCAGGACACACAATATTAGGGACTTTTAGATTTGCATGGACTGATACGTGTGACGTCCATTCAAGGCAATGCATTAAAAGGACGTCGATCGTAGCAATCCACGTTGGCAAATCTAAAAGTCCCTATTCATGTTTTGAGTCTCACCTGGGAAAAGAGGGAGGCCTGTTCCCTGGAGTGACCAAAGGGGTCGATGTGCCACGCCACCCTCGGGATGCCACACTTTCCAAATGTGTTGACGAGGAATCTTAGACCCTCGGACATCTGATCTATGATGGCGTTGTAATGTGTGCAGGCTTCGTCATTCATACTCCAGCCTCCATTTATGAACTCGAGCCGACCTGAGAATTAGAGGGGGTTAAAGGTCACATACAGTTTTGGGAAGACCTTCAAAAAATTGCTCAGATTTTTTTGATTTTAGATAATAAATTGAACTAACAAGATACTAGCAATACTCAAGTGGAATATCAAACAACTAAGAGGTAGAAAATAACTTAGATACATAATAATAATAATAATAATCTTTTAAAGTCTACTCCAAATTTCATTAAGTTAAACCGAAAAATGGAAATTCTTTTTGCCCAATTGATCGTGAGGCTGGCAGCCACTGAGCAGCGCCAGATCGACGTAATTGCTCTATCCCTTATTGTTGAACGCCAAACAAGGTAGCAGCAACTCCTGTCTTTTAACGTCTTTTGGTATGACGGGCCGGGGTTCCAACCCACGACCTCCTGGTTGTGAGGCGGACGCTCTACTGACTGAAAACTACAACCTGCACTACACACATGTAAAACCTATTTGTGCACTACATTACATCAGGGATCAATCCATTTTCTCAAATACTTAGAGGAAAGGCCTACCATCATTGACAAACTGCTTGACCTGAAACTGCGTCTTCTCATCCTGTTGATGCCACCATCTCTCGAAGAATGCTGACTCAACATAGATGAATCGCCTCCCAGGGTCCTTTGCGAGTGCGGAGATGACAGAGTCCAGGATGTACTGCACTCCTGCATGCTGAATGCTGTTATTGGCTGTAGGGAAGATGTGACATTATTGTATTATCATTATTGATCTTATTTGTCTGCAAAGCCAAAATCAACAGTCGAGATTGAATAAAGTGACATGGTTACCCAAAAAGATAAAGATTAACAATTAAATAACTATAATTTGAAGACGGTGAAACTCAATACAGAAGTAAAAACTGTTGGGACCACAAAAAAATAGTTCAAAAAATGCAAAATTCGATTTAGGAAATACAACTTACCGGTAGACATATTTTGCATAGTGTGGTAAAAAAAAAAACTAATTTGACTCAAGGGAAAATTTTCCAAGTTATACAGAGTTAACAACCTACAGTAGGTAAAGTTTTTAGGGTTCCACCATGTAATTCTTTAAATAGAATAAGAGCCCTGAAAATGGTTGGTGAGCTCTAGCTGCTAAGAGCTCTTGGTTCTAGACACCCCAATCTCCATGCTCTAACCGTCTTTAGTAGAATGAAGACAGTCTCCTGGAGAGAGTCAGAGCATGCGGATAATAATAATAATCTAGATTTTATAAAGCGCTTAATACGGAAAACCGTCTCTAAGCGTTTACAGATATTATTACCCCGGTCATCGGATTCAGTCACGCACAATGTGCACCATCTTCACTCCCTGGGGAGTATTTCTACCATATGGTCACCAAGAGGGCATGGCAATTACTAACACAAACGCGTTCGTCATCCTACCGGGTCCCCATTCCTCTCTTGGGTATTGAGTGGCAAATGTAGTTTAATGCCTTGCCAAAGGACATTAGTGCCGTGTCGGGATAAGTGCGTCAAACACCAGAGAGCTCTTAGGGAAGCACATCATCCATTTTCATGGCTCCTTATCTTTCACAGAATTACATGGTGGGATCCTTAAAACCTTACCTACAGAACAACACTTTGGTTCCTAAAATGATTCCCCACGTATGGCACAAGGCAGAATATATTTGGACCGAGGTAAACAATTTCCGGCCAAGAATAGGTGTAAATGTAGATCAACTATTATAACTTTCTGAAATAGTAGACCCACTTACCTCCATAGAAATATTCATCTACGGTCTTGAGCCATCCCACATCGTCATGAGTGTGTGGGACTAGATGAACATTGATTCGGTCTGGCTTAGTTGGGTTACATGACTGAAAATAAATGCAGATGAAGGTTAACTCATTAGACATGAAATATAAAACATTCTACCTTTTCTAAACAAGACACAATGGTTATGTTACCCCAATGGTCCTACGTGTAGGTTTATGATTCAAGTTTAAGTTGCCCTGTCCCTATACAAATAATCATTTTGTGCCACATTGTATGTATTAAAGTATAGATATGTATACCAAAGGCTTAAAGAAAGAGATTCTAGGCCTTTGATTGGTCAAAATTACAGGAACAAAATTAGCTACTGACTGCTGGGCAGTACAGCGAAAAATATTGACTGGGCATAGTTCTCCTTGCGTGTACAATGCAAGGATGCAGAGATTGCACATGAAGTTAACAACGGGTACGCACAGTGAGACATGTGCAATGGCTCTAAGAGGGGTAAATCTCCCTACACTTTACAAAAAAAATACATTTTGACAGGCATATTTTGTTTAGCGGTAAAAAAAAAAATTACAGAATAGATGCAGGAATGTGGTATCAGATAAAACAAATATTGAACTCTTATTTTGGGGGTCATGGTTAAAAGTACAGCACTTTGGTGATCTCGAGACTGCACTATACCCCTCAACTTCATCTCGGGTCACATTAAAGTTAAGAGATCACCGTGGGCAATAGTTTTAATCGTACCCCTCAAAGCAGTCAATATTTGTATACTAAATCACTTTCCAAAACAAGGAAGTTGAGACTGTTTTTGAATTGAATTGATTGAATTGAATTTCTTTATTGTCATGCACAAAATAAAATAAGGCATAAAAATCGTTTTACAGCTCACATTTGTATAAATATAACAATACATTAACATATCATAGACAGTAACTACAAATAACATAAATAACATAACAATGTAATATAATTTAACCTCTCTGCTGAGAGCCAGGGGAATTATTTGATTATTTGTACTCCCCTGGCTCCCAACAGACAATACTAACTTAAATAAATAGCAGAAAAGGTACATGACAACAATCAATGTCATATAACATATACACATGTAAATAGAACAAGTCACAGCAAAGATCTAAAATCAATTATTCATCAATTGTTAAAAATTCCAGATAAAAACTGTTTATTTTGGGTAACAGACATAAACTAAAAGTACACCATACTGGATGGCAAAGAAGAGGAAAGACAAGAGAGAGAACGAGAGAGAGAAAGAGAAAAAGGGAGAGAGAAAGGGAGAAAGGGAAAGGGAAAGAGAGAGAGAGAGAGAGTGGAAGAGAGGAACAGTTCAGTGTGAGACGATGCATATACAATTTCATTCAAAACATTGCTTTGTAATAGACATTATTTATATTGCACCTGTGCTTAGTACTGTTACATTTATGAAACACTGCTATGCATGCCAAGAAGTACAAATACAACTGTATGCTAGTACATGTACAGTACATATAGATGGTAGATACACTGTACAGTTAAAGGAAGAAAATTGATGCCAGATAGAAGAGGCTAGAAGAGAGACAAGAAGGAAAGAAGAAGAAAGAAGAAGAAAGAAAAGTGGAGAAAAAGAAAGAGAGGAAAGAAAGGAAAGGAAAAGGAGGAAAAGTGAAGTGTGAGATGTTGAAAATATTGTTGAATTAAATTGAATTGATGAGTCCACATGTCACTTACAAACTACCAACCACCCAACCATAACAGCAGGGAGGACCCCCTCCCCCTTGACCTTATACAAGCCGACCCATCTTCACCCCCTGTACTTCCAGGATATGAAGAGAGAGAGAGAGAGAGAGAGACAGAAAGAAAGAGAGAGAGAGAGAGAGGGGGTGAGATATATATAGAAGAGAGAGAGAGAGAGAGAGCAGAAGAAGACAGAGGAGAGAAAGAGAGAGATAGAATGAGAGGGTAGGGGATCGTACTCGGGGGTGTACAGGGTCATTCATCTACAGAAATTGTTGTTAAACACTTTCATTGCACTTGGGAGAAAGGACCTGCCGAACCTATCAGTTCTTATTCTAGGTAACCTAATTCTTCCTGATCTATTGAAAACCACTTCATTATGCAGAGGGTGATTAGAATCCTTCACAATCACTTGCAGCTTAACCAATAATGCCCTTTCTGCAACATCTTCCAGCTCTTTCACAGAGACCCCAATTACTCTGCTGGCATGTTTCACTATCCTATTCAACTTTGCTCTGTTTTTCCCACTAAGGCTATGAAACAGATGACTGACTGTATGACACATTGGTAGAACAGGAACATTGTATCACTTTTCACATGTAATGCTTTCATCTTTCTTAGAAAATACATACGCTGGTTGCCCTTGCTTAGTTTTGGCTCGATGTTATATAGATTACATTTATATCTACTTTCAGTGGCGCCAGTCTTTAGTCATTAATCTGGAGCGCCAGGAGTGTCAAGTCTAACAGACATGAGCACTATACAAGAACCCACTATTATTATTATTATTAGATCAGCATTTTCTTTCAACCTTTCTTTTAGTCCAGCACCCTTTTAGTTTCAGGAATTAAAAAGTTTTGCGTCACCCAATACAAATTTCATCAAAGAGGATTTGTTTTCCAAAAAGTGACACTTTTACTACAGCAATTTTTTTTAATTTAGTCATCAATACACACAAGATATTTTGAATATAACCAAAATTCTAGGGTGTTGGTGTTGAGGATATACCCCTTGCCCCTTTAAAGGTACTATGTCCCTTTTGCAGCCAACTTCAAATTCTGTAGAACTTTGCAGGAATTATGAATATGTCATGTATGTCCTAGCTGTGAAATTTAAACGTTAGCAGTGTCCTATAATATTAAAATTATGCAAGGAAACCCGTTTACTTGCTAGACTTCACTGTCAGACACTATTGAGTGACTGACTGGCTTTTTTTTCTTCTTTGGTAATAACATACATAAAATGAGCTGTAAAGGGTACATGAGCATTTGTCTTCATCAATAACCCACTTCTTGTGATGGCCCAAATTAAACTGATTGAATCTTTGCGCAGCATAAAACGTATGACGATTCGGTACAATAGTCTGAAAATCAAGACTATTACTTATTGGCTCTATAGCTCCTAAGTCGATTTGACAACTAATAGTCTTTATTTTCCCACTTGAAGACATTTTCAAGCCCCACCTTTTTTAGGGAAGTTCTAAATTAGTATTATCTTTCAAATGCCGTTGGAATTTAACCTTTTCATTTTTTTGGCCTGCAAATGGGACATAGTACCTTCATAGTGGAAAACCTTTACTCACCTAGCTATCACCAAACTTAAGACAAGCGAGGATTTGATTGTGGAGTGAAAAGAAGGGAAACCATAAACCCTTCAACTTCCTCCACCTGCATTAGGTTTAGGTAACAACATTAAAGGGATTTGGTACCATTGTTCAGATGAGAGAAAATGGTGCTAAGGTAGTGACTTCAATGCTAGATGTACAATTAAAGATAATCTGAAAGTCTGAGTGAAAACAGACCATTGCTAATGATAAAAAATTGGGGAAAACTGATCTGATCGATTCCTTACTTCTCACAACTATACAATTCAATTACATTTTAGGTGAATGTAAATCGTCACAAAGCGATGAATTGGCTCTATATACCATTCGAATCAAGGTTTATTAAAAAAAACATGTGTCGCAGCCCTATGGCTGAATTGATCATGTGTACAAATATAAAATACAGTTACCGGTACAATTAATTTGACAATATTGAAATACATGTATATATAGTTACTTTGATAAGATTGCTTGGGCAGCAAAAATAAGAAAAACAGAATATAACATGAAGTCAGGAAAACGGAGAAGAGAAACATGAAGAAAAAGTATAAGAGGAAGTTGTAGAAAATGCATGTACATCGAAAAATATAAATTGCATACATGTATTTTTAAAGAGTCATTAAGACAATATCCGAAAATAAAAAATAGAAAAGTACATATTCTTTTCATTACATTGTTGAAGATTGATATTGCAAGTCTTTGTATTATTGTTGAGAGAAATGATATAAACAAAAAATAGAACAATTGTGGCACTCTAAAATTCCTTTTACTTCAGATATAAAGTGGCTATTGAAGACAATAAGTGTTGAAATATGTTTAAAAGCCTGTCTTATGTCTTATTTTCATGGAAAACAGTTGAGAAAATTCAAATATGGTTGGGAGAATTTACTGTTAGAGGGTGTCTCTCAGGGACGCCTTCAAAGAAAACCATAAATATCTTTGTGGTTTGAGAATTTGTTCAGGATTTTGTTCATGTTAGAGGGTTAGTACGAATATAATGAGTAACATTTCATACAAAAATTACGCAATTTTTTCATCAACCTTCAACAATGTTACTGAGTCACTTTAACAACCTCTGAAGCATGAAGTTCGGCAATAATAATCTTGGAGAGATTGACAAGTGCAAGTGCCATCTTTTAGATCTTTAACCAAATGGCAACAACAACAACCAAAGACAACCTTTTCCGTTTCAGAAAATCTGGAATTCTGTGAAATTCTGTTTTGCCACTGATAACCACTCAAAAGCATACAGACGGGACTGGATAAACTTGATGCAAAATACTAGTGAAAATATACGAGAAATGATCAAATGTTTAGATTTACCAACTTCAAATTCGAACTGAGACAAGCAGACTAAAGTTAGCGGAATGTGTCGGAACAAGACATATTCCTGACGGAACGATACAGATACAGATACAGGCTGAGTAGTACCGACGTCGGCAAAAACATTTCAGTCTTGGCTATCATGTCAGCGATCGATCAATTTTAGGCGCACATGCCAGCACCTTTTTCGAACTGTACAATCTCGCCGCACTTAGCGCCCGCTGCTGGCGTGTGTGTGCCTAGTGTTATGTTTACGTAATACTAGGCACCTAGCTGGCATAATAGCTTTGATTCGCTGCTATTTGTACCGTGTTTTGTGTCACGATCTCTATCGGTCCAGCGAAACAAAATGGCAGCGCCCTGTCTCCTAAGAATCTGACGAATATCGCTAAATATTCGGAGTTATTAACCATGATTTTAGGCCCAATATTTTTTCACTGCATAACAAATCACATAATAGTGTAAGTTTTACGATTTTCTTCTTGAAAAATGAAAAGTTTTGAGGTGAAAGGGGTTTTCCGCGACTTTCCGTTCGATTTTTTTTTTTTTTTTCTGTGATTGTGGAAAATCAGTGTCCCTACATAAAAAATCATGGACAGTCGGAGGAGTCATTCATATATTAATCATACATGTAGTCATACCACTCCAGCAAAGCATAGAGTCAATGCTAATGCATATTGACCTCTAGCGCTCACGACTTCAATTTTTTAATTATGCTAAACTAGAGGCAGCAATGGCACACATGAATAGTCAATAGTCAATACACACAGATGCACACAATAAATATGATGTGGCTGATCGGCAAGTTGACAGTAGACTCACGACTTGAATTTTTTAATTATCTTTCTAACATTGCGTCGGTTAGTTGAAAAGATTGTATTTTACCGCTATTTACATGTACGTGTCACCAATTGTCACTTAAGTACCGATTTTTAGTGAAATCAGTTGAGTTTTGTAGAGTGGTATTTGAAAGGTTGAGAATCAATAGAACAGGTTTTAATACACAGCCAGGATAGTAACGCAGGTATGTGCAAGTTATACCGTGTGAAATTGAAGAAGAAAAAAAAAGGGGGGGGGGGAAAAAAATTCATCTCCACACTCATTCTCTCTCTGTCTCTCTCTTTCTCTCTCTCTCTCTCTCGCTATTATATCATCCTAATTAATTTTTCTCTTTCCTTCACTTTAGAAATACTATGAGAAATATGATCAGTCTGTTTGATATATGTTTTAATTTCAAAGTATTTATTCGCAGAATATTAAAAGAGAAGACTCTTCATTTTACAAACATAGTTATTAGCATGTGGGGCCACATGAAGCAATAATAATTTACACCATGCCCATTTCTTCCCAAGTAAACACATTGTATCTCACATAAATACAGTTAACAAATAACTTACCTGATATCCACACTTTGCTAAAGATGAACCAACTGAAAGGGACAAAATAGCAGCTAAAAACACGTTTCCATAAGCCATGATCAGCATCAGGATTTCTGCGTGTATGCTTTTTGAGGAAAGAGTTCTCGGAAAAGTCATGTGACATGCATGAGACAGTCATGTGATGAGGATGCAAGTGGGCGTGTCTATTGTTGAGCTCGAATCATCCAACGAACTCTCACTTCTTTTTCTCTTCTCCCTCCAGGGGAGGGGGGGGGGCACAGACATTTATACACATATATGTGTATAGATGGCTCGGGGGGGGGGAGGTACCCCCGAAGGAAAAGTGCCCCCTGTTACTTATGATAAGTGCCCCTTTTTTCTTTCTTATACTTAATAGCTGCCCGTTCCACCTCTGATAATTAAGTGCTCCCTTTACCGCTGATAATGCCCCCCCCCCCCAATTCAAATCTTAATGGAGCCCCTTTTTTTTTTAAAGTACCCCTGTTTCTTTGTACAAATGTCCTTTTCCCTTCTGATAACTGCCCCTTTTCCATTCTGATAACTGACCCTTTTTCAGCTCTGACAAAATGCTCCTTTTATTGTGACACGTAGGCCTACCCTCTTTTTTTGTTTTTAAGTGACCCTTTTTCTTGTGATAAGTGCCCCCTAATCTGTATTTCTTGAATTAAGAGTCCTTTCTCCTTCTCAAAAGTGCATCTTTTCGACTTCGATGAATGCCCTATAAAAATCTGATAGATGTCCCTTTTCCTTTACAATAAGTGTCTCTTTTCTATTTTAAGTGCCCATTTTCATCTCTGTGCCAAATGTTTAGGTACGAGAAGTTTTCCTATTTAATTATGATATGTGCTCCTCATATAAAATTGTCTTTTCAAATCTGACTTTGACAAGTGGTCGATTAACTTTGAAAAGTGTCCCTTTTCCTTTGTGATAAATGCCCCTTGCCTTTCTAATTAGTGCTCCTTTTTACCCCTGACTAATGCCCTTTTTGTTTTGACACATGATCCCGTTTCCTTTTTAATAAATACTGTTTTTCCGTCTGATAAGTGCCCACTTCCCTTTTTTATAAGAGCCCCGTTCCCTTTTGCATAAATGCCCCTTTTCACCTCTGATAAAATAAATGTCCCTTTTAAAATATGATAGATGCTTATCTTCCTTCAACAATTACCCGTTTGCCTTAATAAATGCCCCTTTTCACCTCTGATAAAATAAATGTCCCTTTTAAAATATGATAGATGCTTATCTTCCTTCAACAATTATCCGTTTGCCTCAATAATAATTGCCCCTTTTCCATTGTTATAAATGCCCCTCTTTTCAAGTGCGAGAAGTGCTTCTTTTTACCTCTGATAATTGGCTTTTTACTTCGAGACGCACCCCTTTTCCTATTTAATAAGTGCCTTTTTCACTTCTGATAAGCGCCCCTTTTTATTTTGACACATGCCCCCGTTTCTTTTTTATTGAATACTCGTTTTTCTTCTGCTAAGTGCCTTTTTTCCTTTTTTTTAAGTCCCTTTCCCTTTTCATAAATGCCCCTGGTCACATCTGATAAATGCCCATATTACAAAATCTGATAGATGCTCATTTTGCTTCGACAAATTCTCATTTTCCTTTGTAATTAGTGACCTTTTTCATTTGTGGTGAGTCCTCCTGTCTAACGAGCGTCCTTTTCTCTTCTGATAAATGCCCCCTTTTCATTCCTACCCCCCCCCCCCCCCCCCAAAAAAAAAATATATATATATATATATATATAATAATAATAATAATAATAATAATAATAAATAAATAAAAATCAATCAATCGCTCGCTACGCTACGCTCACACTTATTTATGGTTGGTATGATTATGTTACTTTTTAAAGGTATATTCCGTCTATCACAAGTAGATTGTGCTTAAAAACTCAATCAGGATTGCGTGTTTCCTCTTTAAAAGATGTAATTTTTCGCACTGCGACCTCATAAGATTTGTGTTCGCTCGCAATTGAATATTCAGACCATCACATCCAACTACAAAGTATGATGCTCAAGCAGAAGCTTGGACCAGTTAAAGAGGGAAACAAAAATTGAAATGACCCACAATGTCGGGGTATATACCAATGTCTAAAAATTATAAAATTTCGCTTTCAGGTTTCCCTTTGTAGATGCTCCCTTTTTTTTCTTCTCCAGAGAATGCCTTTTTATGTTAGAACCACCCATTTTGGAAGACGCACCGCCGCTCCTATCTCTCACTCTCTATCCCCTCTCTCTCTCTCTCTCTCTCTCTCTCTCTCTCCCTCCATCGCTCTCTCTCTCTCTCTCTCTCTCTCTCTCTCTCTCTCTCTCTCTCTCTCTCTCTCTCTTCCTCCTCCATCTCTCTCTCTCTCTCTCTCTCTCTCTCTCTTTTTTTTTTCCCTCTTCTAGAAGAAAAAGAAAGAAAGAAAAGAAAAGAAAACAGAACAAAAAATACTCTTGAGTCCATCTTGAAAATTTCTAAATTAAAGAGAGCAAGGTTTTTCCAGGCACATTTGATAAGTTCCCTAAAATGTTCTTGTATACTGTAAAAGTCCAATATCTTATTACATGACGTATGAAAATCTTAATTTTCAAAAGCTTTACAGGTCGCTAGCATATTTGGGGTAAAGGGGCATTCCCCCGTAAAATCCTTCAGCGAGTAAACCTATTGGTAACGTTCTCTGACTTGTTGATTATTTATAAAATTAGTTGAAAGTAAATCCAGCTTTCTCTTCTTTAAAATCCACAAATGCTTTTATGAAGGTAATAAAGGGCAAATATGTCCTTTACAACATATTTATTTTACCGAATGATATGACCTTTCACTAGTTATTTTTCTGGTATAATGATGATAGAAAGCCGGGGTAATAATAAGGGAGGGCAAAGAGTGGGAATGAGGTCTATACAAGAACCCAATGTTGTTATTATTTGGTTTGATTTATTTGGATTTGAGTTGATGTTTACTTTATTTCATAGAAATCAACATATTTACATTTAAAATAATCTTATAACTTTAGATATATGATCAGAGGCGGCGCTCTGGGTGAGCCCCCCCCCCCCCCCACTCAGTGTTATTTAGGGTACGCGTATGCTTGTTCCCTCTTTTTGAAAGCACCCCCTATCTGAGGACTGCCAACATTTCTGAACCCCCCGCGGGCTTTTCCTGCCTTGGAGAACCCCCTAAATTCGAAAAAATGCTCAATGTACCCCCTTTAATTCGGAATAATTTCTCAGGAGTCCAAAGAGATGAGAGAAAAAAACAAACAAACACCCCCTTTTTAAAGAAATCTCCGGGTAAAAAGTTAATACACCCCCTTTTTTCACAATTCTCGGGCCGGACTTTGTCGCACGAAAAGTATCCCTTTACCGGACATTTTGGTAACACGCATGGGGTCCGTCCGTTCTCGGAGTGGGGGGGGGCAGGGTGAGGGCAGGGAGGGCATAGTACCCCAAAGTGCCCCTTTTTACATTAGAAAAGTGCCCATTTTTCCTTGTAAGAACGGCCCCTTCCCCCTTCTAACAAGGGCCCCTTTCCCTTTGTAATAAGCATTTTTTTTTCCCATTCTCATAAGTGCCCTTTTTCATCTCTGGTAAGGGCCCGTTTTTTAATCTAAGAGGTACACGTTTTATTTTGACAAGTACCCCTTTTTCTTTGCAATAATTGCCCCCTTCCCCTTCTGATAATTGCTCCTTTTCTTCTTTGATGAGTGCCCCTATTCACCTCTGATATGTGCCCCTTTTATTGCTGACACGTGCCCGTTTTCCGTTCTAAAAAGTGCCCCTTTTCCTTCTCATAAATAATTACCAATAATTACCACTGTCAAAATCTGACAGGTGCAACTTTTCCTTTATAATAAGTGCCCCTTTTCCATCCTCATAAGTGCCCCTTTTCATCTCTGGTGAGTGCCTCTTTTCAGGTGCGAGTAATTTTCCTTTTCATTTCTTAATTGCCCCTTTTTAAACTTTGAACCGTGCCCCTTTTCCTTTTAAATAAGTGCACTTTTTCCTTCTGATAAGTGCCCCTTTTCCTTTTTTATATGAGCCCCTTCCCTTTTTCAAAATGCCCCTTTTTACATCTGATACGTGCCCTTTCCTTTCGATAGATGCCCCATTTCCTTTCTCACAGGTCCTTTTTTTCATCTCTGTTGAGTGTCCCTTTTCAGGTGCAAGAAATGACCCCTTTTCACCTCTGACAATTGCCCTTTTTACTTTGAAAAATGCGCCTTTTCTTTTCTAATAACTGTCCTTTTCCCTTCTGATAAGTGCCTACTTTTACTTTCTCCATAACATGTAGTACCCCTAATTCAAAGCGACTAAGAGCCCCTTTTTCTCTAATTTACCCTAGAGCTCCCTCATGTTTATAGTTGTTATAATTATTATCTTACTTTTAAAAAAACTTTTCAGTCTTTCTTCATTAGATTGTGCTAGAAACTCATCAGGATTTGTTTTTGTCCTCTTTATAAGATGTAATTTTTCGCACTGCGACCTCACAAATCTGCTCGCTTGCTTCATTCGATCGAAAATTGATATTGAAACCATCACACCCAACTGCAAAGTATGTTGCTTAAACATTATCGTGTACCACGTAAAGAGAGAAGCAAATATTGATGTCCTCCCTGGCAGTGTAATTACGATCATGACGATGTATAGGGGTATATACCAATGTCTAAAAACGGTGTATGTTCATTTTGAGGTTTCCCTTTGGAGCCTTGGAGGTGCCCCTTTTTTCTATAGAAAGCACCATTTTAGTTGCCCCCCCCCCCCACACACACACACACACACTTAGGAAGACGCTCCACCACCCATGTGTATGGTAATGATATAGTGTATACAGAAAAGGGGTCGTCTTAAGCATAAACTGGAAGCGACGTCCTTTCGAGAATGAAAGTAAAGAATACACACAATACGAAGCGATGCCTTGATAATTAGGTTAGGAAGAAAGAAGATAGTAAGAGACCATAGGAAGGGAAGGGAAGAAGATGAGCAGGGAGGGAGAGAGAGTTGCATTCATGACAGTATCGGGAAGAGTATAATTATATCAAGTCAACTTGTGCATGTATTTATAACTACCTTTTGATAACTACTATTTATTAGCAATAAAGTTTCATTGATATTAATTCCTTCTTTTTTTTCTAGGCTGAAATGTTTTCCTAGTGTGTAACTTACACTGGATCGCACTAAAGCAAAGTAAATACAAAAATATGCAGATAGCATAGTTATGCATGCGTTGAGGCGAAAATAATGAAATAAATATTACCATGAATTTTCGTCTTCATTTGCACCATAATACATATGTGCGCTGTACTTGTACGCAGGTCATAACAATATTATAATTTGATAGTAGGTTCAATGCATTTTAATTGACACTGAGGGGGGGGGGGGGATATCAAATTTTGAAATCCGTAATTCAAGCTTTTGTCAACGAATCAAGAATCAGTCTATGATTTTTCACTTTTCTTTGGCATGATAAGTACGTTTATTATAATTATGATGTCATTAAAGTAATTTAAATCAAGTGTTATCAACATATTAGCCTCTTTAACCTTGAGTTAACCCTGCTTTATGAATAGAGCAAATATTGATGTGAATATAATAATTGACCCGACACCTCCTCCCCTCACCCCCCCCCCCCCCCCAGATGCTGTATATTTTGAATATGTGTGCCGTGATGGATACATGACAAACATTCGATGCATCACGGAAAAAATATATAATAGCCCCGCCATCCATAAATTTTATTTCGATAGGAAAATGTCGGTAATCTTCTGCTCATACCGTTATCAGTACTTATTGAATGCCGTTAATCGTTTTACATGGTGCCTCTTTACATAGGTTTTTATATCTGTGTTGAGCAAATTCCTTGTTTGATGTTCTCTTTTTTGTTGCTTCCATCTTACTATCGTAATTAATTATTAGACCGTTGTTAAATGACTCGTCCAAAGGGCACTGTGCGTAAAGGTTAGAGCGTTTGTAATGAGAAATGTGCGCGTGGGTGCGTTTGCACTATAGGGGAGTGGCATGATTACGTTTTACCGGTGTAAACGTTCGTCACCTCTAAGAAGAAAACAAAATACTCATTACGTTTCATGAAATCACTTGATTTCGCTAAGTTAAAGGGTCAAAATATTTCTATACCTTTACCGGTGTAAACGTTCGTCACATCCAGGAAGAAGAAACAACAAATACTTTTATGTTTCATTAAATCATTTGATTTCGCTAAGTTAAAGGATCAAAATATTTCTATATACCTTTACCGGTGTAAATGTTCGTCACCTCCAAGAAGAAGAAACAACAAATACGTTTATGCTTCATGAAATCATTTGATTTCGCTAAGTTAAAGGATCAAAATATTTATATACCTTTACCGGTGTAAACGTTCGTCACCTCTAAGAAGAAAAAAAATACTCATTATGTTTCATGTAATCACTTGATTTCGCTAAGTTAAAGGATCAAACAAATTATATACCTTTACCGGTGTAAACGTTCGTCACCTCCAAGAAGAAGAAACAACAAATAATGTTGTGTTTCATGAATCACTTGATTTTGCTAAGTTAAAGGACCGAAATATTGCTGTACCTTCAGAAAAACACTTTTTTACACAGTAGAAGTAAAAAGAAGCAGAAGAAAGACAAGAGAAGAAAGAAAGACAGAATTATAAGAGAGAATATCAAAATGAGCGGATGAGCTGAGAATGTTGAATAAAGACTAGCATTGAATCTTTAAAAGAGTTGTATTCATATATGTATTAATGAGAAACTTCTTATACATGGCAATAGATAAAATATGAAACAAATTGTATAGTTATTATCTCTTTTTGTATAACTGTGAAGAATCAGTATACAAACATTAAAAGAGCACACTTAACGTTTGAAATGGTGTAAAGAAAGCAAATGGCCTACAAACAACATAAACAGATAAATAGGGTCGAATAAAAGGAATAAGAGATAGTGAAAGAGAAAATAATAATGATATTTTTAAAGATTAATGTCATTCTATATATATATATATATATTTGTATAGTTTATTGGAAAAGAAAAGAAAATCACTACAGACCGCACTCCATTGTTTGGGCTGCAACTAAAATAATAACCTTTGTAAATACATCATATAATCTTTAGTCATACATATCGTCTTCTGATTAGAATTGAAAAAGATGATAACGTTTCATTATAAAAGAAGGAACTGCCCTGGAAGAAAAACACACCAAGTTATCATGAGCAAAACGAAGCGAAACTGGCCTAAATCCCTATCAGAAACAGGCGATGATAACTAACTGTTTTCTGATATGCATCTGTTTGCTTCGAGATATGATTTCTCTCATGATTAAGGTAGTATAATTGGCCCTTGGCCGTGAGTTGAGTGTTTATATAGTGCTGGATACATGATAATACGATGCTCGAAAACGCCCACAAGAGAAACGCACTTTTAAACATGGTTTAAGCACAGTATTATAGTATAAATTATTGTAGAGTCCATTTGATTTAGGTGAAGTTGTATAGGCCTGTATTTCATTCAAAATCCAAGAAAATCAAAGCGAGATAAAATCGTAAAGGACTATCATGTACTTATCAGAAACATACAAACAAACATATAAACAAACAAAACAAACAACCAAGGGTAACGTCAATTCAATGACCTACCTTTAGATATAAAATTGTCAAATAACTTGAACATTTTTTGCAAACATTTGAGTATTAGAACTCAAGTTTGCTTTGATTTGTAAAGGGATATACTTGTTTTACCAATGTATTTGAGAGAGAATGGGGGGGGGGGGTTGATTACAGTTTTACATGTGTTTTTGCTTTTTCTAGATGTCTTCAATTTTACGACTAAAAGGAGAATTGCTGTATTTTGTTCAATTTTAATTTAATTTTCTGGACCCCAAGGCAGAACAGATTTGTCATATTAACAAAGCTGAGTGTGCTATCCAGCCATTCACTATATTCTTGATTTTGTATGGACTTTTCTATTTTGTTGTTCTGTTTTTTATATTATGATTTAGAAAATGAATACTATACCATACCAAACAAAACAAGCAAAGAAACAGGAGTGGATGAAAGCTTTGTTAATAATGACTGTCTAAGGTTGAACGAAGCGTAACCTGTATGTTATGATTACCCCCAACCAAAATTCTCTAAATTGCAGTGTTGTTGTTGTCATTATTATTAATATTATTGTTGATGTTGTTATCATTATCATCATTGTTGATGATATTGTTGTTCATAAATTTTTAACACAGAATTCTATCATTGTGAAAATAACCTGGAAGGAGAAAAAGTGTACTGGATCACTCGGGTTCCTCTTCCCGGTATAACTGATTGGTGATGTGTAAGTAGACCACAGTTCATTTTAAAGGCATCGTTTAACAATGTTAAATCTGAGATGCATGGACCTAAGTGTTATCGGTGTCTGTGATATGGTGTAATATTGAAGCCCTAAACAAATTGCGCTTCAAAATGATCAATAGTGCCTCAAAAAAGTAAAAATCTTGAAGTGACCGGTTATACTATACTCATTTCACCCCAAAAGACTGTAGTGTTATAAAAAACCGTTAGGAAAACAGTTTTTTGAAATTTCGATTTCCAATCATAAATATCTTGATAATCAGACAGGCGATCGGCTTGTAAAAGTCATGGGATTCCTGACTGACCTGTTTATAATTATGATTGCAACATGAGCTAAATCCAGGATTTTGTTTAGAATCTCAGGCAAAGATACCCAATCCCTTTAAGCCTTCGTGTCTTTTTCAACCGTGGAATGTATAGTCACCCTGATGTAGGTTACAGAGAAGGAGGTATCTCCAATAGAATCTAGACAAGTCTTGGGCAAACTAAAGACAAAAATATAAAAATTTCTGTATTCAAACTAAATAATGCACTAATTTAACTGTACTCTGATGGTTGTAAAACGAGAAATACTCTCTGTTGAAATTACAAAATCACTACGTTCATTTGACTACATTCTATCAGCGGTAAAAAAAAAAAAATTGAAAAGGAAAAAAACATATATATATCAAACGAATCTCAAAGAAAAGGATCCGATACAGAAATGGTTCCATTTATAAAAATGTTTTGAGGATTTTGGCAGCGTGACAACATGAAAATGATCACATAATTTCACTCTGTATTTGCTAATATCATTTGTATTTAAAAAGCTTTGTTGTCATTTTTGTATTTTTCTGTCCCAAAGTTCTGGGCCGTGGTGATTGCTCATTGTTTTGCCATTATACATGGATATGATTTGTTTGAATATTTGTATATCAATAAAGAACCCGATGGAAGGTGAACAATAAAATAAATAAATGTTGTAATTTTATATCAATTACGGATGAAAGGTGTCGTATAACTTCGCTTTGCTGCATATTCTACAGGTTCTATCATCACACATAGATCATGTTGATTAACCATTCCATTCTTTGATTATTTTTGTTGTTGAATTATTGGATGTAATATGTCATATGTTTCAATACTTTGGACAATTATGGGAATAAGTACAACATTTATGAGCTTCTATGCTTTCGTACCACCCCTCCCCCCCCCCCCCAAAAAAAAAAAAAAAAAAATGTTAAAAAAAAAATACTAAAGACTTTATAAAGGTTCAAATTGATTGACACTAAAACCAAACAAGACCTTAATAAGCAAACAAACAACAAGAACTGCAATGTATCGTGTTCTATATAGCTAAGATCAATGATTAATCCAGGGTAATATGGCCAGGGTATTATCTCCGAGTATTACTGAGTAATATCAGCAAATCAACATCAGGTAAATCATTGATGATATCTAAGGGCAATTTATCATCAAACGAGTGCCTAGCTTAATCAGTTATCTCTCTTTTTTGTTATCAATGTCTACATTTGTATCTTTGAACAAAATATTGTTTTCATATTTTTAGTAGGTTATCGGGGCGATACTATAGCGTGTTCTTGTATCTTACTAAATATGTACAGGGCAGATATAGGTGAAACAAACATGCCGTTGGTTCTATTTTTACGTGTATAGATTGGCGAAAATGTCACCAACCTATATTATTCGAAACCGGATTAAAGCTTTAAATTTGATGAGAATGATATTAAGAGCTTTAACATCTAACGTTCAACAAGCCCCAGTGAGAACATTTGAATTTTAACGATCATTACAGTTTTCAAATGAAATAATTACAATTGTGATACATTTTGCATAAAATATTCTTATGATAATACTAAGAAACTTATCCTTTCTCATTCTATATGCATTGTACATGAGTGGCAATCAGCGCTTGGAAATTATGGAATCCACTCCGCAAAGGAGCCTAATTTAAGCCATTACGTTGGAGTGGATTCAACTCCAAAAAGGAATGTATCCCTAATATGAATCCTAAGAGTGGATTTTAATGCCTCTGCATGTAATAACTAGAGAGTAAGCATTTTTCTTCCATAGCAAAAATGTATCAAGTTTTGATAAATTAATTCTCCTGTCACACAATGTTGGCTATTACCCTGAATAACAGAACACTACCAATTAAAAAAAGGAATTGATATTGTAGAAAACATTAATTTTTGCTCCCAGTGACCAATGTTTACCGCCTAAAGATAGCTTAAAATATGCAAAAATATATATAAATGAAAAATATATATTAAAAAAACCTAACAAACAAGAATAAATATAAACATTAAAGAAAAAGTTGAGTTCTGGTCATGCAATTGCATTGTGAAAGAAACGTTGTGGAATCGATCAGAAAAGTTTCATCATCTAACTTATAAGTATTGGTGAGTACTGCAAGGTTCTGGAATCATTAAAATGATAAGAAATGTGGCCCGGTCTTGGTCAAGTTACAACCATTGTACACAGAAAATGTATATGGGACTACACGAACATGCTTTTCAGGGAACATTTTTTATCTAATGTTCTTCCACACTTGCATAATACGATGATAGCGCTCACAAATGTTTTTTCACCTCTTCCCAGAACTCAACCTTCTCTTTAAGTCCAGGCTTCAGTGGATAGAGCCCCATATGAGGTTAACCTCTGTGAAGTCAGTAAACATATTTAAATGGTTTAAAATCAATTCACCGTTTAAAAAGCGGCTTCAGTTTAGACTTTGCTCCTTTAAATTGGTTTATCATAGCTTTGTTACAGTAGTAAGCTTGCGTTTAAAGCAACCGCTCAATATCAAACAGAGCCGATACTACTTAAGCTATGTTTTATATCAAAAAGCAACACAACATAGTGGCATTTAAACACAAGGTGAATCACAAAGGCGGCAGCCTAACAATAGCTATGGTTTTATGAAGTTCCTTTAGACGATCTTGGTTGAAGTGTGCTACAAAACAAATGAATGGCTTATAGGCCTACACAATAAAGCAAGCTATACATCGACTACGTGCGAAACATGCACATTGATATTCGGTTACACGCATCATACATGTCATTCTATTCAGAGTTAGAAGGCCTTTATCTATGTGTATACGTATGAGTTAATGCCATTCTGGCTCCAAACAGCCGATGTATTCATCATTGTGTGGAACTATGTTGGACAGGCTAGGCAAACAAGGTTATGAGTTATTAGTTTAGATTCGGTTGTTTCTTCCAAGGATTAATGTATTTGGATAATTGATTGGGTCTAAAATACTTTAATTACAGAATGAAAGCAGCCACATGCATGTTTTGTTATGAACTATTCATTACAAGTTGCCGACCGCTATGTCTACTGTTTAAACTTTATACAAGATCAAAGATGAACACGTGTTTTTTATGTTAGACTTCTTTTTCTATCTTGTTAACTTGCTCGGCTTCATTTTAGTTTACACATTGCTCTCTGTAAAATCTTATTTTACTTTTATCAATTACATAATATGATATATATATAATTACATTTCAAGAAGACGCAAAAGACATATCACAAGATCATAAATATAAAAAGTATATCTTGTATGTAAAACAACCAAATATAAAGTGCCTCTAAATGGGCACTACAAAATTGCTCTAAATTTAAGCCTTTTTCTGCCTTATTGAGAACAAATTCACAAAAATGTTAGCTAATTTCACGAAATTTGCCGGATGTTATATTAGTCGCAGGTTCCATTTTTTAATATAATGAACCTTCGTTCGTGAGCTTCCTTGCTCTTTAAAACAAACGAAAAATACAATTTCTTTTTTTTATAAATCTGCAAACATTTCAATGTTCGATAACACCCCAGAAATTACCCGTTTTTTATTTGATTTGATTTGATTTGATTTGATTTGATTTTCTGCTGCATTTGATGTTAGTACACAGTTTTTCGATAACAATAATAATATAATGTACAATAAGTATTTGTCTGACGATGAATCATAACTAATCAAATATATGTATTAACAAAATTATTATTTTCCAAAACGAATGATAAACTGTCATAAATACTAAATTTCCTGAAAACATTATAAACCCTTGTAAAATTATTTGTGGAAGAAGGACTGTCATTGTAAGCAGATTGCTTGATAATACGACAGCCCCAGACAAAACTCATGAAATAGATTAACACATTTACTAAGCAGAACGGATAAGTAATTGAAAATACAAATTTTGATGATGGTGATATTGACAATGCAGATGAGGATGAAGATGAGGATGATGATGAAGATGATAATGATTCGAATGAAAGAAGATATGACATTATGATAAACACTGAAGAGTTTTTCTAATTATCGTGCGTACAAAAAAAAAATGTTAAAAAGAAGTAACCTCACTGGGGATCCCTGTTCCAATGTAAACTATAAACTGAGATACGAAGCAATTATCATCCATATAGAATATTTGATTATACACCAATGAACTACAAGCATTCCCTCTCATCTACATAGCTTGTCTGAAAACAGTACAAATCACGTGTAATGATGTAATGTTATCCTAGATTGTTTTTTCAAAACTTTTATACAGATAAATTACATTGATCACAAAACCAGTACTTACAATCTACTAATGCATTTTTGCATGAACCAAAAACCAAAAGCGAATGAAAAGACTTTTAAGAAAAGGTTTGGAAAGGCGAAAAAATATTTGTGAACTCTTTCATTCATTTTATGTAAATGAGGAAACTATCAAAGAAAATAAATGCCCCTTAAAGAAAAGCTCTTCAAATGTCCTGACATTCGAAATATGACAAGAAATAGCTGAAGTGTTGATAACTTTCTATTTACTATGTTCGTTACTTTCAGCAAAACTTCGATTTCTCATCATTTTGATCAACCTTTTCCAATCGCTTCAAATATTTGTGAACTCTTTCATTCATTTTATGTAAATGAGAAAAAAATATCAAAGAAAAAAATGCCCCTTAAAGAAAAGCTCTTCAAATGTCCTGACATTCGAAATATTACAAGAAATAGCTGAAGTGTTGATAACTTTCTATTTACAATGCTCGTTACTTTCAGCAAAACCTCGATTTCTCATCATTATGATGATTCCAAAACCCCATCCAATCGTTTCGAGACAATTTCTTTCACAATTCATAAATTTATCTTTAATGGTTCCCAATATGATACCTTTAATATATTATCTTGGATTGATGTTTGTAGTAAAGTAGGTGAACAGTATACGTGTTCAAATAAAAGATTATGGGGTTAATTCCTTCTAATTGCTGTTTATGACGAGATTTTATGGTTAAAATTGGAGTTTGACCCCATACTAAACACGCGGCAAAGCTTACACATGTGCGGATTAGAATGTAGCAGTAGCTAGGCCTATCGAGTCGCAATAAACTATACCAAATAAGCTGCATATACTTATGAGCCTATTATGTGCGTATTATGATATAAATACTGCGCAATGTGATTCCGAAATAATAATTCCAGATCTAGTTGACTTTAGTTTGGGTTGTTCCATTTGAACATAATAATACTTTTTTTAACGCTCGCGAGTTGGGTGCATACAGGTTTTTTGTTGTCAATACTTTTATAGACGAAGTGCATTCCAGAATCGTTTTATCTGTTTTACAATGCAAAGAATGATATCAGAATGAATCTGTCATAGACGTGGTATTACAAAGCTAGCCTAGAAATACAAGGCATGAAGATAGAGAGAGAGAGAGAGAGAGAGAGAGAGAGAGAGAGAGAGCGACAGAGACAGAGACAGAAAGAGAAAGAGTAACCAAAATACATACAGACAGAAATGACTTGTATATAAAATGTTATAACATGAAAGAAGACTTGAGTCTGGGGACTGAATGAAGAGGAAAATGCCCAAAAGTTGTAAACAAAATGAATTAAACAAAATAGTTTAAAATCTGCTGCAAATAGCATTCGATATAATAATGTAACGATTGTGCATACAGGGTTAGTGCAGTCATAATATTCAGACATATCTTCCTTCTTCATAGTATTCACGAGGCACCATTAGAAAGAGGAAAAAAAGAGAGGGGGAATTTCGCGCCAAGTAATAGAGTCCGATGAAATATATAACGTGGCTGGGAGATAATACAAAGAATGGAATAAACAGGGTTATCTTATCACCAGTGCTTAAACATGGGTGGATCCGAAAAGCAAAATAACATTTAAATATTAACAGAATCTAGAGATAGCGCGGCGTCTCCTTTTTTTCCCCTCTTCGTGCCACGCTAGGTGTACTCGGAGAGTACAGTAGAAAAACTTGGAGGTGATTCTAAACATTTTGCACAAACTATTTAAGCTTTGAAATTAAATGATAATTAAGAAATGCCAAGAAAATGCCAACATAATTTCTTTAATTTCTAATTATTCCTAAACGATTCTATTTTCATTGTTTTTTTTATGAAGGTCAAAAGCCGGATATAATTTGGCTTTAGTGAGATGTTGGTGCGTAGTTGGACGAAACCGAGAGAGGGAAGAGAAGAAAAATGATGTTTGTCACTTACAGCCGTCTGCAGTCACAACGGAATTATAACGACATTATAACTACATAACTGAAATTAACAGGGAATTAACGTTCTAAATCAATATCAAATTTAAAAAACATGCTATTATATAGTATCAAAATTGGGGGGGGGGGGAATGATGTCAAAGACGTACAGAGATTGTTTAAGAGGAAGTAAATGTAAATAACTTTTAACAAGGTAAATATGTATAGCACTGCGTGAAGTTTTTTTTGTAAACATATAAAAACGTTATTCTCCCATCATATCCCAACTAAAAATGTATTGTTAATTTTGGAGACAATTGACTGATCTACCAACAGGAATTGCATTAGGAAAATGAAAAATCTTTATTAATGTATATACAGGTAATTTCAATCAATGAAATCGAACAGTAACTAATAACTGCATCCCTGGAACACCATCACCACCATCACAATCACCAACACTACCACCACCACAGACCCCACCCCTTAGCCTTTCTTCTTTTAAAAAGAGATATAATTAGTCATATACTCATTGACAGTGACTGTACTAAAATAATCCCTACGTCACATACAAAAATCATTAACTAGAAACATTAGGAACATTTCCATCGTGTACTAAAGAGAAACAAATTCCCTTAAGAAACAACATGTTTTAAGATGTCGGCGTCAAATATTAGGCCACCATCACCACCTCTTAACTAGTTGTCGAGTAACTTATATCATGTTTGCGTTGAAGGAATGAACAACGTGGCGGCGAGGGATCAAAGTGCGCTAACGAGGATTTGTTTCTTTGCTCACATCGGCTCGTGATGCGTTTGCAATGGGTGTTCGTGACGCTCTGGTAGGCAAAGGGGTGTGGTGGAGGGGCTATTTATGAACCAGGCACCACCGACAAGGAGTCATTGGAAGAAGGCGCATCACAGAGTGCGGACATGCATAGAGAGTCTGCTGATCGCGGCGCCTCATTTGGGATTGGAGTTCCGATGCTGGTAGAGGTGGTGGCCTCGGCAGTACTTGGTAGTGGTGGTAATACGAGATGCAAACTGCTCATCCCTGCGTCTTACGTTTCGAATTTTGATAGGGTTTCCAACATCTCTTCAATCGTCTCTCAGCTCTGAGAACACGAACATCGCACACCAGTGACCATTGATACAGCACATCTCCTGCAAGTTTCGAATGTAAGTTGTCTTTTCCTTTTAACTAATTCATATCTAATTGGCATGAGTGAATCACAAGTCTTCAACCATTAATTTTCATTTAACACCTTATTCATTCATATTCATGGATGTTCGACCAAAACGGGAAAATAATCGAGATCGTAAAAGTACTACTCAATATTTACTCCGGTTATGCATAGCCCAAGCCTGCATGACTTCAAATAAAATATGAATTGACTTCAATAAGAATCCACATTTTACTTTTCATTTGAGATCAATTACATGCATCGACACTACGATAGCCTATGCTTAAGGAAATTGGACTGCTAAAGTTATACTTGTTTACGTCTTGTCTTATAAATGGATGTAGATAACGTATGAAGAGAAGTATTTTTTATGGTGCTTGATGTATTCATCTATTCATCTATTGGCATTAGTGAGTATATAAAAATGCATTCTCAATTGAGATTCAATACGAAGTTCAAATTGTGCTTCTAAAACGTTTTGATAGTCATGCTAGGGATGTAATATAGTAGATCTTTGGTGTGCTGTAGTGTATTCTTCTTTCTATGCGGTTATAATATACTGCACTTGTGATACAGACTTTAGATCCTGTTTCTAAAACTATAATCAATAACAATATTTTGTGACACATTTATGTTTCGGCGACGCTTATGAGGGCCATTCATCTACTCGTAAAGCGATTCTCAGTTTCGAAACAAGCTTTGATACAAACAACTCCAAATCGTTCATCATAATTATCCAACACTTTCTTCTCGTGTGTTAGTGTCTTTGTAAGAACCTTTTTCTTTCTTTCTTGGCCTAGTTTTAATGTCCATCACCTTTCAGAATGCACCATTAATTCTCTCATAGAATTTAAACCTTCTTCTTCTCCACCTCATCTTCCCCCTTCTTCATCTTTATCTTCTTCTTTTACTCCTGTCCTTCTTTTTGTTATTTTCTAGTCGTCCATCCCCTGCTCTTATCCTTCTTTTCCTTTTCCACTCTACTTTCTCCCTCTTCTTCTTCTCCTTCTCCTCCACCACCTTATTCTCATTTCTATTCCCTACTTATCCTTCTTCTTTTCCTTCATCTTCTATGTGTCTTTCAGTTCTTATTTATCACAATTATCCCTCCTAAGCTTCCTGTTTGTCCATTTGTTCTCCATTTATTCCTCCATTGAGTATCCTCCCATTTCAGTTCTTCTGTCAATCCCGACAAAAGCTCTAATCCATGCCACGTTGGTATCCTTCCTTCTTTCATTTCTCATCCACTACTTCTTATCTCCCGTACACAGCGTGGTCTATCGAATATTAACTCATTGTGAATATTAAAACGAACAGATAAATTGGCGCGAAGTTGAAGAGATAAGAAAATTTACAATGCCTTGATTAGATTATTCTGTGCGAAGTCCATCGATTGTGTTTGGCCCTTTAAGGTGGTTGTGTATGCTTAAGTGATATGGAATCAGTCAAGTGTCGATTAAAGTTAGAAGAATTCCTAAAGAGCACGAGACTTTTATTTTTTCCCTCTTCATATGATTTCAACGAGCCTCTCAATCGTTGAGATAACGCGATTAGTAACACGCAAATAACATTGCGACTGCTGAGCACAATGACACGACAAAAGCATCTCAATTCTTGAGAACATGATTGTATGCTACGATTTACCAAGAGGATGAACAAAGACACTTTTTAAATTCTAATTCTAATTTTTCAACAGATTCTATGTCATTTAAGCATTATGAACTAAATTATCTATTTTCATATGCAAGGTATTTTGATGTAAATGTTATAATAATCTGGCTCGTTTGGGGGTGGTAATTTCACTGAAATCTGTTATTGATTTCTACACAGAAATGCGCATGAACTGTCTCTATCATGCCCTTTCTCTCTATCTCATTATATTGTTTTTCTCTTCCTCCTCCTCCTCCTCCTCCTCCTCCTCTCCCCTGTTCTCTCTCTCTCTCTCTCTCTCTCTCATTTTTCTTTTCTAAGAAAGAAAGAGAATAGCGTATAGGATTGGGGTCTGTAGCAATTTAAGGGAAAAAACAATAATTCACACAACCAGTTACCTTAATCAAGTTTCCTTTTGCACATTAATCTTACTTATTCCTCTTTCAAAATTGTGTCATCAACAATGAATAGCTATCTATAGGGTATCTTGTAAACGGTGTTACATAATACCCCCATCAATAAACTCTATTTGCTCTTGGTTCATTGTCCAACTTGTATTGCACGGTTTTTACAATGAGATTTAAACGCGTTACAAACTACGGGTCTAAACTCGACAAATGACACGATCATAAAACAAAATTGTATTGACTTAAACACCAGAGGAAAAAAGGTTACAATTACTCATCTTAATAAGATTGAAGTGGGTACCTCAAGCTTTAATGACCCTAGGTAAATGTTTGGCGGAATTTTTATAGCGTTCAGAGTTCGGGGCCTTGTGCCCTCTGCCACTAATAATCTTGTATGCATTGACCTGATGATTCATTTAATTTGGAGGGGTTCAAGAACCACCCCTTCTCTCTTTTGGCAAAACCATAATAACCTCTTTTTGCCAGTCTGTCTCGGAGATGTTAAAACAAGAAATACAATGGATTGTAACGCGATTGAAGTGATATCAAAACATCCAAACATCCGACCAAACAATTAGTCATTTTCGATCGCCATCAAACATGACCAATTTGTTTTTCTATTGTTAAGTTTTGCCGCGTGCAGCGCGTCTTATAGGTAAACGTGTAGGTGTTCTAGCAAATGTCCGGCTTAGTCATGCTAGTTTTTCGATTATAATCTTATCATTATTTTGTAAAGAACTTTAGTTTAAAAGTCAATTCTACATTGAAGAAAAGAAGTCAAATTTTACATAATTTACTAGACCATATGTATCTTTAAAATATTTTTGCCTATCTCCTTGTTGTTTCATTGTTTGTTTGTTTTTCTTCAGTTTTTTCCTTTAGTTAATCAAGATAATTATCACTATTACTGCTTATATCTTTTCATTCGCTTATGCTTGTTTCCTTTTCACTCTTTCTACTCCTTCTTCATTTTTTCCTTTCTATCATTTTTCTTCTATCGTTGTCTTCGAAAAAATAACCACAAATCGTTTTTTAAACACACAAGTCATTTTGCATTATACAGTTTCGACATTATTATCTGAAACAGTTTTATGGAACACATTTTCAGTTTCTACCTCATAAGAGATTCCTTGTAATTTAATGCGAAGATTTAGAATTAATGGAGATGTTAAAGATTAACAGTTAAGATAATTATAGTCTCACTAGCTTTTCCAACAGTCCTACCAAATTATATCCATAGCGGTGTTGTTAGTTAAAATGGACGACTCTCCCAAAATAGGAATTTAGAGTAAAATCCAATGACGCAAGGCAAATATTTGCTTCCATCTCGTGTATCTCCACCCTTTTTGAAAATGATAAGCCCCCTTTAGGGAACAAATATAAGACTTATGAGTAATGGACAGATATTAACTGCTCTGTATGAAATTCATAGTCTCTATTAGTTAATTTCAAACCAGTACGGGTTTCGTGAAATTGTGTAATATGTAACTTATTGATATATTTTCCCATCTCCGCCTGGCACGCTAGGTATGCTTTAACTACTATTAAAAATATTGGCCAGATGATATCCTATATGCATTTCATGCCTTCCCGTATAGGGCGGGGTAGTTAATTTTATATCTGCCCTTGTCCATATCAAAGATGGTGCTAAGCTTCGTTCATTTATTCAACTGTAACAATATTCTTTAGAAATGTTAGGCCTCTGATATATTCAATGATGAATTTCTCTAAAAGTGATATATTTTCTCTCCAATTGCAACAAATATTATACATTGACGATGAATATTGCCCCCTCTCTTTTTCTTTCTCTCTCACTAACTCAACCTCTCTTTCTTTCTTTATTTTATTTTCACTTCCAGATTTGACAGCTGCAATGTGTTGATAGAGCACTACCATAATCCTCAAAAGACTACATGATCCGATGATAGCAGAGCAGTAATTGATGTAAGATGGCAAATTACATCAGAGCTGATACAGACGACATAATTAAAATCGATACAGATATCGATAAAGCAATTTTTCGCCACGAGGTAGCATATTCTCCACTTTTTACCCCGTATTAACAATGTGGCTGATGAGGAATCTTATGAACCATCAGCCTCGCTGTCAATACGAGGTAAGGAGTGACAACCAGCCAATCAACGACCGGGACTCAATTTGCTCAGCCAATCAGCTACCAAAGATAAAGTTTGGTCTCCATGGTGACCAGTGACATCGTAGTAGCGCTGTAAAAGTTAGTTGACGTCACCGTAGGCACCTAACTTCTTACAATTTAAAGAGCAGTTCACTGATATTTGATCAGCTTTAAAAAATATTACAAAACCAAAATAAATCAGTCAGTATTATAAAGGTTTATCTTAAACATACAATAATATTAGGTGTATTATAGAATGTAAAATTGATGTGCTTCTGTAGGCGATTTACTGAAATAATTGTACCGTTTCTGCACATTTATAGATCAAATTATCTTCAGTTAATGAATTTGAAATACTTACATGTTGAAAATCTATGAAACAAATAAATTGGCTAAAAAATTATATTCCTTCGCAGTGCAGTGTATATTATGAACATTGTCTTTTGGTACGGCGAGAAGAAAATGAATCAGCTGTATATCAATCTGAAGAAGCAGGCAAAATAGTATACAGTGTGTGTAGGTGTGTGAGTGTGTGTGTGAGAGAGAGAGAGAGAGAGAGAGAGAGAGAGAGAGAACTAGGAGGAGGAGAAGAGAAAAACAACACAACGAGATAGAGAGAAAGGGCATGATAGAGACAGCAAAAGAGATAGATAGATAGGCAGTGGGAGACAGAGAGGGACAGAGAGACAGACAGATTGAGACAGAGAGAATGTTAGAGAGAAGGAGAAAGCCCATGAAGTTGTAGGTGGAAGATATAGAGAAAGAAAATCTGGAGAGAGGTAGAGGGGTGCGTGAGAAAGAGAGAGAGAGAGAGAGAGAGAGAGAGAGAGGTAGATTTAAGGAGAATGTTAAGACGAGGGGAAATAAGTATAATAGAAGAATATAAAATATGATGAGCAACCAAAACAGTGGGGAAAAAAAGGAAATTTGAGAGAAAAATAAATGAGAGATAAATATTTGGGGACCACAATGAATAATGTGGCGGGATGAGTAATACAATGCTAGAAAATGGGAGGTTAATAATCCCTTTAAGTGCATTGTCATGGTTGCATTCGTAAAGTAATCTAGAACAGTATAGATCACGTAGATTGCTGGAATGCTTGGTGATCATGCAAAAGATGTAATAAGATAAAAAAATCAATAAGAAAGAGAAAGAGAGAGAGAGAGAGAGAGAGAGATTTCTGAAAGAAAAAACACACCACAACTCGCAACCCACCCCGTGATAAAAGCATATTCAAGATCCGGCTGTGGAACAAGTACTTCATTCTTTCAAAAATGGGAAATCATTACTCATTCCTATTTGACTAAAAATATTGAAAAGCTCAATGGATTCATTATTTAGGAATTCTAAAATGTACCCCTCTTACATCCTATTCCCCTCGTGCCTGTTTCAAGACAGAATTAGATGGCGCTGTTTCACTCTAATGATTCATGGGAATATCTGTTTCACGATGACTGTTTGGACCCTTTTCGTAATGTAACTAAATTTAACGCACAAATCTTTGTTACGTGCCTCGTTAAAAATTATTTAATTCACATGTATCGAATAATTGTATTTCAATAGCCAGAATGTGAACTACATACATTAATTGTTTGTAGGTAGGTCCAACATTATGGCTTAATAATGTCCTACCTAACAACACGTAATATATGCAATTCGCATACCGACTATTAAAATACAATTATTCCTGAAAGGTGAATGAAATAATTTGTAACGAGGCACTTTACAAAAAGGTGTGAATTAAATTTGATTACATTACCAAAATGGCCTATTAGTCAAGGAGCCTATCCCAAAATAGTCAGATATGATCCACCATAGTTAATTAGATTATTACACTCTATGTAGGCCTACATTTTCATTTCATTTATTTTCATATTTCTAAAGTACAAATTGTTTTTTTCAATAATACATAATAAATAGCAAAGATAAGTGGTCAATATGGAGTACTGATTTAACTAAGAGAAATATGATGGGACCTACATGATTATATTGATAACAATACAAACAAAATAGAGGAGAAGAAAACATTGAAAAGCTGGAAAACGAGTACTTGTGTTTAGACGTCGATAACATTGCAATTAACTTATTTTTGTAGAAACAAGATTATTTGAAAAAGTTTCATTTAGTAAGAAAACCAAAAGTGGAGAGACAGAGGAGGATCCAAAGGGCCAAGGGGGTCCGCCCCCTTTCCTTTCGTATAACTTCATACAAATGGTCAGACATTCTTTCTTACACGTACCAGGAGTGGAGATCTAGGTTTTTACATAAAAAGGGGTGGGTAAAAAAAATGACAAGCGAAATAAAAGGTAACTTATCAATAGGTACTAAATAACACAAAATATATCCAACCACCACCACCAACCACCACCAGCAACACTAACAACGACAACAACAAAATAAATGTTCAGGTGCACGTTTTTCTTAGTTTTTTAGTAGGCTTATGCTCCAATGGAGGATGACAAGCCGGTTGTATCATGGACCTAGTAGGCCGAATTCACAAAGGAGGTTTTGATGCGTTTCAGACCAAGGTTCAGACAAACCTTGGTCTGAAACGCGTCAAAACGCGTCACATGACGCAAAAACCTAGGTTTGTCTACAAACCTCCTTTGTGAATTCGGGTCAGTAGGTCCATGGTTTATATACTCTACGTTCCGCTCGAACCCTCTCATAGTTCTCTATATACGAGCGAACAATGAAATAAATCCCAAAAGAAAATAATAGAGCTGTACATAATGTATTGATCGGGACGAAGGGGCTTGTACATGTATATCTCGTCATTGATCAAACACCACCTTTTCGCATGAAACATTAGCAGAAGAAATGAGCTCTCACACGTCATAGGGTCTTTTTCTGTTTCACCATTCATTATTACACCATAGCATTATATCGCTATTATCACTGCTTCGTGCGACATTATAATTATGTTCACAACTTCGGCAAGTGTTCGACTGTATAGATAAGAGCTTGTGACTTTGTTGAAATGCAACGTCATTGTGTGTGTTTTTTGGCATTTTGTATTTGCATTTGCAGACTGGGCATCTCATGAACAATCGCACGTATTTTGTAGATCTAAAGTTCGGTTCCGTTTCCTGTACTCTAACGTGCTTATCGTAGTTCAGTGTGCAGTCGATGAATTTGGAATAATATTACGCATACAAGATATTTTGGTGACAAGAGGTAAGTGTAATGTGCATGTTTGTATGTGGTTAAAGTTATCGAATTACACCCAATCGCTAATCTCAATTGAATCAATATATAAATATATATATATGATAATCATATTTACATTGAATATTTCTGGTTTGACACACTGGACTACGATCGACCATACTACTCCGCTAGGGCTATCCCTTTTGGAGTTCGGACCATTATCTTTTGAATTACCATTCGGACAATTAATAGTGAAGACCTTCACACATAATATTCCTGGGTAGTGTGTGGGGGGGGGGGGGGGGCGAAGGGGGGGGGGGGGGGACTGTCATTCAACTATGTGGACGGGATAATTGTCCTTTGGGTTAATGGTCAGTTGGATAACAGCCCCATAACGTAGTTGTAATAATAATTGTTGTCGTTGTTTGTTGATTTTCTTGACAATCAGTCGATTTTTACTTAGAAGTTGCCATAAAAAGGTACTATCATTATTTTGAACATCATTTTGAATATAATAACAAAATAAATATTGATATGTTTCATTAAAAAAAAACAAGAAATCTGAATTGTGAGAAAGGGAAGGGGGTCAATGTCACTGATCTATATATCACATAGTATTTTCGAATAAACCAGGTGCATTTTTGTCAAGGTCATCATGGAGTGGATCGTTCAATCTGATACAAGGTTGTGGCTCATGACAGGTGCCATCGCATTGGTGGTCATGTGGTTTGTGAAGGGACTAATGTCTCGACCCAAGAACCTTCCACCGGGGCCAGTGGGGCTGCCATTCCTTGGAGTAGCGTGGGAAATGATGAGGTAGGTCTGCACTTCAACTCCTATACCTCATCCTGTATTTGTTATGCCTATCAGACATCTACTGATCTGCATGACTATCCAGTTATCTGACTAGTATCTATCTTCCTATCTACCTTATTATCAATCAGTGCATTTGGAATGATCTACAATTTATCTGAATGGATTTCTATCTATCTAGGCCTGCCTACCTACCTATCTACCTACCATTTTACTCGTATACGGCTCTCTACGTGGACTTAAAACAATCATTGGTTGTTTTAGTTAATTGCCCTCCAAATAATATTTGGAGGGTTTCACATAAGTTTAATACCCCCCTTCACGGTTAAGACCGCCATTTTAATTTGCGAGTAAACATTGCGTCATCAATGTTTTCAGACGCGCATGTATTGTTGCGTCACTACCTGCGCTGCGCGATCACATCATATCGACACATGCGCTTTGCATGCTGCCTAAATAAAAGTTACTCGCAAAAACGCAATTTAAAATGGCGCCCATGCCGGCGCATGCGCACTCTCGTAACCGTGAAAGGGTGTATTCTCTTTATATTTTCAACTATATTTGTTTTCTAATTAACTTTGATAACTTAGATAAGTATGATCTATCTAAAATGAAAGAGGATATAAAGCCATCAAGCTTACAATAACATTTAGCCAACTTTAAACACACACACATTCACGCACATACATTATGCATGTATACAATTTCTTCGAGTCTTTTTGTGGATAATCTCGAACTCCGAGCAAAAGTCATCGCATACATAAATGAATTTATATATATATATACATATACATATATATGATCAACTTATTTATGATATTCGTATATACAGGTGTCTAGAAATCAACATATTAAATCATTGTATTTGTTTCCAGCTAAGATATACCAATCTATTTCTATTTATTTCATTAACCAATCGTTCTACCAAACATCTATTTTTCAACGCCAAAACAGGGCTAAACCCGACCCCCTCGCTCTGTACTCGTCCTGGGCAGACCAGTATGGCGACGTCGTGTCCTTCAAGGTAGGCCCCATGACCTTTGTGCTCCTGAACTCTTACGAGGTCATCGTGGAAGCCTTCAGCCACCCCAACCTCAACAACCGACCCAAGAGCCAGATGGTAGAAGAGGCCCTCGGACTTGCTAATAATGGTATTTACTCATACATTTCTTTGATGTTTGGAAGAGACAACAATATTCTGGTACTTAGAGGAAACCTCACCCCAAATAATAGGGACTTTTCGATTTGCACGTCGACAAAGGGGACTGCTACATGTGACGTCCTGTTAAGGCACTGCCAGTGCCTTAAAAGGACGTCACCCTCCCTTAAAAAGGATGTCACACGTAGCAGTCAACTATGCCTACGTGCAAATCGAAAAGTCTCTATAGTGTAGGTATTCTGGAAAATGAGATGAATTCCTGCCCTTTGATGTACAATATTACTTATGAAAATGTACAAGATATTTTAAATGACGATATTCTTGGCATGGTGTGATGCATTTTAGCATGACATGGTATGGGCGCAGCCATTTTCTTGAAAATGTGACGTACCAGTTGAAGTTGTACAGGTATCATGCAGCAAGCTTCAGTGGGAAAGACTTAAATCTTGTACCAAATCAAATTCCCTTTAGGGATCACACTTGCAAACGGAAAGGTATGGGAGGAGCAGCGAAAGTTCGCCCATTCTGTCTTCCGCAGTCTCGGCGTTGGCAAGAAGAGCTATGAGGACACCGTGGCAGCTGAGATGGACCAACTCAGGGCAGCCATTGAGGAGAAGAAGGGGTCTCCGTTTGATCCAAACCTCCTCTTCGGACAAGCCATTGCAAACATCGTCTGCTCCGTTGCCTTTGGAACGCAATATAAATATTCTGATGTTGAATTCAGACAGGTAAATTGTTTTTCGTTGGACATTAGGGACTTTTAGATTTGCACGACGAGAACGTGGACCTCTACATGTGACATCCTTTTAAGGCAACGTGACGTCCTTTTAAGGCACTAAAAAGGACGTCACATTGCCTTAAAAGGATGTCACATGTAGAATCTATTTCCTCGTCGTGTAAATCTAAAAGTCCCTAATATCAGGCTTTTTTTCTTATTTATTGTTTTATTCTAATTCAATGGTATATTTATTTGAAAGTACATCCAGCAGCCCATGCTGAATTTTTTTTTTTTTCACAAATTAAAACAAATATGCATATAACAATACATAACAATATTATATACAAACATATTATTACAAATGAAAAAGAATGATACGCAATTTTACATGGTAAATGTGATCCCTAATTAACATGATTATCAAGCTATTGATGATGCTTTCTTATACTTTACTTCACTTCAGATTTTGAATCTCATGAATGACAACATGAAGATGTCGAGCGGCGGAGGGGCACTTCTATTCCTCCCACTGCCCGGGATATCTAAGATTCCTTTTGGGGCGCCGAAAAAGATGGTCAAGAACATGAAGGAGGTGAACAAGTTTCTCCTGAATCAGATTGAAAGCCACGAGAAATGTCTGGACTTGGAGCATCCAAGAGACTTCATCGACCTCTATCTCAAGAAGATGGCCGAAACAAAGGTAAGTGCAGGTCAGCTCATTTTGTTCCATCCGGTACAATGTATTCCCGTCTTCAGGTTACAAGATTCTTCTTGAATAATCAAGATGATGACGTGGATCCTAATCAAATGATTGGTTGAGAGCGTACACGTGACCAGGCATTTTTGTTGCCTAACACGTAGTTTTGATAATGACCGGTCATTAGTAAAATCATGTCAAAAAACACAATCTTATAAAACAAATAATACACATCATTAATGCCCTCACTGCTGTGTATTATTTGTATACTAATTCCAAAAGGGTCGGGTGACACATTTGTGAAATACATCCCTCTTATCGTCAAAGTGTTGGGTCCAGTTTACCCGGCACTTTCTGTAAAAAAAACCTACTGCATATTATCTACGAAAACTCGCGACCCGACACTTTTTAACTGCGAGCTAAGGTAATGTATCAAACATGTACGTAACTTTCCTTCCAGGCTTTGGAGACATCATCCTACACGAAGACTAATCTGAACTCGGCTATAGGTGATCTCCTCTTCGCCGGAACTGAAACGACCACCACCACTCTCAAATGGTGCATCCTCTACATGATGGCGTATCCCGAGATGCAGTCACGTGTTCAGATAGAGCTTGATCACGTGGTTGGCAGAGAGAGACTTCCGAGGCTGGATGATCGGAACGACCTTCCCTACACAAATGCAGTCCTGATGGAGGTTAGTTTAACAATTTGAGACACGGTTAAAAAAATGCCCAAATTGATAATTTATTTATTTATTTTATTTGTTCATACATATTTATACAGGTACACAAGATCAGAAATAAATCTGTTGGATGTCTCTACGACCCGTAAAACAACTAGTAGAGTAATGAGTCGAGGAACTATGCAATCAGATATTGTGATCATATTCCAAGTTGTTACTGGGATATAAGACTCAGAAAACCTCTAGTTCCAAGTGAGGTTCTGCGTTTTACTGTATAATGTTTGTATTTTTATTACAACAAACATGAATTCAGGACATGCTAGATCGAGGGTAATCAAATGCTTTGAATATCTTTTTTCGTCGCGTAAGCTTTTCGGTTCGATCAGCCGACTCTTCCTATAGATCGGCACTACATTCACAAACCGACCGGACCTCAAGGCTCAAGGCAAATCACTGACCAGTTTGGCCTTCTTGGATAAAAATGCCTCTTATCCTTCATAATCTCCTCAAAATTTGCCTTTATCAATCCCAATGATAAGGCATTTGATAGCGTTGTTTCTTCCCCGATCAGGTTCAGCGTAAGGGAGCCGTAGCGGCGCTGGGTGTGCCCCACGTGGCGGCTGAAGACACTACGTTCAGAGGCCACACTATACCAAAGGGCGCCACCATTTTGTCCAACATCTGGAAGGTGTTGAGCAGCGAGGAGCTCTGGAAAGATTCGGATGCCTTTAAACCTGACAGGTTTCTGACCGAAGACGGCAAGCTGATTAAGAGGGAAGAACTTATATTTTTCAGTGTCGGTAAGTCCTGACAGTCATCATAAACATGAGTTCAAGTTATGCAAAGTTGATATCGGCTCACTTATAGTTTGTACTATGAGCCATCTATACAGAAAGTTTGGCAAACGTGATTTTAGTGGGCAGCATCAATAAGGCCCATTATTGTTGCGTTTCTAACAAACAAATTAAGTTTCCTCACTGAAAAGTATCTGGCCACAATCTGTGTGCCTACTCTTCCCGTACTTTTAAGGTAATCGTATAGCGCCCTCTGTTCTGGGGCTGATACTTGGTGGTTATTCAACGAGGGAAAATTTGTTTCGTTCATCTATATGCATCTTCAGAAAGGTTAAAGGGATACAAAGCACATCGGCACGGCATGACTGCACCAATGCTACACCTCTGGTCGGTGAACAAAACAAAATTGGATTAACAACTAAAGATTTACCGTAATTTATTCTTATCATGTTTGTTTTGTTTTTCAATTTACAGCAAAATTCATGTTTTGTTTTTCTGCTTGTAGGTCGTCGAGTGTGTTTAGGAGAGCAGCTAGCTCGAATGGAAACCTTCCTCGGGTTTACGAGTCTCCTTCATAGATTCACCTTTAAGAAATCGGACAACTCACCATCATTGTCGTTTGAGGGCGTCCTAGGTATCACGAGAAATACCATGCCTTACTTGACATGCGCACTGAGTAGGGACTAACAATGTCGTGATTTTTATTTTAAAAAATACTACTGACCAAGAACAAACAAACGACCAAACAAAATAAAACACGACTTTATGATGGTTCATATACTGGTTTATTATTTTACTCTCCTCGTGTGACACTTTCACCAATATTGTTTTTAAATTATTCTATTTTAATATACAAGTAACACGATCGCAAAGAATTTCATATTGAATCAGCTCAAGGCAACTTCAAAACGATACTTCAAGTTCAGCTTAAAGCCCGTCTGCACTAGTTTGGCCAGGGGGGTTAGACCTTCCTGCGTGGTCACTGGCAGGTGGTTACCTCATCAAATCAGCACTCAATTAACATTTTAAAAAAGGGGATTTGACAACTAATAGTCGTTATTTTCCCACTTAAAGACATTTTCAAGCCCCCCTTATTCTAGGGAGGTTCTAAATAAGTATTATCTTTCAAATGCCGTTGGAATTTAACCTTTTCATTTTTTGGGGCCTGCAAAATGGGACATAGTACCTTCAAGTGAAGAAATCAAGAATTGTGCTTATAAATATCAAGTAGCGCGACCTGGGAAGAAAATGAGGATGACAAGTTCACGAGTGTCAAACAACTCTTGTTGGAGGATTGAGTTAGTCTGCGTGTACAAACCCTCTTCAGTCGTAGTAGGTATCAGAGCGTCTGAACGGGAAGACTATGCAGACTGTACATTCTACTGCACTTATAGTCTCTGTGCTATAGCTGCTCCTTACAAATTCAGAGACTGACAGGGTTAGACTCATCACAAGACTCTATGTAATTGTGTTTAAGTGTCTAATTAGAGTCCGTGCCTGCAGACTAGACGGGGGTCGTGGTAATGACCTCTGTGACCCCACACGCGTCAGGTGGTATACAGTGATGATTCATCGTGAGAAAATGTGTAATAAAGCATAACAGAAAGAGACTGAGAGGGAGAGAGAGGGAGAGAGAGAAAGAGAAAGCTAAAGAGACTGAGAGAGCGGAGAAAGAGAGATAGATAGAGAGAGAGAATAATGGTAACGTGTCTGCTGCTCGGTGAGGAACATAGCGGTGTGGCAGCGGTTCTGGTCTGACGTCCTGTGGACAAAACGCACGTAATAAACGACCCTCGTGCTTTTTTTTCTTCTGAAGTAGTATTAGGTCTAGTAGTGGTGATTATTTTACCTGACTGCTAAGAAAGCATAAATGCTTGTTAGTAAGCAACCAGAGGACCGACGGCTTTAGGTCCTCTCCGAAAGACCGGGTAATGAGGATTGTAAGCTTGTAATGTTCTACTTAGGTCCATACAAATCAAATAAGCCGTTTATCATAACACAATGGCGAAGATCTAAACAAAAATATTTTTACAGAATACAGAGAAGACCCTGGAAATAAAATAGTTTAAATGAAGATCTAGGTAATGGATCCAGTGTTTACAGTTTTGAAAACTGTCTGGACAAGTACTGGAGAAGTGAACCTGTAAGAACAAATTCGACGCCGACCCAGCCGGTCATGTTCCGGCAGAATTAGGAAGTAAATCTGCGTTCAGAAGAATTCCTACCAATTTAAGTTTAAAAGAAATAAACCTCAACCAATTCCAGTCACTTTATCCATCACAAAGTGAAACGTGTGAAATGTATTACTTAATCTGTATATGATTTATATGGGATATGCAAAAGGGTGCTGAAATTGACCTTGAGGCTTGAGCTCTAGCCAGTTCTGTTTAAAATAAGTTTATATTTCTCCATGTATATTTTAATGTATACTGATGTTATTATGTATTCAGAACTGGACAAAAAAAGATTTCTCAAAAGCCTTTGCAATCGTGTTCTGTAGTACATCCTGTGTACTAATAGGGACTTTTAGATTTGCGTGGACTGATACGTGTGACGTCAATTCAAGGCAGTGCATTAAAAGGACGTCGATCGTAGCAATCCACGTTGTCGTTCGGCAAATCTAAAAGTCCCTATACTGTAGGCCTAGTAAAGACCGCTGACAGAAGAAAACCGGTCTTCTCTGCCGTTTCCATCTTCAACTTCTTCAGGTTCCATCTGATTCCTTCAGGGTTTCGTTTTTCTTTTCCGTATTCTTCTTATGTATAGTCAGATGATTTCAAGTACAAGTTCCTGGAGTATACGGGCTTGATTGAGAAAAATTGTCGACAAGAAGCGGAAAAAAGACAATAATTTAAAATACAGTGATATAAATGTTGTCATTCTCTACAGGTAGTGGGGAAAGCAAGTTGTAATTAAATTTATGAGATAATAGTCCTATGAAAACGTTTCTTTTTGGAGGCTTGAAAGTGTGGTGCATGTGTGTTTGTGTATTTCCGTCTTTCTTTCCGTCTCTGTATAATTATTCAAATTTCTCTCTGTCTTTATATGTATGTCTCTCCAGCCTTCCACTATATCAATGACTATGCGATGACGACACAATGCTGATTCATAACAATCCTTGGATGCCTCGATCATTTCTCTGAAAAGTCAGTCCATTTTCCGCCGCCCCCCCCCCCCCTCCCCCACCACCAGACACGCACACACGCCCCTGATACTTATCGTATAGTTTCAGTCCAATTGGAGCTTGTAATTTTTGATTTTTCGAAATATATGACTTTAATTACTATGACTCCACTGAAGATTATTACATCTTTTCACATAATCGGAGACATGAACAAAAATCCTCAACATCCCTGTCATCGCATCAACTTTTTCCCTTAACCCCTCCCCTTATTTTCGCTGCACCACTGACTAACAATACTAGTCATTGAAGGCCGGTATAGGAAATGAGTCATAGAGGAGCATCCTTTTGTCTACCGCCGATATAACCTTATTCTGACCTACTTTTTTTTTCTTTTCTCTCTCTCTCTCTCTCTCTTTCTTTCTCTCTCTCTCTCTCTCTCTCCTCTAGTGTTATATAAACCGCAAAAGATGACAGGAAGAGATACTAAACCAACATCACTCGACATTCACTAGTTTTTAAAGGGAAAATCCGCCCTGATATCAAGATGGTTTTAATAAAAGAAAACAGAAAGAAAAATAGAAATTAGTGAAAGTTTGAGCAATAACTGATTAAAATAGGAAGGTTATAAATGTTGTGAAGGAAACGATGTGGAATCGATCAGAAAAAGTCGATCATGTTGCATTGATGTGTACTGCAAGGTTCTGGAATTATAATTTGGCCTATGCAGTCTTGGTAAAAGTAACAAGCACAATGAGCTGTTACATGTTATATTTAGAATATGAAGGCATGTAAGGAGCCATGCTTTTCAGGGAACATTTTTTTTCTCTGATGTACACATTATTTTACACTTCTCCTCAGAACTCAAATATACGTTTTTGTTAGTACAGGGCAAGACACGACACAGATCGCACTTTCAAAAAACTCATAACTTTCTTATTTTTAATCGTTTTCTTCTTCAAACTTACACAGGCTGACCTGTTTCTCTCATTCTCTACCTCTATAAAAACCGACTTTATATCAGGATAGCCTTCCCTTTTAATGATAATACAATCTATTCATCGTAAAACATATCGGAAGGTGATCTTATTGTAATTGTTTTGTCATTGTTTTGTTCTTTAAAATGTTTGTGTTTGAATACGTATTGTGAATGTGCTATGTATTGAGAGAGACAACATAATATTTTAAGTTGCAACCATCATCTTCTACTTTATGACACTTTATCTATCCATCACCTTCCAAACTATTCAGAAGGTTTTAAATTCACAATGACTCACCACAACAAAAATCCATGGTTTTAATGATTATAGTGATACGAGAAAACCGGTAAAAGATAGAGAGAGATTTGACCAGGATGACCGATAAACAGATTTCAAGGTATCTTTATGCGAAGTTCAGAGCGGTTACACGCGATGGATTTGTATACACAGGGGGGTGTTTCACAAAGATCTTAAGTCTACCTAACCTCTAAGTTGGACTTAAACATTATGGAGAGCAATTTGTAGCCTTAAAACAAAACATATTCGGAAGCAAAATTTTCATAAATCAGGAATATGAAATCTCCCTGATAATATGAATGATTTTAATCAAATGTTATGCCTTTTAAAATAACTTTTACAAAATGTTTTCAAAGATGATAACGGCATTCCATAATTGTTAAGTCCAACTTAGAGTTAAGTTCGACTTAGGACCTTTGTGAAAGTATATAATTGATATGTTTTAAAGTGAGACGTTATTTCGGTATCCCATACTTAGCTCAACTTAATCTTTAGAAATTTTGATGATTTTTTTTTTGCCACAGAACTTAAAATAGTAATAATGATAAAACTAAGTAATGGCTGAAAGACAAGTTGTAATCACTGAAATAAAAATTAATGTGAAGTTCATGCTGTAACCCTTTAGGACCCTGTTTTCTCACAATGAGTCATTAAGCAAGAGCTTGCTTGATTTAGAACACTAGTCACGCTTCCTTGTTTCTAGATTTCATGAGAGGACACACTCTTCATGTTAATTACGTCACTTAAAGCATTAGGTCTATGCTTAAAGGTATCGTTTAACAATGTTAAATCTGAGATGAAAGGCCTTACGTGTTATCAGTGACTGTGATATGGTGTAATATTGAAGCCCTAAAAGAATTGCGCTTCAAAATGATCACGAAGTAAAAATCTTTAAGTGACCGGTTTTACCATACTCATTTTCCCCAATAGACTAGTGTTATAAAAAAATTGTTAGGAATACGGTTTTTGACATTTCGATTTCCAATCATAAATATCTTGATAATCAGACAGGAGATCGGCTTGTAAAAGTCATGGGGTTCCTGACTGACCTAAAGGTTTATCATTATGATTACAGCATGAGCTAAATCCAGGATTTTGTTTTAGAATCTGAGACAAAGATACCCAATCCCTTTAACAAATGTTGAATTGTTTCTGTTCATCGACCACAATCCATCACATCCTACCAAATGCTATTGCATATTCAGAAAATAGCTGGTAATGATGATCACAATAAAAGAAAATATACCAACAGTTTACACCATTGTATACAGATAACAATGGGGGAATGAGTTTTTAAAAAAATGGAGAAGGTAACAGAGAGATAGACATAATTATGGAGGGGAGGGGAGGGACAGAAAGCAGCAGATACACACACAGACAGACACGCACACAAACAAAGAGATGGGAGAGAGGCAAAGAGAAAGAGAGAGCAAGTGATGGGAATAGAAAATGAGTGGGAGAAAGAGAGAGAAAGGAGACAAAGAAAGGAAGGGCGAAGGAAATATATATGTACATACATGTATATATATAATATACATAGAGAGAGAGAGAGTATGTGTGTTGGGGAGGGGGGTGTACCGTTACCAACAAGGAGTGGTTTCATCTAAACTCTCCCATTGAATCAAGATCGATCTATATAAACAAATAAAAAACTTTTGAAAAACAGATCCTGATTGGTTGATATTAGGAGATCATTCGTAACTTTCAACCATTCGCGACACTCAGGGCCCATAAAAGGCGATGAATTCATTAAATGAACATATTAATATGACGAATCTCGTTACGTGTACCATCTATTTTATGACATGCATGAAGCAAATCTAACATAATCAAACATTATTTCATGTTGGACTCTTGAATTGCAATAATAATTAATAAAGTTATTATAAAACCTCGGCGAAGAGCGTTGAAGTGTTTTTTCTAATTCTGACACCGATTTGTTTTTTTTTAATTTTTTTGTTGCTGTTGTTGCATTTTAAGAGTATGAATAGTTTAGTGTTTCACTCTTTCATAATCAACTCTCGTCAAGTGTCTTGTACACTAAGGGAAACCATGCTTGAAATAATAAAAGAGGGTGACAAGAGAGATCATTTGATATTTTGGTTTGGTTTGATGGTTTTGTTTTACCTGACAGCTAGAAAAGCATGCATATGCTTCTGGATGAACAACCATGTGACCGATGGCTTTAAGTCCTCTCCGAGTGTCTTGGTAATGAGGATTAATGCCTTACCAAAGGGCACTAGTACATCGACTTGGTTTCGAACCCAGGACCTCCCGGTTGCGAGTCATGTATCTAGCACCTCAGTCATCAGACTTCTTCCGGAATAAATGCATAATTATGCTAAATCACTTCACTAAAGCACACCGTAAAAGGAATCAAGTATGTAACTTAAAAAAAGAAATCAGTTATTAATAATGTTCTCACGAACTCGGTTATAGTATTACGAAGATGAAACCGACATATGTAATCTGTCTTAAGAATCACTCTCAATTTCTAAATAAAGCATTGATAAACACTTACGGGTTGTTTCTAAGTACATTTGCATAACCTGATATTTATATCTTTTTTACACGCAATTTCTAAAGAAGCATTGATAAACGCTTACGGGTTGTTTCTAAGTACCTTTGCATAACCTGATATTTATATCTTTTTTTACACGCCATACCTAATAAAGCATTGATAAACGCTTCCGGGTTTCTATGATTTTTCAATTGTCCTTTTTTTTCCTTTTTTTGTGGTCGTCTCTAAATATATCATTTTGGTTTCGGTTTTCATGTTTTTTAGTATATTGTTTTCAAAAGATATCTTTCCTTATAACCATATTTTTGAAATGCATTTAATATTTGTTCTTCTTCACTTAGCTTCCGATTCGAAAGATACAGTAGATAATGGAGACGATTATTTCCTCCAATCTATATCTAAATAATCACACGCAATTCCTAATAAAGCATTGATAAACGCTAACGGGTTGTCCATAAGTGCCTCTACATCACTTGATTTAGACATTTCACGTCTTTTTTTTCAATGATATTTGTATCATAGACATTTCTGTGATTTTTCATTTACCTCTAATTTTCCCCCTTTTTTCCATCTCTAAATATACCGTCTTGGTTTCGGTCTTCATGTTTATAAGTTTATTGTTTTCAAAAGATTTATTTCCTTGTAATCATATTTTTAGAAAAGCAATTAATATTTTGTCTACTTCACTCAACCTCCGTTTCGTAAGAGACAGTAGATAATGAAAACGAGTATTCAATAAGTAATTTCACTTGACTTTTTGTGATTCCACTTATGAAGACAATTCATCATAATTCTGAACACCAGTTAAACCATTCTCAATATGACTTCATCTTTTGAAGATACGTCTAATAGCCAATCTAGAGTAATAACATTTGTGTCATATTGGCAATTTTTATTTGATTTTAATGAATCGGAAGATAATTCATCGCTTTCTCTTTCGTAAGTATAAATATGCTTTCAAGTATCTGTTTATTTTGATATACACTTCATAAGTAAAAACCAATTCATTACTGCCAGCGTTTTTTTCACCGTGTGCCGCAGGGCATCGCCTGGGGTGTCGCGATAGAAAATTCAGTTGCTTTAAAGCCCGTCATTACTAGTGTAAAGGAAGGATTAGACCACACTGCAAGGTCGCTGGACAGGTGGTTATCTCATCAACTCAGCTTTTAAATAACATAAGAAAAAGAGGATCATGGGGGACCAATGGTCACCGATTAGACATTGTTTGTCATATAGAGGGCGCAAGAAGCTACAAGTAGTGCAGTGGGCCTTTAAATATATGTTTTGGAATAAAATCAACTTCATAAAAACAAAGCATAAAAAACCGCTGTTTGCCTAATTTAATTCCTAAAAGGATTCCGTGACTAAAAATACAAAAGGCTGAAAAACGCTGCATTATAATTTATAATTATGTAAAGTGAAGAAATAATTGTTAATTAGTGTATATGATTATGTTCTATTTTGAAAACGCAGAAATAAAAACAAACAAACAAACAAATATCTATAAAGTAAAAGTACTTTGCATTTTAATTGGCTAATTAAGGAACACTATACGATATATTCTATAATTACACATATTGTTGGCTTAATGGAAACTGCTGATCTATTAAAAAAAGGAAGTAATTTTCTGCGACTTTTAATGTCTCTTGAAAATATAGATACTAGTGTATTTTCTCTAGATTCAATAGTAGTGCGTCTATTCAAATAAAAAGTGAAGTAAATAAGTCACCTTAAAATATGTATAATTATCATTGGTTTTCAAGTAACCAATTCGTTTTGTATTGATCTCTCTCTCTCTTTCTCTCCCTATGTGCCCCTTCTCTTTCTCGCTCTCTCTCTCTCTCTCTATCTCTTTCCCTCTTTCCCTCTTTCCCTCTCCCTCTCTGTCGCAATATTTCAAATCAGAGAATTCATATTTGTTTACATCTTCTCTTCCCCATGGCATCCAGGGAAACTGTATTTCGTTAAAACCTGATTGTGCTTTATGCACTTAAATTTGCAAACTACGTGATTATTGACGTGTAGTAAAAAGTAACGATAATCAGGCACATCAAACACTTCTTCATTATCATCAACTTATCACATTATTTCAGTAATATCCAATATATTAAATGATCACAATGATTTCTTATAGACCGTCAATACTACTGGACCAGAAGGGATTGGACCACACAGCGAGGTCACTGACAGGTGGCTATCTCATTAACTCAGCTCTCGACTAACATACGAAAAAGAGGATCATGGGGGACCACCATGCACCGATTGGGGAAGTTTTCTATATAGAGGGAAGCAAGTAGCTACAAGTAGGACAGTGGGGCTTTAAGTTAGAAACGACGAAATATGACTTTCCAGTAGGAATAAGCCTACGACGTGAAAAAAGGGAAGTAAGTATTTGTTGTCCCCCATACATGTATGTTAATGAGGGTATCCCCTCACAGCAGTTAAGTGAAAGTAGCCCCCTAAAAATAACAAAACAAAACGAAACAACAAAAATATAATTTGTTGAAAATATATTCTACTACTACCTCACTTTCGATACCCCTCATGAATTAAAAGAAATATTCAAAAACAAAAGAAAAACAAAGAAAAAGGAAACGAAAAAAGCCGGAATAATGATAAAACGTAGAGAAATGATTCGAGCACAATAAACTATGTAAGTTAAAGAAAATAAAAGAACGCTGTATTTTCAAAGTGACCCTCAGAAATATGAAATTCATATAAATACTTCTGTCATTTGTTAGGCATTTCGTTTACATGATTTGAAAGGGGGAAACAAAATCGAGATTCCTTGTGTAGCCACTCTAACAACAATAAGTATAGGCCCATTTTGATTGAAACTTGCCAATAGGGTGTTTTTTTTCTTCAAAAAAATATTTAAATTTGTGTGCGATGAAAAGGAAAATTAAAAGAGTAGAAATAGTTCAACTATTCACTTTACAATCATAGTACATAGTCCTTTTTCGTCGAGCAGCATCCTCCCCCCCCCCCCCCCTCCCCCTAACCACCACCCACACCCCTCCATCTTATCCGCGGGGAATCGAATAAGACGGTAATATTTGATCCGTCTAAATCAGCTGTCAAGCACCGAGACTCGTCGAAGCTCAAACCCACTGCCATATGGCCTTGGTTCGAAGTTAATACCAGGTCATGATTTTGTCATCATAATCCAGAATCATTCTGAGATTTGGTTGTCTGGCAATAGTTCAGCCGTGCGTACTTTTCGAATTGCGCGCACACTCTGAGGTACTTTCGTCACTATTTGCAAATGATTTATAATTACATCCAACATTTGCGGACATCATTATGTTTTCCACAGCCTGCGAGCCTCAGGGAGCAGTCACCGAAATCCGTGCGAAGTATATCCAGTTAGGATAACTACAAATGTACATTTTGCATGCGTATGTTCGGGTACACGGGGCATTGCAACGGAGAGCTTATTTGAGAGCGCACGCACAACGGTATAAACTTTCATCCAGTGGTATTCATTTACATTGGTGCTTTGGCGCGCATAGGACTCGGTGTCTGCTGCATACATTTTGGAATACATCACGATCGGGAGAAAAATTCCTCACCGTCTGACTCGGTGGATCTACGAACCCCGGTGTACAAAAACACGAGACCTAAGGGTGTTTTGACTAGCTTTGACGCGAGAACCATGGATATTAACAGGTTCGTGCTGTGTTGTGTAGTAGTGGCCTTTAGCAGCCTGTATCAGCTGGCTTCTGGAGGGATTCTACCGGGGGAGCTCCAGGGAGATGTTGGTGTGGATGTGGGGCATCTAGATGGAGTTCCTGGAGCTGGTAGGATGATTTTGGGGAGGTATGCCAGAGCACCAGGCCCTGGGATTCAGACGTCTAAATGCAGCGGAGGACTTGACCTGTATTTTGTCTTGGACAAGTAAGTTTTAAACTTCGGACTTCTTGTATCTTATTTCTCTGTTTCTGTATTCTTCTAAAAATGATTTTATTTACTAATAGTTACAAATCAAACATTATTTTGTATTGAATTTTCCCCAATTCATTTCTATTGCTGATTAACTTTGTATAATTCCGGTATATTTTTAGACATGTGTCCATTGTGTGTGTGTTCTGTGTTTTATTTATTGTATATAATCTGTATCTTATATGTGTTTTTATGGATTTGAATTGAAACTTGAAACTTGAAGATCTAAATATTTACCAGGGAAAACTACAAGAGCAATCATTTTAGGAAGAGACCCTATAATACCCCTAAATGCTCTCCGATTTACGGATGAAAGGGAATAGTCAAGTCAATCTAGCGACATTAAGGGGGGTAACAGCCACCACCATACTTGCAAAATAACTTATTCCACTGCAATGCATTTCGGTAAGCTCCCCTCAACAACATATTAAAAGTCTCAAAAAATCAAAGTATGGGAAATGTATTAATTTTGCATAATATTCAAATTAGCTTTTATCATTTGAAAAAATACACAACATCGCTAAAAAACTTCATCCAGGTACCCGATTAACATGATTCAGGTATTGAAACCAATGTTATCGGTAAATAAACATGATGGACACATTTTTGTCTCGCCTGCGTAGCAAAAAGCGAGACATAGGCGCCGCTTTTCCGGTGACGGCGACGGCGTCAACATCAAAAACTTAACCTAAGGTTAAGTTTTTGAATTTTTGATATAATTTTTAAAGTATAGGTTCTTAGTCAATGAAACTTGGACTATAGGGTAATCAAGTATCCCCAATCATGTGAGTAGAATTTCAGATCACAAAGTCAAGGTCAAAGGTCATTTCAGGTCAACAGACTTGGACTATGTTGTAGCATCATCATCGAAAACTTAACCTAAGGTTAAGTTTTTGAATTTTTGATATAATTTTTAAAGTATAAGTTCTGAGTCAATGAAACTTGGACTATAGGGTAATCAAGTATCCCCAATCATGTGAGTATCATTTCAGATCACAAAGTCAAGGTCAAAGGTCATTTCAGGTCAACAGACTTGGACTATGTTGTGGCATCATCATCAAGATTTTCAAAATGCTTCTTCTTCGTTATTTTTCAACCGATTTTGATTCTGATTGTTTCATATGATAGGGCTAGGAGGGGGATTTAAAAGTTCTACACAGAATCGTAAAATTCATTATCTATGCTAATTTATGCAAATTTATTTGAAATCACAAAAAATGCTTCTCCTTCATTTCTCGACTGATTTTGATTTGGTTTGCTTTATCTGGTAGAGCTAACTTTGGTACACTAAACTTCTACACCGAAATTTTGAAATTGTTCTCCATTAATTAATAATGGTAATTTATGCAAATTTATTCCAAAAATAACAAAAATTGCTTCTTCTCCCTCATTTCTTGACCGATTTTGATTTGGTTTGCCTTCTCTGGTAGAGCTAAATTTGGAACACTAAACTTCTACACAGAATTTTGAGATTTTACTCCATTGATTAATTATGGTAATTTATGCAAATTTATTCCAAAAATAATTTAAAAATCACAAAAAATGCTTCTTCTCCTTCATATTTTGACCGATTTTGATTTGGTTTGCTTTATATCGTAGAGCTAACTTTGGTACACTAAATTTCTACACAGAATTTTGAAATTGTTCTCCATTAATTAATTATGGTAATTTATGCAAATTTATTCCAAAAATAACAAAAATTGCTTCTTCTCCCTCATTTCTTGACCGATTTTGATTTGGTTTGCCTTCTCTGGTAGAGCTAAATTTGGAACACTAAAGTTCTACACAGAATTTTGAGATTTTGCTCCATTGATTATTTATGGTACTTTATGCAAATGAAATGAAATTATGTCCCTTCCAGGGCATCAAATTTTTATTTTTTGACCAGTCCAAAAGTGTACCACGATATTTGTTGTTGCGAGATGCGGATGAGCACTACGTCATTGACGTTCTGGTTTATCATATTGAATTGCGTTATGCAGGCGAGACCGCCGAGAGCGTTTCCCTTGTTAGATTGATGATATAAACAGAAATTGCATAATTTGCGAATTATGCAAATTAGTTTGCGATATAATGAACAATTAAGGGGAAATTACATTTCCCTAATGAAATGGTATATGATGAATAAAAACTAGGTGTTTTGACTACTTCGTGTTTAAATTGATATGTTCAGGGTAATCAGAGATGATGACCATATATCCAGATTATTATCATACATTTGATTTGCATATTATGCAAATTAGACTCCACCTATGGGAAAATTCAGGGAAATATTAAAGTCATATTTTCCTCATAAAAAGTGCATGTAGGTAACCAAATTAAACTAAATAAAAAAACATTTATGTTTATAGGGCCCTTTAACGTGTATGCTCACATTCTAAAACTAATATCCTGAAATTAATTAGCATAATATGCTAATCAATGACCACCATGAGGGAATTTGTTAAATTTGTCGTTGTATTCAAAGTGCCTTTGTCGCCAAAAGGGAAAATTATGATTTTCCAAACATAAAGATGTATCCAGATGTATGCTTGAAATTGTGTTAGTATTAATAAAACCATTAATTTCGTTCGAGGTCGGTGTAATGCAAAAAATGCAAATATTATACCGTTAATATGATTTTCTTGATTTGCATAATATGCCAACTTCTGTCTCCAATAATAATAGACAAATCAGTTTTGAAACCGAAAAATTAGTATTCATTTCAAACCAAAGTTTTTGAGGTTGATGAATATGATGGACTCATTACAATATTTATTTGTACTAGAATTTTCTTGATTTGTATAATATGCAAATTTCTGTCTCTCATATAAACAGAAAAATCAGTTTAAAAATATAGAGGTATGGGCCTATTTGCATATGAATGTAATATCTAGTAAGTTATTAAGCCACCGAGGTATACTCATAGCAATCATTACAAATATGTCTCCATATTCATTAATTGGATATTATTTGTAAAAAAAAACACAAGTGGCCGCACTTTTCGCAATAATAGAAATTTTCATTTATGTGTTATGTATTAAACTCCTCAATTGTTGTCAGTTTTTCAAGGTGTCGTAAGTGTCAAAGAGAAAATGAAGTCGCATACTCTGCAAAAGACATTATAAATGTCAATCGGATTATATTATTTACAGTTTCACTTACCATGAAAACTTGTATTTTCTTTGAGCTCTATAGTATTTCCATAAATGATTGTTTCATATCAACGAGCAAATAAAGTCGCATACTCTGCAAAAGAAATAATGTCAATCGGATCATATTACCAATAACATTTTTGCTTACCATAACAACTTATATTTTCTTTGAGCTTTAGTATAAACTTATATTTTCTTTGAGCTTTAGTATATCCATATATGATTCTGTTTCTCAAAGATAAATGAAGAATATTTAATAATGTCAATCGTATTATATTATTTATAACAGTTTCACTTACCATTAAACTTTCATTTTCTTTGAGGTCTAGTATTTCCATAAAAGTAATGATTGTTTTTATCAACGAGTAAATAAAGTTGCATACTCTGCAAAAGACATTAATAATGTCAATCGGATTATATTATATACACCATTTTTACTTACCGTGAATTATTTTCTTGGAGCTCTATAGTATTTCCATAAATGATTGTTTCATATCAAGGAGTAAATGAAGTCAAATACTCTTCAAAAGAAATTAATAATGTCAATCGGATTATATTATTTACAACAGTCTCACTTACCATGAAAACTTGTATTTTCTTTGAGCTCAGTATTTCCATAAATGATTGTTTCATATCAAGGAGTAAATGAAGTCGCATACTCTTCGAAAGACATTAATAATGTCAATCGGATTCCACATTTCCAACAGTTTCACTTACCATGAAACTTTCACTTTCTTTGAGGTCTAGTCTTCCATGAAAGTAATGATTGTTTTTATCAACGAGTAAATAAAGTTGCATACTCTGCAAATAAATATTGTCAATCGGATCATATTATTAATAACATTTTCGCTTACTATGAAAACTCTTATTTTCGTTTGAGCTCTAGTATTTCCATTATTGACTTTTGTTTATCAACGAGGAAATGAGGTAATAGTGTCGATCAGATTAGATTATTTACCACATTTTAACTTACCATGAAATCTTGTACTTTCTTTGAGCTCCAGTATTTCCATAAATGATCGTTTTTATCAAAGATATATTGAATTCGAATACTCTGCAAAAGACATCAATAATGTCCATCGGATTATATTATTTATAACATTATTCACTTATACCATGAAAATGTTCATTTCCTGTCGTTGTTGGAGCTGATAAGTATTATGTAAATTAAAATCAGAATTTCAATCTCATAATGTTACTTCGCTTTAATAGGAACATATATAATATACTTAAATTTGGTTACCTAGCGGAGAATATAACTTATTCCCTGAATTTTCCCTTATAGGTAGAGGCTAATTTGCATAATATTTAAATTAAATGTATAATATTAATATGGAAATATGTAAATGCAGCTATGACTATCACGGCCCTTCTTATTGTGATGGTGATGATTTTTGATAATTATCATGATAGCGATAATGGTTTTGAAAAAGAGTTAGAGCTTATAGCTTATATCATTTTATATGATTATGATTCTGATAAATTATCATTAAAATGCAGGAACTATAAAGTGATGACTGATGAGTTTTTGAAGTAGAGATTAGAGATTAAAAAAGTAGGCGAAGGAATCAGTTTTTGGACTAAACTGTTTATTCTAGTTGTCTCCCCTTCAAAGTCCCCACCACAAACCTGCAGAAATCTACATTTTCTTCCAGTAAATTCCCAAAAGGAGAAGATCAGTGAAAACCTGACATCCCTTTAAGCGCCCGTCTTGTCGCAAAATTACACCGAATTAAATCAAGCGTGACCGTTTCCGTCTTGAAATGACGTTACTTTAATAAATCATATTTGGCATTAATGAGTTATCCATGCCGAACCCAGACGACATAATATCGTATCACTCATCAGCCTGATCGCTTTTCATGATTTCGCGCGCTTATAATTAGCATAAAATTTCACAACACACACATTTTTGACACGGCATCTCCGTATTTAGATATGGTATCCGAAATAGCGTTTCCATTTGCGGTTTTAAGATAATAAATCTAGTAATGAATCACAATTCCCTTCGGGGTTTTTGAAGCTTCACAATCCATTGACGGATACTATTAAAGGTATATTTAGAGAGCTGTAAAGTTCAACTACAATTTGGTCTCTTAAATTCGAGCAGTTTATAAAGCCATTGACTTATCTTCTATTTTTTAGGCATTTTGTATAAGGAGTCTTCAAGGTCCAACCATAATTATGCTCCTATCACTGTTTGTATTCTAGCTGTCAACAATTGAGTGTCAAATACAGTTCATGATGTATCGGAAGTTTCAAAATCCATTGGCTTATCGACCATTATATAGGCTCATTAGACCAATCAGAATTCTCTTTGAAAAAGGAGAAAATGTTGTAGAAATCTTGTTAGTCAAAGCTTTGAGGTACTCTTTTCAATGTGACTAACGCTACCTGTTACTTAATCCACGGACCTAACGGCTGCTTAATCTGATGTAGGCCTATATGTGGTAATGCAGATTAGTAATATGGCCTCTTAGCAGTCCAGTTCAAGGTACATGTAATTTAGAATCTTCGGACTTCTTTGGCATGATTGGAATATATTGCAAAGAAATATAGCCCGTAATTTAAACTGAAAAACCTGCTCTTCTTATCAAGTAGCACAAGGAGCCCATGAATACAACCGGCTTACAATTTGAGGTACTTTATCAATTTCTTCGGACTTTTTGGTCCTCGTAAAGCCTCCAAGTTCAATTAGGTTTCATGCATAATCTTGATAAATCTTGATAAATAGAGCCCGTAGTTTCAACTTGAACTTCTGCTCTTGTATTCAAGTAGCCCAAGAAGCATCTGAATTCAACGGGCTTATAATTTTAGGCATTGCATTGATTTAGCCAGCTATACTGTATAGGCCTACTTTAATTAGCATTAGTTGTCGAGAACTTTCAGAATTGTTGGTAGCCATAAGGCCTGTATGTTAATTTAATTTCTATTCTTATATTCAGACAGTTCACTATATTTCTGAAACTTCACAAGTCCATGCTGGTTTAGAAAGGGTATTACCGACAATTATTTGAGTTATCAAGCCTTTTTTTAACGTGACATGAACAGTCGATTATTTGCAGTATTTCATTATTCGTTAGGGCCCTTTAGGTTCATCCTCATGTTTGCTCTTATCTTCAACTAATTCCATTGGCCTATATTATAATGACAACTACAGCACTGTAAATCGATTTAGCTAGCTCTTCATTTTACAATGGATATACTATCCAGTTTTACGGAACTTCACAATCATGAGCTGTCGACTGTTTCCAGTAGTTTGTTAGTTGTAACATCCTTTAATTTCAACGAGTCCATGATACTTCTGAATCTTAATTTGACCTACTATTTGATTTACTTACTTACTTCTTACAAATCAATTGACTTACTACCACTGGTCTGATTTTACCAGCTCTAAATTTTACCTAACATGAACTGTCGTCAGTATTACAGTATTTTGTTAGTCAAGAGCTCGACTATAATAATATATTCGAGCAATCCACAATATTTCCGAAGTTTCACAATTCGTTATTTTACTGCTATAGTTCCTGCATTTAATTATGATTAGCAAGCTTCACTTTGACATGAGCTGTCATCAGTATTGCAGTATTGGGGTAGTTTGTAAGGTCAAATTGTGTTCGTGATATACAGGGCACGGGGAAGTGGTAAAGAAGATTATGTAAACGGACCTTTCCGGAGAAGAGTGATAAATCTACAATCTACAATCACTGAGGGTTGTTGAACAGATAGGTAAAATGGCAATGCCAGCGGCGAAGGTGAATGTTCAAACATGGCATGCTTTGCACCTGTATGATAAGAGTGACGGTCTTCTCTTTTTATGAGTCATATTAAAGGTACTATTTCCCATTTGCAGGTCAAAAAATGAAAAGGTTATATTTCAACGGCATTTGAAAGCCAATACTAATTTAGAACTTCTCTCAAAACGAAAGGGTTTGAAAATGGCTTTATGTGGAAAAGATAACGACCATTAGTTGTCAATGTTATTAAAGAGGCCTCTTCTTTTTAGAGTAAAGATCAACGCTCAAAATAGTGAAATCCATTCTCAAAGTTGTAATTCAGACCACTATACTTTGGAGTTTATTCCTCTAAATTTCGGAGTGGATTCAGCTCCAAAACAAAGTGATTCCTTATACGCTTCCTAAAGGATTGCATTTAAACTCAAGGCTAATACATGGCTCGAGTATAATGTTATCATTATCCTTGCCTTATGAAGGTTTCCTTTTTAGTTATTTAAGTATAAAATATGTTCTCTTCTTCTGTCTCTCTTAGTCAAAATTAATTATGAATGACCATCATGAATGATTCGTTACATAAAAAGGACATTCTGGTAAGAGCAAACCGAAATGCTAATTAAGGTACAATCCTTACAATTCTTTTAACATGTTTTATATAATATTATGTTATTTTTGTTTCATGTCCAATAAGCGAATTACTTATCAGACAGCCCCGAGCTCATTTACTCCTTGAAATATACATCCTGTAAATTGCAGGGTTTTTGTCTAGGATTCGAAGGTATGACTCAATTTTCTTAGAAAGTTAAACATTATTGAAGAAGTCTAGCTATTTATACACCAAGGAACACCTTTAGAATCTGTCCGATTTGTTAGTATTTTCTCTTTTGAAAATTTTAAACAAATGCCATTACCTGTTAGATGTACTTTTAAAGGTTTTACTTGGAATTCAGGACTCCAAATAATATTTCATTAGTGATTTTAGCCCATCTTTTAGTTTATTCTTTTGTATCGAACATATTTAGAGTAAGGCCTTTATTTGTGATATTACAGCATTGTCACTCAAAACTTCAAAAGCAATATTACGCCTACCGGTTTTTTCCATTTCTATGGCAAATGCTGCTAAATGTAATTATATTTACAAATACCAACACATAACTAGATGTGTAGTGTTTAAAAAGAAAAGAACATTGATAAAGCTTTGCGCCTAAATACCAACACACAAATTGGATTTGAAAATTGTTCGAGTAAATCGAATAAATTTTGATAACGAAGAATAATGTGGCCTCATCGAAAGCATGAACACATGTAGGACGATTTTCAACTTCTGCCCTAACAACCTCAAACTTGTAAAGGCCAACACATTACTTAATTTGATTTTCAAAGTAGAGTATTTTAAATTAAATCGATTTTGATGACGGGGGATTGTGTGAGAGGGTCACTAAATATGATCGAATTTAATGAATTGTAATAGCATAAACCACTAAGTGAGAAGTGTTTTCTGTCATACCGGAATATTCTATATTCGGACAATTATGTTAATTGAATACAGTTTCAACGGATTAGTGATGTATATATTTCCGGTTTAGTTGGGGCCTTCATTTCTATCTTTCTCTTTTCAATTCCTATACCTGTTATATCAATCACTACTTATACAAGTATTAGATAAATTTGTAATGCTTTTATCCTACCGTCATTATCAAAAGGGGGAATAATAATAGAAGTAGTGGTAGTAGTAGTAGTAGTAGTAGTAGTAGTAGTAGTAGTAGTAGTAGCAGTAGTAGTAGTAGCAGTAGTAGTAGTAGAGTGATCGTCACTATACTTTTCTTGCTGTTGCTTCAATTAACCTACTTCTTGACTAACAAAGACGTGTCATTTTAACAAGATATAATGTCGTGAGTTACTGAAACCCTCATTTTATTATCCTAATCTCTCTCACATACAAACAAAATCGAATGTCCTTTACACCCCGCCCCAAAAGGTCTCTATAATACCCTTTTCGTCATGAATGTACATATAAAAGAGACACTTAGGCAGAAGAGAAAACTGCAGTATACAAGACAAACCTGTCGTAGCACACTCTCTATTGGGTTATTTTACAAGTCCCAACAGAAATATCAGCTCAAAAGACAATCTTAATGGACTCCCACTGATACGAAAACACTGCAACCCAATTCACGAAATAAGTACACGTTCTCTGCATCATGTCTAGGAATCTAATTTTTTTTCGCCTCATAATTTCAACGTTCTAACCTACATGGGAAATATTTTGTAGGGAAAAAAAAATATTGGATCTGGTCTTGGTTACGGGTTTGGCTACAACATAAGCAATGGACGACCCAATGTCATCCACCAGCTGTTTCCATGGCAACCGAAATGTCTTGTTGTTTTCGCAGAGGTGAATGGTGGGGGAAGAGGATAGAATGTTTCACAGGAGACTTGTTTTTTTATGTGGTTTCATGTGTAGTCCCACATGTAGAGATTGGAGTTTTGTCTAACAATATTCATCTGATCGCATGATCTTATGTTTTTGATTTTGTTGTTGTTGATTTGTTTTGTTGTTGTTATTCCTGTTTAATATAAAATAAAAAAGGAAAGAAGCCCTCCAGAATAGGGGGCATTATTTTCGTTTTTCGGCCAAAGTCTTATTCGCCTAGACCGTGCATAGTCGTCATTTGGGTATACAGGGGTTGGTACCTAATAAGCATGGGGCAGAGCCACCCCTCCCCCCCCCCCCCCTAAACACTCAAACTCGGGAATGATAGCTAATTATATGTAGCAACTTAATCTCTATAATTATCATCGACGAGCATTGAAAATTGATTTTGCTATTTCATGCCGGATACGTCACTGTACAGTTTTATTTCCCCAGATTGACCTGGAATAATCCTAAAATTTGTGCACAGTGTGGTTCCCCATATTCGTAGTTTAGCAGCAGTACTGTCGCTGAGTCACGGAACATGAAAATCTAATTATTATGAACCCGGTACGTCACAGAGGCGATGCCGCATAGTAAGAACTAAGAGGGGCATTTCTATTCCCGTATAGTTATGACATTGATTTTGATATTGCCACTTACATTTCATAATACTATCAGACCTGTCTGTTACAGCCACTCAAAGGGAATATAAAATATGGCTACTGTAGACAGCTGCCAAGTACCTATACAGTGCGTCCCAGAAATTACGAAACCGAGAATTATAGATGTTTTATCATAACTTAATCACAATTATGATTAATAAATGACACATTTGCAAAGCTTAGATCTTCCTCTAGTGGTGAGGCTGACTAAAAGCCTTATATAATAAACACAAGTATATTCTTGGGAAAAAATGTCTCAGTTCAAACAGAATACCTACTTTATTTTGTATGCATTTGTTTATTGTCTGAATATGTTCTGTCCATGAAAGGTGACAATCAAATTCAATTCCTACAAAGGATGCAACGAATACCTCTTTAATATCTGATCTTGATATTCTCACAATTCTTTTCTGTCTATTGATCTACCTTTGGATTTCATAATCATATAGCTAGTTTTCATTAGGTTAATTGTGGCTTCATTTGCATTACTCCATTCCTGCACCTTCATTTAATTTTCACTTACAATTTGTTTTTGTCTAGTATTAAGAGTATGAAATAGATTCGAATCATCAGCAAATAATCTGAAATTGAAAAAGTTTGTGGAGTAAGGTAAGTCATTAATATAAAGTAAAATTAATGTTGGTCCAATACCGGAGACTTGAGGGACACCGCCTGTTACATTTCCATAGGAAATAAGCTCTCGAGTTTTCGGGGGTTACCCTGTTCAAGTTTCTAACGGGAGACTTTCTGTGTGAGTGATTTCATGGTTAAGAATAACATACTTTAATAAAGAGTGAATGTAAGCTCCAACTCCATCACCCCTTGTGCCACCTGTTCTACAATTTACCTCAAGGACATAATCAGTCAAACTTAAAATACCTTTATTTGAAACACTTCACACTTCTGATAAGGCAATGAAATAACATTTTGATTTTAATGTATCTTAGACAGGTTTCACTGTATGGTTACACTTTCGTGTTTATATTATTTCATCCATAGAAGCAGTAAGCTTTATTTATGCTGGATTTCGATTTTTCACCCTTGTGCCACCTGTTCTACACTTTACCACAAATACATATTATTTCAAACCAAAAATACCTTTATTTGAAACACTTCACACTTCAGATAAGGCAATGATATAACATTTTGATTTTTTAATGTATCTTAGACAGGTTTCACTGTATGGTTACTCTTTCGTGTTTATAATATTTCATCCTATTTCATAATATTTCATGCTGGAGTTCGGATTTCCCCTCCATTCATTTTCATTACCCATTTTCACACCCAATTTAGACAATTGTTATTTTCAGTTTCGTAGTAATAATAGAAACGATACTGATGAGTTATAATGATAGCGAAGTTACAAAGCGAGTAATAGATCTATTATATATTTTACCTTGGCAACATCATTGGTTTTAATGACTCTGATTGTGCCACATGAGTACGTGAAAGGAAATACAGTATTTATACGGGATAAAATAGATTTGATATCGTTAAGGGCAATCCAACCCTTGTAATAAGTTGATTTGTATGAATTTAAAGCAGACAAATAACAGAAACATAATGGCAAAATCACGAAGTCTAGTGATAATAGAAACGATACTGATGAGTTATAATGATAGCGAAGTTACAATGGGGTGGGGCGATGTAAATACAACATGCATAAATGGGGATATACTGACGACACAGACACCAACTGCGAGTGTTGAACATCCGTGCAATTCATGTCACACCTATTAAGACCAATGCTGCCTGGAAGACCTGGTGGCAGCAAATGAGAAGGCTCTTCAGTGTGCCAAGGCCTGGCAGAGCATTTGAGGACACGAAAGAAGAATACAAAGTGTATATATCCTTTTCTTGAACATGTGATTATTTATTTTTGGTGCTTGATAAATCTTTATAGATATTTATCACAACTATGAAATTTTAGATGGTTACCATTTCGTGTTTTTTCTTTCTTTTTTCTTTCTTCTTTTTTTCTTCCTTTTTTCATTTTTTTTAAAATTCAGTTATGAGTTCTGAGTTTTTGATCGATCGGGTGGGTGGTACATGCACAACATTACTTATTATAGGCTCTGTATAAGATTGGCTTGTTAGAACTCTTGTGAGTAATGTGCCGCGGGATTCCATATCCTCAAACTGCTGGCGAACAGAGCAACAAGACCAAGCTCTGTAATTATTAGGATCTCTGTCCAGTAGTGCCGTGTTTGTGCCATCGAACTGGATCGACCAAATCAATTGATTCATAATGTATATATGCAATATTTTTTCCCGTAACATGGGAGTAATTTTGATGGTTTCATACTATTAATTTAATGTGATGTTAACTGTTATTGTATAATTGTTTTAAATGGGGGCACGCTACAAGAGTCCTATCTCGCACCCCGGGGCAACGTGTCTGACACGGCCGGTTGTAGCAACTACTCCGAAGATCAAGATTACATTAATCTTGATCTAAGGAGACACGAACGAACGAACTAGTAAGTCTAGTATGCGAATCTCAAATTGGTAGTTTGGTCAGTGGATTGTGACGTAGGACGTAAATAACTCCCTTTTGCCGTTTAAACAAATATCAGTAATTTCTGTTTTTCTCTTAAGTTCCTTCTCCTTGGGGCACTACTCAAAATATATTATATATAGCATATTATTATAGGTACTTTACAAAGATTAGACCCTCCTGAGGCATGTTTTTTATTTTTTATTGAAATGTTAGTAATTATATATGTTTGAAACAGATGGGAAAGTAGTCCGGCACTACATCACATTGACATTACCACTTCAGCCAATTTGAAGTGCCCATACGTATAGTGATTACAACTTTCAAAACTTCATAACTTTCTTATGTTTAGTCAGATTTCATGCGTCAGTTTGCTTTTCTGATTTGTCTGCTTTCTTTTAGAGTAGTTTTTTTTATTTGGGTCGGATTTCCCTTTAAAAAGCGAGCAGTGGACTCGCTCTTCAATGAAGTCATATTTTTAAATACCACATCCCTCATTATACCTTAGTTCCGATTCATATCTTTGTTTTTTTCTTCATTTGATCATTTTTTGTTAGCCACTTCTCATCTTCTATTCACCTTCATGTTCCTACATGCCCATGCATTTCATGATTTTTCTTCATTTTCCGTCACTAATGGATAATTGATTTTGCAGATAACAATTTCTAAAGAAAGAGAATTTGCCAAAAGCATAATTGCCAGGTGCGTCTATGTTATTTTATTTTGTAGAAAAATAGGGAATTCCCAAAGTCATTTCTCTCACGAGCTACCTAAACATTTAGTGGCGATGCCTTTTCACTTCTTTCCATATTCTTTTGTGGGAATGAGTTGGGAATGTTGACATAACTTCTATGCGCTTCGGGGCCTCCTCGTGACGAAATTTCGACAAAAGAATATTGACAGAAGGGGAAAAAATAGATGTTCCCCTAATACAGTGGGACAATATGACATATGTTGGTATGGAACAAGTGCATTGGGGTAAAAACGAGGGGGATCTGTTTTCATAGTCATGATTTCGCAACTCTCGGGGGCATTTCATTTGGGTGTATTTAATGAGTTATTGAAAGCTCTTTTTTATCAACGGAAATGGAAGTAATAACACCAGTATCATGGTTTTGTATTCTTGCTCGAAATAAATCGTTCGAATTTTATGAGTGCATGATCTTATATTTCAGAGAGTGGAACCCAAATAGGTTTGTCCTTGTTGTCCTTTTGTCCTTTTTTGTCCATTCTCAATAGTAAGTCGTACACGGAGGCTGGGGGGAGGGGGGGGGGGGGTGTTTGCGGCTTAATCTGAAGTATCAACAAATGATTGTTTATATCTATGTTATATAAGGATCCATGTGAAATAGTTATTTCGAATCTGAAACATGTCTTAATATCTATTATTGCAAGAATTTGGCAACTATCAACAAAAACACATGTTAACAAAAATGCTACAGGAATCAAGATTATATAATTTTTGTTAAACCTCAAAGTGGGGGGAGGGGAGTTAGTAATGAAAGAAAAGTGATCATGTCTTCACTGGGAATAGGTTCACAAAGGGGACGTCGTAGCCTGTGGCACTAAAATGCAAATTAGGCCACCAATAGGAGAGAGGGGGTGGGGGGGGGGTCATTTTATTTTCTTCACGTTGTCTCCCCCTCCCCTCCCCACCCTTTGAGGGGCACTTTCCTTCGTACCCTCCCTGTGGCTAGGCCACGGTGTTTATGGATGGTACCCGAACCGTATGTATAAGAATAGACCTTGTCTGACTCGTCTTGCGTCAGTTCCCACGTGCGGCTCATATTGACTAACATTCAATACAGTGATTTGCACTGGTGCACCCTTGGTACAGACATGGAGAGGGGCACCGGTATTAAGGGTGGGGGCATTTATCTCACTCTACTGACTCAGAAAGCTTCGAGGGGGTACCAAAATTAAATGGAGGGGGCACTTGTTTTACTCTAATGACTCATGAAAGCATTTAATTCATTCATTGGAAATAAGCTAATCATTACTAGCTTTTATGGGTCATCTTATCAAGGTATACGAGAGAGAGAGAGAGAGAGAGAGAGAGAGGGGGGGGGGGGGCTTTATCGCTCGTATATTTCAAGATGTAAATGAACTCGGCGAGTAAAATCAACCAATGTATGGATGAAATGCAAATTATCAAGGACATTAGTTATGGGGAGGAAGTGGGAGTAGTAGTAGTTATACCTTCTTTTCACCATTCTGTTCCTCCTCTTCCTTTACCCCATTCGTTCCCTTTTTCATCTTTCCTTCTTTTTCCCCACTTGATTAGGGGAAGGTGCCCCATGCCCACCGGTAGCTACGCCTCTAATGGTTTTTGTTTACTCTTATCATTGTGGGCACCTTGATGGAGTCACCTCCTCGGTCAAGGGCAGTCGTCAAATATCAACTAATTCAGATCCGATAGATAAACTTATCTCCATTATTTTGTCATATCCCTGATTCAATGTTTCTTTCCTCCTTTGTTATGTTATGTGTCGAAACAACAAATCTATAGTTCAAGGCTAGACCATTCCCAAATCCAATTGGTAAATTTCTAAACTATGTCGTTGAAATACTGCTAAATTCGTGTTGTTTTTTTTTTGTTTTTTTTTGTGTGCGTGTGTTTTTAATTGGGGGGGGGGGTGGCTCAGGCAGGAATGCTTAATGTGTACATAACAAAGTGGCATTTAGCAAATTGGGTGGAGCCCGGTGCATCCCCTTACTTTCACCGTAGTTTGTAGACTGATGATTCAATATTAAAATGTCAATTTAATGACATATATTTCAACTATAATTTTTGTTTGTATTTATTCATATTTATCTTTTTGTTAACCACGTGTGCGAAGGCACACCCTTTTCAGCGCGAGTGCTGTTTTTTTAAATAGGGGTCCACTACATTCAAAGTAATAATTGAGCAGATGATGAAATATTTATTCCTTTACAGTAATGTAAAAAATATGCGTTCATAAAAATACATAATAATTGAATGACGCGCCTCGAAAGGCTTGGCTTGGGGTGAGGGTGACCTTAAACATTAAATACATAATTAATAAATAATTAACCGAAAAACAACAAGGTTGAAAAACATCCGTAAACCGCTGAGGTTGGGTAGAGAGCCACAAAAAAATAGATAAATGTAGAAATATACGTGAGATGAAAGAGAGAAGGAAAACGAAAGGAAATAAAAATAAAAAAATCAGGAAGAAAGGGAGAGCAAGGACTCAGACATGCCATAAAGATGAGGGTACAAAGTGCGTTATTATTTTGTAAGATTAAGTTAATTGTTCTTCATCTTACTTGAGAAGCTGGCACGTGATGGGGAGTATTTTATTGTATCTGGGATAGCTTTCCACAAGTTGGATCACGAGAAGCGGATGTTGAGAAATAAAAATATAGACGGCTTGACTTTTAAAAGAAAACTCTTTTACAGATGTTAAAGGTATAGCATAGTTTTTGAAACGCCCCCCCCCCCCCCTCTCAAAAAATGAAATGGAAGCTCTTATTACCAATCATGTGAAAGAATATGTTTTGACTAATACGTAATTATACAAATTTTACCGGGAAACCGCCTTCTAATTGATATATTTAGTAAATTATCATATCGATCCAGCCTGGGTAGATATCGCGAATGCACTTTAGTATTGAACATTTGGGCATATATTTCAGCTTTTTTGCGAATTTAGGTTGAAGTATTGCCATCTAAACCTCTGAAGGCAATACTTAAACAATATTGAATGGATATTTTGCACCCAAAACCCTTGAACCGCAATTTTACCAATACCGGTCTATATCTTTAATTTAGTATTTCTCAGTTTGGAGAAAAGTTGCTTATACATTTCACCAAGCTCTAGGGGGGTGGGAAGGTTAAACAGATTGTTTAAATGGAGTAACGTGATATTGATATTCATATTTCTCAATAATGATAGATTTGTTTTAATTTGTAGAACTAGTTAAATGTCCTTCTAGTACTGTTTCGCTATGTCGTTTGATTGAGGATTAACATGTGATTGCTGGGTTTTTTTGGTGGTAAATCCGATCTCCATGAGTACATACGATTATCTAATTGGTTTTTTTTTCGTGGAAAGTACTGATAATTGATGATCACGAACAGATGCTCCTTAATTCAAGTTGATAGTTTAATCACCCCTTATACAAGCAGCGGTTACCTTATATGGTTTATACAATAGACGGATATTGAAAAGACTAATTGGGTGAGCGAAAGAATGATAATTTTCTGACAAGATAATGCTTTGTCATCTCATCCAAAATGATGTCACGTCGGCATGTGGTTGCATGAGTAGGATTTTAATTTAAGGTTAAGCATATTAAGGGGTTGTTCGGAACGAGAGTATATTTTCACATCTATACACGTTTATATTTATTACTAAAAGAATGAAACCAAACCGTATTTTCCACTGTAGTAAAACAACATATACCAAAATTAACAACTCATCAATGTAAATGACAGTCATGATAATGATGATACTGGGTTGTTAGAAAATGACCCCTTATATAATCATATAAATAATAGATATGCAAATTTGAAAGAGGAAGGATTATTATGCATTATGTATACCTATATTTGCTTTAATCTTGTTAAAGGGTATAACCTAGATGAGTATTTATACTTTTGTTATCCCTCCTCTTCAATTGATCGTACATATCATTTTGTACACTTTTATGTCATGTTTTGTAAAAACATTATTCAAAAATATAAAAAAATAAAAAAATATGTATATTTCATGCAAATGTGTATTCACAAAATAACATTGAGGAGCGAAAGAAAGAATTATATTAAAATTAACGTTGCTTCATGACTGAAGATTCAAAGGTGGACTTGGATTGAAGCACTGTGGGCGGGTGGGAGCACTGTGGTATATTGATGAAGGCTCTTAACTCTCAAAAACGAGAGGTCCTCGGTTCGACGCTCGCCCTGGCATTATACACCCTTGAACAAAGTCGTTTTACCACTATTGGTCCCTTTCGGCCCAGTTGTATTGAATGGGTAACGGGCAATGTTGGGATGACTTAAAGTGTCGTGTCCTCTGTGAGAGAAGCATTAATACTGATGAGGTTACCCTGGGTAAATAAGACCATACTATTATTATGTTGATGGTTTATGTCGCCTGCAAAGAAATTTGACGTATGAATGATATGATAGATGTAGGGCTGTATAGGTCTTGCTAAAGGGACTTGAGGCTGATCTAGGCCGCTAAGGATATGTTACTTTGGGGTTTCGAACTCGAGACCTTCCGTTTCCCAAACTGGTGAGTATGGCCATCCTCAATTGGATAAATAGGGGAAGATTAATGAATGCGTAATGCAGGAAGCTATAAAGGGTCAATATCCGATTAAATCACCGGTCGATTACCTCAAATAATTGAAAAAGTTATAATTCTAAAGTATTTTGGGGGTCATGGTTGAAGAGCAAAGGTTTAGTTCTGGGAAAGGTGAAAAATAATTGATGAGCCTTTTTATTTTTGTAAAGATAAAGACCAGTTCTGGTCATGCGTTTGCATTGTGAAAGAAACGTTGTGGAATCGATCAGAAAAGGTTGATCATCTAGCATATAAGTATTGGTGTGTACTGCAAGGTTCTGGAATCATCAAAATGATAAGAAATTTGGCCCTGTCTTGGTTAAGTAACAAGCACTCTACACAGAAAGATGTAGGGCCTATATGGGACTACCCTATATCTATCCACTTCATTTTTTGAGAAGGGGGGGGGGGTGTTTCCAAAACTGGTCTATACCTTTAATGTTAGTGTGGAAGAGTTTTATAGAACAAAAATGTCCCTCGAAAAGGATGGCTCTTCACACTCCCTCATCATGCTCATAATTATTCGAAATATGACAAGAAACAGTTAGGGTTGTGGACTGGGCGGCCTATTGTGGACCACAGCCTCATGCCACATATTTCTGTAGTCCCATGTGAACATTTCTGTGTATGGTGCATGTGACTTTTTAGTAAGACTAGTCAAATTTATTATCATTTTGATGATTCCAAATCCTGACAGTATACACCCATATTTATATGCTACATGATCTACCTTTCCGATCGTTTTCACACAGATGCTTTCACATTGCACCAGTATTGCATGACCAGCACTAAACTTTATCTTTAAACACTGTTATCTCCTTGCTGTATTGTTTTGTAATATAAACTGGATGAGTTTTACTTTATTTAGATAGTGTTTAACTTAATTTGGTTGCAAGTAATGAGAAAATGAGGATGACTTTGAAATTCGCTGTTTAGAACAGCACAGACGTACGTGCGTATTGCATAATAGTTTTACCGGGGAATGACGAGGGCTAAAGTTAAATATTCCCCTTTTTTAACATCGCGGCCTTAACAATCATGACAGCTAGTCAGATGAAAAATGGGAACGACAAACAGGAATGTGTCAGTATTTCTGTCTACCTTTTGAAACTTTAGAGTTGTGATCATGCTTAAGGGGAAATACCACCAAATCATTACGTTATATCTTACTAAACAACGAGGCAAAAGTTGTCCGATTCTACATTTACGATAGACAGGCTGTCTCGGAAAGCGCTAAGCTCAGGATGTCAGATGACTTGTCTTCAGTTGGTGCGATGAGCAAACTTCCTTCCCACAGCTCTTCCACAACTTCCGGTATCAAGAGGGGATTGATGAAGGGGGGGGGGGGGGTGTATCATGTGTATAGCTCATTAAACGATTCAACTCGTTGGCGGTATTGAGGGAAATGCATGGGACATTGGCCCCTTCGATGTGCCAAATACTTACATAAACAAGTTCACACCCTCTTCCCCTTTTCTGTTTTGTTTGTAAAGTTAGAGATTTACTAGACATTAAATAATGTTTGAGAAAATATGAGAGCCTCTTTGATGTTGCTGTTGGAATATATCCTTTGTGTATTATATATTTGTCTTGGTTTACTTGTTTTTTTAAAAGTTTTTGTATAGAGATTTCTGAGACTTGGACCCCTCCCCGCCCCCACTTAACGAATAATCTATGTTGCTGCCCCCGATTTAACCGCATCTGGAGACTGTTTGACTTGGGGAACAGTATTTCTTCGTATGTACAAGCCCAGTTATAATTTAGCCCAACTTAACGACAGCTTTGACTCGAAAATCGAAACAAAATTACTTAAATAATGTTTAAACAAAAGTACGATAATGAGGTATGGATAAACATTTGCAAAAAATTCCATGTAACTCTATGATATTATTTGTAATAATTATGATTGGTTTTGTTTATTCTCTCACAGGAAGTTATAGATATTGATTAGTTTCGCACACAATGATCATGGATGACGAAAAGGTTTTAAATTAGGTATGATAATAATAATGCCCTCAACATATTTGGTATGCATCCACTGCCTTAGAATTTATCATTTCCTGTGAAATTTAACCTACTTTCTTCTGAATCAGAACATCTGTGTCGAATTTTATATATAATTGGAATTAATTTTCGTGTAAAGCTGACTCGAAATAGCCTTCATTGTGATATTGTACAAAAATATCGCAGTAATTATGATCGGTGGCGTAGCGTGGGCAAGCTATTAAGGGGGCGGCGCTGGCGTCAGGGGGGGGCACCTGCACTATGAGGTGGATAGAATCATAAAATGCGTGATAAGGACGCCATAGAGAAAGGAGAGGGTGTGGGAGAGAGTTTTTATCTCATTCGTTTCAATTGTCTTTCCCTCTCGCTTTTTCTTTCAGTATTTCTCCTTTTCCTCCCCTTTCCCCCTGTTTTTAATGAGGGAGCGTGCTCTTTTGGTTGTGTGATTGGGAGGTTCATGCCTTCCCATATCTCCCGTAGCCACGCCATTGGTTATGTTGCGGTCAATAATGATATTGATAATACAATCTAAAATTTACCACTGATATTGTTGTTAACTCTGCCTATGCTAACTTAGTTTCAAAAATTGAAGATAATTTTATCCCGACTATAATACAAATAATTTACACCTGGGTGGAGAGTGGCATATGTGGATGAATGTCTTGCCATATCTCGGGGTAAATGTCGATGTGTTCAAGATATTCAATAATCTTGAATGAGATTGATTAATACAAGGTGGGTAGAATGGTACATAATGCTCTAACATTTCTAGACAAATGAAGACATTTTGAAACCACAGAAGTGTGACTGCCTTATCTAATGTCTTCACCACCCCATAATCCTTTCCTTCCTCATGGCTGGTTAAGTTTAAACCTCAACCTGGGTGCAGGGAACAGACAACAATGTAATGAAAGTACATTGTTGAGTTAACACCTTAATTGCCAAAGTACAAGTTCACAGCGACTATAACCGCCTGGACAGTTACCCTAGATAATTACCCCGGACAATTACACCGGTTAACTATGCTCCTACCTCTTGAGTCTTGACAATAATCTTAACTCCTACTGACAACTACTAAGGGATCAATTGAATTAGGCTGTAGTTGTCCGGGGAGAGGTGATTGTCCTAGGGAGGTATAGTTGTCCTGGAGAGGAAAATTCGGGAGGTAGTTGTTCGGAATGATATAATAGGTTAGGGGGCATTTGTTCAAGAAGGTAATTTTCTGAAGGGAGTTTTCAAGTGTCCTTATAGCTTAGGAGTATGATCGAGTTAGATATTTTGGAGTAGTCCTGATATTCAAAATAACACTTGTTCGGTTATCAGTGGGACACCGGTGTATTCCTTCCTTTAGTATAACTTTATTTGAGAAATAGTTGAGAGTAAGAAAGAAAAGTTAAATCAGATCAGATGATGGGAATTGATATAAGTAACCAATCAAAAAATCTACCATACTGGGCATGGTGGCTCAGTGGTTAGAGCGCCCGCCTCATGAACGGGAGGTCGTGGGTCGAACCCCGGCCGAGTATACCAAAGACTTATAACAATGGGACCTTCTGCCTTCTAGCTAGGCGCTCAGCATATTAGATTGGAGAAGGGTAGTAATAACATATTATGTTATGCAGGGCCCGCTGGAAGAGCAGTTTCATAACTGAAGTGGCTACCCTGGGTAAATAAAACGTTATTATTATTATTATTATTTTGTATTATCTTAAGATATCCACAACATGGATGACAAACCAAGACCCCAACCGAGGAATAATAAAAATATCATAAAAGTGTGACCCTATGTTGACCCGACAGAATCTGTCTTATTTCCAACAAATAAACCGGTTTAAATAGACATAGACAAAGACAATCATGTTCTTTCCGCACATAAGGCAAGGTTGCCTAATAGACATGTCTGGAATTAGGGAAGCGATATTTTTGGCGCCAATGGAGGTGCGATTAAGTCTGTTCCCATGGCAATGATTCAATCATAATCCACGAATGACAATAATATATTCGGATATAAAAGTCATGTATGTATAAAGTGATTAGGAAATAATGGCTTATGTGTCGGATACAGTGCATTGCTTGGATAAAATCTATTATTCTATTGATAGCTGTTGACTTTTTGGTCATATTTCATGTATTCAACGCCTCGCCTTCAATTTCATTTTCATCACATACTGTGCTTTGAAATTTTCCTCCCAGGATACATCTCTTCTCTTTATAGCAACCATCACAAACCATGTCGATCAGGGGGGTGTTTCACAAAACTTGTCATCGGTGACAAATGACAGTTTTTGTTATAAGCTACTGAAATCCTTGCTTCTGATTGGTTATCAGCATATTTGTTACTGATTTTTGTCATTTGTCATTAAAAAAGGCTTTGTGAAACGGGTCCCTGGTCTCCGTTCATCCAATGACAGAGTCATATGTCAGTAGCTCCCCGTTTTTATTTAGGAACCGACTCTCAAAATTATTGAAATTAAGATTGTAAAGCTGAAGATAACTTTAAAAGAAATCTAATGACAAGCGCTTTCTCCAAATATGCTTTTTTATGTTTTATTTCAAACACCTCCAGAATATTGTTGTCATTACATTATTAAAGGTTCGTTCAGAAATGACGCAGAACTGTAATCCTAACAAGAAAACGCGTGTGCTGCTCAAATTATTTACAGTGAAAAAGGAGAGATAATAACTGTTTTAATGCTAAATATATTACTCATTGCGGATATAGTATCGAAAATAATATCGCTAGTGATATGCGTTTGTCTCGCAATGTGGTCAATAAGGAATCTAAAAGTTCACGACGTTTCGTGTGCATCTGCAACACTTCATCTGGTGATAATAACTACTGTAAGCAAGGGTCGATCCAATTATTAGGGTCGATCCAATTATCGATCGAATTATGGACCGCTCCGCCGGTCCTCCCGTAGAGTATAAAAGACCCTTGCTTACAGTAGTTATTATCACCAGATGAAGTGTTGCAGATGCACACGAAACGTCGTGAACTTTTAGATTCCTTATTGACCACATTGCGAGACAAACGAATATCACTAGCGATATTATTTTTTCAATAACTGTTTTGCTTGTTCATTTGAATTCTTGTCGCTTATAATGACGCATGTTATTTTGAATTCAGAGCCAGGATACCAAAACATACCTCAACATGCTCAATGCGGCAATTTCTGCTTCAATTTGTTTCATGGTCGCCAGAAGCGATAGAACACATGTTTTTTTATTTCCTGCAACTTGTATATGTAATCCGGCGACAATTTTTCATTCTGAAATCATCGCCAAGACAAAAATAGAGATTTAAAATATATATTGTGGTGATGACGGGTAATATCATATTGTCCCGAATTTGTCCCTGATGATGCTAAATTGGTAATAAGTAAGCCATGAAGTGTCATCTGCAATTCGATTATGTACCTGTATGCCTTTCTTATAATGTAAATGCATGTATGGGTTATGGCCAGGTGAAGAAGGAAAAGTGTGTTCTTTAAAGTTTACACGAGTAGATTGGCGTAGGACCGGTTTTACAAATTCAAATTCAAATTTATTGATTATGATGCAAACACAAAGGACCTTTCTCTTCTCTTTTAAACAAAGGATAACACAAATCGAAGTTATAGTGTAGCAAAGACGAATAAAATGCCAAAATTACGATAATCGGGAATGACAAAAATGTACGTCCTTCCACATGTCTCTCGGGAACATAATACAGAGAGGCCTTCTCGTAGTTCTTTTTACAATATTGAATTGCAGCGAGGATTACAAAACAATTCGATGATTATTTGCACTTTGTATATTAATAACAAAAATAATCCCGTGCAAGAACTTTTGGGGACATCTGCAGAAACTTTTGAAATACCATTTGACCAAGCTGTAATCAGTCAGCGGTATTTTTTTTATTTTTTTTTAAAATAAAAATGGAAATAGAAAAAAATAACAACGAGGAAACACCCGAATTATATTCTGTGCGATGATCTCATTTCGTGACTCTAAAGCATGGTGGTTACAATGACCTTGTTCACGTGACCCTAATGACCTCTCTCACGAGTTGGACCCTGGACCGGAAACCCGCTGTGAGGTAAACCCGAAAGTCAGCATCCAAAATACAAACTGGTAGCAATGGTTGATCCAGGAGTCCGTGGCGCGAAGGGGGAGGGGGGGGGGGCACATTTTTAAAGAATCTCTGACAAGCACGCCAAAAAAATGTTATCACTTAAGGGGCGTTTTGGGGGGAAAATCATCAAAGAATTGGAGGACATGGAACTTTCGCGTTTCGTAAAATAGAGAATTTCAAGGCAATAATTTTTCGCAAACTACCAATAATTTATTTTTTAGTCAGGAGACATTTATTCCGCCGCATATCGATTTTCGCAAACCACTCTCGAAATTTGTGAACATTTCCATCGCGAAAATATGTCTCTTTTTACAAATAGTGGTAAACCAACACACTATTTTGTTTCTCTTCTTTGATATCTTTCCACGAAAAGTGAACAGGTCTTTCATCTCTGAATTTGCAGTATCCGGATGCTTTTAATCAGACATTTTAAACAAACTGAAACTAATTTGTTGCGAAAATGAACATCTCTTAACTCGCCAGGCCCCTTTGTGCCTTAAGTAATCCCTCTGTCTAAAATTCGCAACCAGAAATACAAACGTCTCAAAGTACTGCAGTTTTGGAAGATGTGTGATTCATAGTCACACATCTAAATATCATCAATATTTCGTCGCTTAATTCAACTGGATTACCTCTTAAACAACCTGTCATCATCCCATTACGACTGTGTCTGGCTAGTGTGTAATGCTTTAGCGAAGCGGGCTGTATGAATCACATTGGGAAACGGGGGGTTTCTACGATTGCTGATTTAGCGATCAGCGATGTACGCCGATCCTAAAAATATCCTTGGATTAAATTTTGACGTCATCGTGATCTTTCGAGTGATGAATTTTGTCTGATGAAGGATTAAATGTATTTAAAGGATATTCAAAATCGCCCCCAATTTTTGTCGAGCCCCCTTCTTGTACCCCCTTTGGCTATATTTCACTCTCCTTTTCTTTGTTGCTATTAACTCTTTAGTATAACGGCATAGTTACAGGGGGACAAGTGCCCCCTTTCAAATGGCGCAAAGGAATAGGAAAAGAGAAAGAATGAGAGGGGGAGGGACGAGAAAAACAGATGAAAGGACCCCCCCCCCCTTCCGCAACCCCTCCCTATTAATCAGTGACAATCTTAATTCGCCTTTCTTTCATAATCCACCCTCCGCCCCCCCCCCCCCCCCCCCCCCCCCCCCCCCCCCCCCCCCCCGATGTCATTGCGTCCTCATTGTTTAAATGAATGCATGCTACGCCATCTCAGGTGAAATTCTTGATACTTTCAGTTTATTCAAGTGTTTTATTTTTCATTTTTCAAGTTCCTTTTTTTTTTCCCACAATTTTTTCTTCACAATTCACATACATAATAGAATTCCGTCTTTTATAGTGAACTGAAACAAGACACATAGCTTGGTCTAAATGATATAATCTAGTAAAGCATAAAGTCAATTACAACATAATGAATTCGTTTAAAGGGACTTGGTAACATTGTTAAGATGAGAGATAGTGGTTCTATAGTGACTTCAATGCTAGATGTACAATTAAAGATAATCTGAACATTTTAGTGAAAACGGACCATTATTCATGGTACAAATTGGGAAAAACTGATCTGATCGATTCCTTAATTCTCCCAACTAGGTCTAGATCTAGATCTATAGAACAATTTAATTACATTTTAGGTGAATGGAAATCTCAAAAAGCAATAAAATGGCTCTACATTCCATTCCAGACATTTAAGTGTTGACAGATTTTTTATAGCCTGTTTTATGTCTTTTTTTCATGGAAAAACGGTTGGGAAAATTCAAAAATGGTTGGGAGAATTTACTGTTAATCACTGTTAGAGGGTGCCTCACATCGACGCCTTCAAAGAAAACCATAGATATCTTCGTGGTTTGAGAAATTTTCCAGGATTTTTTGCCTGTCAGAGGGTTAGTACAGTAGAAGGAATATAGTAAGTAACATTTTATACAAAAATTAAGCAATTTTTTTCATCAACCTTCAACAATGTTACCAAGTCACTTTAAGCTTTTTATAGTTCGTTGTATAAAGTAAAGTGGAGGGGTGTTGTTCTGGGTACATAAATAATGTACTGACAGGAAGGAATAAAGAATAGTAGAAGGGAGAAGAAAGGAATTAAGGAAAGAAAGGGGGAAAGACAGCTATCGGAACGGAGGAATGGCTAGGAGAAATGTAGAACATTAGCCGACAAACAAACATCGTCACTTTTTTCTCCAAACTTGTTTTCTAGTACAGGTGTCGTGGTCGAGTGGATATACGTCGCCGGACTGTCAATCATAAGGTCTGCGGTTCGAGTCCCGCCTCAGCACTAATGTCCTTTGACAAGACATTAGTCTATATTTGCCACACTCCTACCAGGTGAAGTAAATGGGTACCTGGTAGGAATTTATTCCTTGAAACGCAGATCGCGTGACAGCTGCACTGCTAAAGCCAGGGTAATTATGCTGCATCAGTATAGTCGAGTGCTTAGAGACTTCTGATAAAGTGTTATATTAGCAATTATAATTTCTAATAAACTGTTGTGTTCTTCATTTCTTTTATCTCAGATCAGGAAGTGTCTCTCATATCCACTTCCAGCAGCAGACTGTCAACTTTACTGCATTGCTACTCAGCAGATTCACGAGGTAATAATGTCAAAATTAATTTGAACCGGGGGGGGGGGGGGGGGGGGGGGAGGTGTTTCACAAAAATCCCAAGTAGAACTTAACTCTCAGTTGGACTTAAAAATTATGGAGAGCCATCTGTAGCCTTAGCATGAAATATATTCAAAAGCAGAAATTCAAGTATTTTAGACTTTTTATAAATTCCACATCAAGAAAATGAAATATCCTAGATAAAAGCAAATATACATGATTTGAATCAACAAGATTGTTATGCCTTTTAAAATAACTTTTAAAAAATATTTTCAAAGATGCTATAAACAGCTTTCCATAATTGTCAAGTCCAACTTAGGATCTTTTTAAAACAACCCATGTCTTTAGGTGGCCATGGTTTAGTAGTTAGTTTGCTTGACTCTCTCAACCCAAGGGCTGATAGTTCGAATTCCAGCCCGACACGAATGTCCTGTGATAACACGTTTTATAAAAAAGGGCCCAGATCGCCCCTTTGCACCAGGTTGGCCATTTTTTTTTTTTTTTTTGAATGATGAATTTGAATTTATTAACAACATAACACAATGTTACAAATGTATTGAAGTGGGAATCAAATTTACATTTCGTATACATATCCATGTACATGAGTTACAAAGAAAAAGAATATATCCATAGTTGAACCATTATGTACAAATTAAATTAATCATATATCATGTCATATCAAACCTGTGAATTAGCTATAACTTAATAATTCGTAGAGATTTGTGGCTGGAATTGAAATTCACAGATTTCCAATATTGTATAAGTGATTCAAATAAAGAATATTTTTAAACTTAAAATGTTGTTAAAGGGAGAACCAAAAGTTAGCACGAGTGCTAGTCGAGATGCTAGTGGTCACTTAACATATTAGAAAAAGGGGACCATGGGGGACCAATGGTCACCGATTAGGCATTGTTTGCTATATAGAGGGCGCAAGTAGCTATAAGTATAGTGCAGTGGGGCTTTAAAATTTCATACTATAACTCTCATCGGACGTCCTGGAACTATTATGCATTTGCTCAAATTTTCATGGAAGCGCGAAGGCTCAGTGGTAGAGCAGTGGTCTCGTAACCGGGAGGTCCCAAGTTCGAAACCAAGCAATAACTTTAGTAAGGCATTAATCATCGTTACCAAGTCCCTCGGAGAGGACTTATAACCGTGGGTCTTATCGTTGCTTAGTTACACGCATACACATGCTTTCTTATAACAGTCAGGCAAAACAAATTAACCAACCAACCATGTATTAACCGCAATACTCATTTGCTGCTGGCAATGAATCTGGCAATCGACTTTCATGTTATCCATAACATTTTCTTTACATTTTGATATGTTTTATGTAAATCAATGAAGATGTATGAATTTTTTATATTTTGTACTGAATGAATGCATTCTTACTTGAAACTTCTCTCTTATCCGAGTGTGCAATAATGTTGTTATCTATTTCTTTCCCTTGAAGCTCCAAAGTACGTGCTTCTTTCATCACTTTTTCAGAGTTTGCTGAAGTCATCACAAGGCTTACAAGTGACAGGTTAGTAAACCCTCGTACAATCATACTGACAAGTGACAAGTCAGTGAATGTCTTATGTCGGGAGAGAGGCCTGGTATAGAGGATGCTTTAACTCCCCCATAAATTGTTAGAAATATCACCATCCGAAGTAAGAATCACTTTTCTCTCTCTCTCTCTCGCTCTCTCTCTCTCTCTCTCTCTCTCTCTCTCTCTCTCTCTCTCGCTCTCTCTTTCTGTCACTCTTTCAGGGATTTTGGATACATTATTTATGACCAAGGTGTTTTAAAGTATTATAATTGACGCCATCTACGGGCAGTTTTCTTTAAAAGTTTTATTATGTGCTGAATTCAAATATATATTTTTACATAATCCAAACATATTAATATTTGCATTTTTCTCCCTTTCGCTCTCTCACTCCTCCCCTCCTCCTCCCTTTCTCTGCCTTCCCCCTTCTCTGCCTCCCCCTATTTTTCCCTATCCGTCTCTGTCTCTTCTCTCGCACTGATTATTGCTTCATCATCATGATCATGTATTATTAAGTTCTTTTGTAATATATTTATTACCCAGTGCTGCTCTTACCAAGGGGATTCAACGCCTTCGTGCTGTGGTGCCGGATGGAGGAACAAATCTACATTATGGCATTGAGAAGGCCAAGACACAAATCATGTCGTCAGGTATGTTACCATGGTTACGAGATGCGGATCGGAACCATCTTGCACATGTAACTCTTTCTATTCGAAGCATTGTTTCTTCTTCTAATGAAGCAGTTGGCAAACTGATGTCATTAATGCTTTCGTGCATTTCAATACCGTGCTTTAACGAAGAAAGGATGTGAGAAAAGATGAATTGATAAATCGCATCCAGCATAAATAATACAGTGTATTGTGAAACGAATAGAAAAGTTGTTGAATTTCCAGCATAAATAAGTGTATTGTGAAACGAATAGAAAAGTTGTTGAATTTCCAGCATAAATAAGTGTATTGTGAAACGAATAGAAAAGTTGTTGAATTTCCAGCATAAATAAGTGTATTGTGAAACGAATACAAAAGTTGTTGAATTTCCAGCATAAATAAGTGTATTGTGAAACGAATAGAAAAGTTGTTGAATTTCCAGCATAAATAAGTGTATTGTGAAACGAATACAAAAGTTGTTGAATTTCCAGCATAAATAAGTGTATTGTGAAACGAATAGAAAAGTTGTTGAATTTCCAGCATAAATAAGTGTATTGTGAAACGAATAGAAAAGTTGTTGAATTCCAATCATGCGATCTATGCTTCTCTTATCCGTCATTCAATACATTACATAAGTAATTCGTGAAAACAAAACTCATAACGATCTTTATCACATCTAATCAATCAATCAATCAATCAGTCAGTCACTCACTCACTCAATCAATCAATCAATCAATCAATCAATCAATCAATCAATTAATCAGTCACTCACTCAATCAATCAAATAAACAGCTACCAACAAACTTAACAATTCACAACTCAAATTCATTTTATGAAACGAAAAAGTAGAACGATTGTGAAATCGGAAAATAATATAAAGCTTTGTCATGATAAAATACAATAAGTTACATACAAATAAGTATAAAATACAATAAGTTAGGATGTCAAAAATGATCATTCAAATTATCATAAAATAAATATGTGTCGAGTTGTAGAGCAAAACAAGAACACTGTGTTGAATCGCTCGACTTGCTTCAAAACGCTTAGAGATTGAAAAGAAAGGCTTTTAAACCGATTAGTCATAACATTATTTTCGGGGTTTCAAAAGTCTGTTTTCACTCCGATTGCACACGAGGTGTCCTATTGCTGACGTTGTTTTTTTTAAATGCTTTTTGTTTGGTTTTGTTACTTGCCATGTAACAGTGACGTACGAAATATGAAAGCAAATTAAACAAGTAAAACATGGAGTACCAACTTATGTATTGATTGCCTTCATACCCATGACAAGACGATGCCTATAAGGCTTCTTTATAATAAAAAAAGTTGTTGTATTGCCCTTTACCAACGACCCCAAAAACCTTAAAACCTACGGTCGGCTTTTTTTAAAGTTTTTTTAAAGTTTTGAATAAATGAATTAACAAAATATATATTAAAGCATTAAAAATTGAAAAATATCAGCCCAAAGAGGGGAGAAAAGAAGAAAGAAATACCCGACCGACCCAGGTGCTGGCACCTAAAAGGCAAAACAACAACATTTTTGTTTGCCTAATTAATAGCGCACTTTATGAGGCCTCGTGGGAAGCTGGCATGAGAGAATATAAAACGTCATTGAAATTAGATTTCTATGTCAATGGAATGAAGAAGTATTTGAAACGATTATTCATTAAAGTTTTTAAAAGCCCGTCTGCACTAGTTTGGCCAGGGGGATTAGACCTCCCTGCAAGGTCACTGACAGGTGGTTATCTCATCAAATCAGTTCTTAATTAACATATAAAAAGGGGATCATGGGGACCAACAGGCGCCGATTATGCGTTGTTTGCTATATAGAGGGCGCAAGTAGCTATAAGTAGTGCAGTGGGGCTTTAAGAACTTAGAGGCAGGCTGTTTTACGATCGCTGCCACTGCTGTATCATATTTTTAATCGAGCAAACTTTCGGTTAAGGCGTACATGGTGTGATTTCCGGTTCCTGTACTCCCAAACATCAGGCAGCGCGTCATCGGTTGTTGATGCATTGTGGAACATGGATGTGCACACATCTGGAAGTTGCGAGCACCAGATGGAAGAATAGATAAATCCGAAGTAGTGTCAGTAGAACCCCTGCCTTTAAAGGATTGCTTATGATAAATAATTCCACGAGCTTTCAGATGTAGATGATGACGGTGCTTCAGCGAGAGCTTCGGGATAGTTCTTGCACTTTTCTTGGAGAGTCAGAATGTAGTCCTGAGCCAGCAGAGGCGTATCCACCTTACTACATTTCTGTCGAACAGGATATCTTTGCAGTCGCCGACCACCGGCTCGTGGGGAGTTAACGTCTAGGGCATCACGGGGAAGCACCTGACGAAGAAGTTCGAACGCATCTCTTAGTTGATGCCCCGGCCCCCCCCCCCCCCCCACTCAGAGGTCGGAATGACCGCATGCGTGTTGCCAAAATGTCCGGTAAAGGGGTACTTTTCGTGCGACAAAGTCCGGCCCGAGAATTGTAAAAAAAGGGGTGTATTTGACTTTTGACCCGGAGATTTCTTTAAAAAGGGGGTGTTTTTCTTTTTTTCTCTCATCTCTTTGGACTCCTGAGAAATTATTCCGAATTTAGGGGGGTACATTGAGCATTTTTCCTGATTTAGGGGGGTCTCCAAGGCAGGAAAAGCCCGCGAAAAGCCCGCGAAAGGGGGGTTCGGAAATGTTGGCAGTCCTCAGATAGGGGGTGCTTTCAAAAAGAGGGTACGAGCATATGCGTACCCTGAGTGGGGGGCCGGGGTTGATGCATGCGGTCGCGTTCTCGCATGTTGACGCTCTCGCGTTTGACTTCGGTCGCGCGTCGCTTGCTGTACATGGCATTGCCGTCGGGGCCTTTGGGCGGTTTTCGACCCACTTTGCCGACCGTTTTCGTGGATTTAGCACGCAGAGTCTTTGCTGTTCTTTCTGGTGCGCGTAAACATGATTCTGTGTTTTCTTGTTTGACTTTAGGCTGGGTGTCCTGTTCATGCGGTCTTTGGTTTTCATTGAACTGCTGCTGTTGCTGCTGCTGTTGCTGTTGAAAGTACTGTCTTTGATCTCGCAGGTGATATCGATGTGGAGTTGGCCATTGAGAGTTTTCTCCAAGCGATTTGAACTGATGATTTATACGATGAGGTGTCTGAAGATCAGACTCAGAGGTCCACATGGGCTGTGGGAATGCTGACGTTATCATATCATCGATCTCCCTGTCGGAGACGTGGTCGACAACCGAAGTCCCACTGATGGAAGATGCGTCGAAGTTCACTTCGCTGCCACCAGAAGAAGCAGTATGGAAGCCGATGTATCGGTTGTGTGTGACGTCATCGAACTCCTGATTCAACGCAAGCAGGACCTCTTCCGCAAGGTCAAAACTTTCTTCTAGATCAAACGCCATATTAGACGACGGATTAGTTGATGAGAGGATCACGTGATGTAACTAGTGTTCAAAATGCTGATTTCTGTGAAATAAAAGGGAGAACATTGTTAACACGTTATTATTTTGTTTTTTTAAAGACCTATTCTCCCAAATGTTAGGCTCGGTCACAATGCGTCCTCACAAATGTTGTTGTTAATTATGTTAAGAATGAAAAGAAGATGGGTTGCCGGGGAAGCACGTATCTTCCGGTATTGAAGCCCAGTCATAAAATTGAAAGCCAGTTTTATGTAATGCCCTAATGAATGGGAATATCCTTTACGGAATAATCAGTAAAGTCAGCTTGCATAAAATCGAAAGAAAACAAAAGAAAAGAAGGCGGGTAGTTTGAGGGTACGTATCTATAAAACATGAAGCCTAGTCACAAAATTGAACTCCGGCTTTATGTTTTTAATTGATAAATTAGTAAATGCTAGTCATTGATTTTGTCAGTAGAGACGGTAAGCTGGCAGCATGATATTGGGAAAATGAAAATAAGGGCAGTTTCTACCGATAATGAAATTTAGTCACAAAATTGAACTCCGATTTCATGTTTCGAAAAACACAAACCAGTCATTTTGTCACTTCAGTATAAAGCTTGCTTGGTATCGAGAAAATAAAAAGAAGAGCAGTTAGGGGGCACGTATCTACAGTTAATGAAGTTCAGTCACAAACTTGAACGCCGATCGATTTTATATTCCGAATTTAAATATCCTTTCGAATATACAAATCGGTTATAAGGTTGCGTAAGTTCATGGTGAATAAAGCTCATTCAAAAAAAAATGTCAGTCAAAATGAATAACTATTGCTGTGCCGGGGTCACAACTATGTGACAAACGTCCTATAGGTATTTTCAGAACACCTTGCTCTACCAAGAATTATGTTTACGATTGTCAAATTTGATTTTATTTGATTTATTTTCTTCTGCATTCCATATCAATATACACAATTTTGGTTACAAAACAAACATAAAATACTAAAAGGTACTTTATAACAATGATTCATAAAGGAGAAATGTAAATAATAATTATTTGTGGAAGAAGGACTGACATCAAAATACTAAAAATATTCGGACATCCCAAAGCAAATATTATGAAATAAATGAACAAATAGTTTAAGCAGAATGGACACATAATTGAAAGCATGTACAATAATAAAGAGTAAAGATGATGATATTGTTGTTGATAATGATAATGATAATTGTAATGAAAGACATATATACAGGGATGATAAACTATGAACAACTATTATGACAAATTATATTATTGTTTCGGAGCATGAATCAAGCATTCTACGTATTAAAGAATTATTAAATGCCACTGTTGAATGTGTTGAGATGTAAAAAGAAAAAAAAAATATATATGAGTATATTTCGTTTTTGACGCCTCTAAAACTGGTAAAGCCGGGTTTAACATGCATATAGCTATTTTTGTTTAAAGGTTGAAGTAACATACCTGTTTAAAGGCCCGGTCACACAGAGGGGACACATGGGGGACGCACGGCCGGCGCATGGAAAATTTGCAATTTTGGCCAGTGCGTTGTCGTGCGCCCAACTTTTGTCGAAGCTACAGCTAGCTGACACCAAATGCATAGCGTGTTGCTAGCGCGCTGGACGCATACAGGGCGCACACAGGGCGCACACAGGGCGCACACAGAGCGCACATGATAACAACTTCCACGAATGCACAGCGTGTTGCTAGCGCGCTGGACGAATGGTCCACGCATGCACCGCGTTCTACGACGCACGGCCAGCGCATTGGAAATCGGAAAAGACCGTGAGCCTAACTTTTGTCATAATTTTGGAAAAGCTACCGAGCTGACACAAAATGCACAGCGTGTAGCTGGCGCGCTGTGCGTATACAGGGCGTGTGATCCGCGCATGTCTGGCGCTGGTCTAGCGCGCTCCACGCATGTCTGGCGTGCCTTTGGCGTGTACATTCATGCGTCGAGCTCGGCTCACGTTTTTGAGCATGCTCAAAAAATCCCGACGCACACAGCGTATGACGACGAATGCATAGCGTGGGTCCAGCGCGCTCGACGAACGAGTAACGAGTGATGACGCACGCCTAGCGAACGACAACGCACTGGCCAAAATTGCTAATTTTCCATGCGCTGGCCGTGCGTTCCCCATGCGTCCTCCCTGTGTGACCGGGCCTTAAGGTTCGTTCATAGGAGAAAGAATTTCAGCAAACCGATCGAATCCAATAATTATGTCCACGACCCCGAAAAACGTCGCAGATTTCCGAAATTCTAAATGGAAGGTCGAAATCACTCTTCTCCGCTAGGCTGATGTTGTGTACTTTGTAAAGATGGCTCCAAAAGTTCTGTAAGGACAAAATAGAAAATTCTATCACAGAATTTGAAGAAGAAAAAAAAACATGCTTGAAAGTAGCTTACTACCCTAAGTTGTGAAGTGGGGAAACTCAATTCATTATGCATGCACACACTTGTTTATAAACAATGATAGATTCAAATAAGTATTTAAAGACACCGTGATACGTTTGACGAAATGAAACGCTAATGCCCGGAGAAAATGAGTGTCTCACATGACGACAATGCTAGACCATGAGAAATTGCAGTCTAAAATCCAAGTAATAAACGTAAAAACTAAAGAAATCGGCTCAAAAAAATCGAACAGGTAGTCCCATCCAGTCCCATACGCTTACGTACTATATCGTCCTGAAGATGGTCTCCGCTGAAGTGAGAGTTTCTGTGTGAGGTTGGCGCCTTTTATGGGTGACGGCGAGGGGCGTTTCCCAGGCAAGGGTCGTTTGACCGGGGAACGCGATTGGTGCGTCTAGCTGTTTACTTAAGTCCCATCCACCCCCCCCCCCTCCCACCTCCATTATAGTGCAAGATCAAAAGGGGCTAGAACTAGATGACATCAGTTAGACTATACCAGTATGCCTGTTTTCATCAGCTCGAGATTGCCAAATATCCCGCTATTTAAACTATCCCGATCGCAAATTATCCAGTTAAGTTCCGTCTTCATCAGCACGAAGTTGCAATTATCGGGATATTTGGTCGACATAATCATCCCATGATATATTGGGCTAGTTTGCAAAATATCTCGCTATTTGGCAAATATCACGCTATTTGTCCGGTGCGCCTTCACCAGGCCGAAGACTCGCACTATGCGCGAACGTTGAGCAAAATATCTCGAGCTAATTTCTCGAGCTCGAGTTCAAGTTTCGTGGTCGAGTCTCGAGCTGATGAGGACGCGATTTGTAACTTCGGGATTATTTCTCAAATCAGAAATAGCAGGCTATTTGGCAATCTCGAGCTGATGTTGTCTTTGGGTGGTCAAACTGGACATCCTTTGTGAAAGTGAGACGATCGAGGCTTACGTAGAAAAGCGTTAGCTTCACAGAAATGTATCATCCGAACTGTTATATGATATTAGAAACAGTTCGATATCGAGAACGAAAGGCCTACTATACAAGCATGTAAGGGCTTATATCGGGAAATAAAAAAGAGGTAATCCTGCCTGTACCCAGGACAATACAATTTAACGTGTGCACGTAACATGGGTGATCCAGATTTCATAGTAGATCAGTTGTCTACTGAAGAAATCTCAGACAAGTCAATCATTCAAGTCCAGCATGTTTCTTCCTCATACACACATATTAAGTATATGCTTTGCACACGTACCAGCAATGAAATTAGTGGTTGATTGCTATTAAACTTTCCATTGTTAATTTCTTTTATTATGTCTTTAAAAAAGAAAAAAGATTCTATTATTTTAGTGATTTCAGTGATTAATGAATATGCCTGCTTTTTTCAAAAATTATTTACATGTGCAATTTTAAGAAAATCCCCCCAAATTGAAGAAGAAAAAAAAAATCCGCGCTCTTCCTCTCTTTCTCTCTCTCTCTCTCTTCCCTACTCTCTCTCGCTCTCTGCTTGTCTCTTTCTTTCCCTGTCTATCCTACTATCTCTTTCTCTTTAATCATTTTCTCTCTTCTCTGCCCATGTCTCTTTGTCCATCTTTCTCTTTCCCTCTTTCCCCATCTTATATTTCCCTCTCCACATCATCAGTACTATCTCCCCCTCTCCCCTCTCCTTCTCTCTCCCCCTCTCTCTCTCCCTCTCCCTCTCTCTCTCTCTCTCTCTCTTTAGTCTTTTCCTCTCTCTCTCTCCTCTATCAATCTGTCTCTCTCTCTCTCTCTTCGTCCACCTTTTCTTTATCCCACTCCCCCTCTAATATTTCCCTCTCTTTCCTCATCACCAGTATTTTCCCCCAACTCTACCCACACCCCCCTCCCATACCCCCCCCCTCTCTCTCTCTCTCACCCTCCCCCTCTCTCTCTCTCTCTCTCTTTTATATTTTTCTCCTTCCTCTATCCATCTTTCTCTCTCTCTCTCTCTCTCTCTCTTTGTTCATCTTTTCTCTATCCCTCTCCCCTTTAATATATCCTTCTCTTCCCTCATCACCAGTATTTTCACATCTCTCCCCCTCCCCCACCCCCTTCTCTCTCCCTCTCTCTCTCTCTCTCTCTTTCTCTTTCTCTAATTAAAAGAGAATTTATTAGAACAGTTAAAGCGAATGTTTTTTTCCACTGAATAAGGTAAAGAGTTTGAAGGTGTTTGATACGTTTTTATGTTGTAAGAACGAAACAACCAGAAAATATCAGCGTGTGACACAATGTTATATGAATTACAAGACACTTAAACAAAAACAAAAGTGAATGGAAAGTATGGGCAGAAAAAAAGCGATGGAAAAGAGGTTTTAGAAAACAAAACAGAGTGGGAAAGAGTGAACAAGAAACAACAAGGAATGTTGTAATTTACAGTGTTTTGAATATGGTGGGAAAAAGAAAGAGACAAACGGAGCAGGAAAGAAAATGTAGCTTCCTCCCTAACTTTGTTACTGGTCGCGTGTTCGTATGTTACGTAACACAAATGAGGGTTATACAGATGGACAACTCGATGATGGAACAAAGCGTGCTCCATATGCTCATCCATCTCAATTTCAAACAAACGGCCCCCGCCCTCAAAAATAATAATTTGTGTGTGTGATCACTAAGTCTTCTAAAGATAGTTCCAAAACGGATATTGTGAACAAAAAACATTACAAGAAAGGCTTCACAATATTACAATGAAGATATAACTAATATTATAACGACTACTTTATATAAGCATCGTGTATGGTACTTTTTGTTTTCATTTTCCAAGTAATTTCTTCCCATTTTAAGTCTTCTTATCGTTATTTTCCCTTTTTTCTTCTATTATGTTTTCCCCCTTCTCTATTCTCTCCCCTCCTCCTCCTCCTTCTTCTTCCTTTTCTTCTCCTAAACATTATTTTTCTCCTCCTCTTCGTCCTTCCTCGGCTTCCTCTTTTTTCAGTTCCTTCTTCATCGTGTTTTAATTATTATCATTATCATTATTATTATTATTGTTAATATGATTATTATTAATATTATTATTATCATTATCTTTATTATTATCATTATTCTAATTATCATTATTACCATTATTTTCATTACTTTCTCCTCATCTTCACTTTTGTTCTTCTCTTCCTCCTCCTTTCCGTCTTCTCCTTCTTTATTTTTTTGTTTACTAATATCCTTCTTCTCCTTCTTCCTCTTTATTTGCAGGTGGTGATACAGCTAGTGTGATTATAACATTGACCGATGGAATACTCAGTGAAGTTCCGAAATCTGTTGCAGAGGTATACTTAGGCTAGGGTTATGGGTTAGGTAGGGTTAGGGTTATACAATCCCTAAACATGGGTCCAATTTTGAACCAAAATATCCCTAAACATGGGTCTGCTTTTTCAAAATTTCAAAATTCAAAACATCCGAAAATTGTTAAAAATGGCACACCCCCGTCCAAGTGATTAGGGTAAGAGCGCTTGTACTAGCGCTACTATAGCTATTAGTTGGATGATGTTCTAGTTGGATCGTAATGCTCCCCCCCCCCCCCCTCGAAAAATCCTTTATTAGACATATATCATTTTGTCTTGTTTGCAGGCAAATATCGTTCGAAATTTGGGGGCGTCTGTAATTGCTGTGCGTGTAGGAGATAGCAATATCGAGGACCTGATCAACGTCGCTGATAAACCTACATCGCAACACATCTTCCGAGGCGATACATTCGATGATCTCGACAGTATCATAGACCAGGTCAGAATTATTTGTATTATTGTTTTTTTATTTCAATTCTTTCTAGCTCATTTCAAATTCATATCAACATTCAATTTAGTCAGATTAAACACAGATCAACAGGTGACATAGATAACACGATCGCAAGGACTTTCGAAAAATCTACTTTATGCCAATTTTATTGCCCTAGATTGTATTGCCTGTGGAGATCATGATCGGACGGCACGTTCAATACATGCCGCACAGGGGTACGGAAAGTGCTAAAATCACCTCACAATTGCATGATATGAGATATACACTTAACATTGTATCTATCTTAGTGTATACTGTTCCAAAGACTTTTGATAAATATCTCGTCACAGATGAATAGTTGTCAGGATTTTGTATGTATACGTCGGATGTGGCAATTAGTTATGTCATTAAAACATAAGTATGATAATAATGTTGTTTTTTATTTATCAATAGATTGTCAATACATCTTGTGTCGAAATCTTGTCTGCACATCCAACCGAAGTTTGTACAGGAGGTAAGATGTGTTTTGAAACAATGAATGAACCCCTTTCAGTTAGTTCTACCTGTACTTTCAGAGGGCAAACAACTATTACATAAGTGATCACTTTGAACATCGCAATGATACTAGTACTGATACTTCCAATGATACTAGTACTGATACTGGCCATGCATGATACTAGTACTGATACTGGCCATGCATGATACTAGTACTGATACTAGCATGGATACCTAGCACTGATACTCGTATTTACGTCTGTACTATAGTCATGGTTTCATCAACAGTTGAATGTTGCACTTCCCCCTTTTTTTTTCTTCAAATTTTTGATATGTTTTGAAGCAGCGCGGGGGCGTATCCCTCATTCGATTTTTTTTTTTTTAAAGTAGGAGGTTACAAAATTCCTAAAGGCTAAAGAGAAGAAATTTGTGTTACATCTAAACAACTCAAAAACTTGTTTCAAGCATGAAACAAGAAAAGTGGTCATATTTTCAGGTGTCTTTTCGTGAGGCTTTTTTTGACCCCCCAAAAAGTATTATAACAATTCTCACGTCACGAATTGGGCACAAAATAAATAGTGCTCTTACCCCCCCCCCCCCCCGCTTATTTACCGGCTGACTGAGACGCCGCTAAATAATTGGACCCCCGAATAAAGAGTTAAAAAGTGCTCTTACCCCCCCCCCCCCCCCCCTGTAAATTCACCGGTTAATAGGATGCACTGTCATGAAATGTGTTTGTTTAGTTATTTATGTAATTATGTCTTATTCATTTGTTCATCTATATGTCTTCCTATTTTTGTTAATTTATTGATGATTGATTGAATTATTCATTGGTTGATTGATTTATTTATTCATTCATGCATTTAATCATTTATTTAGACATGTATTTGTTTATGTATTTGTTCATTTATTATCATTATTTGTGGGTTTTTTCTCCGCAGAAACCTTCAACGTTACGATAAGAGGGAATGGGTTTGCTAAAACAAACGATGTCTCCCAAGTACTCTGCAATTTTCGGCTCAATGATACGGATAATCAAGGTGATAATATGTCATTAATTTCTTTTTTTCAATAAAGGCCGGCCTTTTAGTTGTCTTTTAGCCAGAAATTCTGCCCTCATTAGAATATAGGTCGTAGAATGACGACAAATTTTGAAGCTTGACATATAATAATAATACTTATGATAACAATAATATTTATGATAATAATACTACTACTACTTCTACTACTTCTAATAATAATACTACTACTACTACTTCTAAAAATAATAATGATGATTAAGATGATGATGATGGTGATGAAGATGATGATGATAATAATGAGGGTGATGATGATGATGAGGATGATGATGATGATGAGGATGATGAGGATGATAATGATGATAATAATGATGATAATAATGATTATAATGATATTAGTAATGATAATTAATGATAATAATATATGAGATTTGTAAGGCGTCAAATCCACTTGCACTTAAATGCCCAAAGCGCACTTGTGCACACAAAAAAAGGAGAAGACGAAAAGATAGAGCATCTACAAATGAATAGACCCTTGGAGTTTCATATACAAATCTCAAACGTATTTTGATTTATCGCTAATTAATTATTCATATCATGTTCGCCGATTAATTATTCATTATCAATTATTGGCTGTTTTTATCGCTTCGGGACAACTGAAGATTCAAATTTCAAAATTTGGTATCAAAAGATGCACGTCGCTTTCAGTGAGGTTTTATGTGCAAACGTAGACGAACCTCTTCCCTCGAACATCGTAGGGTTAACAGTCATGTATTTCATTTAATTATTGATTGATTGATTGTTATATATTTGTTCTCATTTGCTATGTTTTCTTTATTTATATATATATATATATATATATATATACGTATATATATATATATATATGGTTTTGAATGCTTTTTTATATGATTGTATGTTTGATGTCAAACTTGCATTTTTAGTCTTTCGACTTTTTGACAAGTCTTGAATAAAACCTCATTTGAATCTTCATCTTGAATCTTATGAATGATAATGAGGTGCATTTGAAATTTTAAGTAAATTATGATGAATATATGCTTTCTGGATCTTTCCCGCTTAATCTTTAAGATATATCTTTTGTTTCATATCTTTGTTCTTTTTGTAGAGGTTCCAGCGTATTTAGTGACCGACAGTGAATTGGTATGCGCAGCTCCACAAATAGAAGAAGATGGAAGGTAAGTAATGGAAGTGGTGATGATGATCATGATGACGATGATGATGTTGATGACGATGTCGGTGATGATAATGATTATGATGATTAGTATAGTGATGATGATGGTGGTGATGATGATGTTTAGGGTGATGTTGATTATGGTGAAGATGATGATGATGATTATGATGACGGTGATGATGATGATGATGATGATGATGATGTTTAAGTAACGAATAATTCATTCGTTTACATTTCTTTGATGACTCTCTTTTTAATTATATTTTGCTTAATTTAAATGTTTGAGCGACTTCTTTTATTATGTTTTTATAATAGTAAAATGTTAAAAGACGCAATGGTCTGATATTCAAGTTAAAGAATATGTAGTTACCTTAATTGCTTGCCGTATAGTTTTGCATTAGAATGTTTTCTCTTTATATAACAATTTTTTTCCAAAATGGATATATACCTGTATTATTTTAAGTGTGAACTGAATATAATTCAGTCTATACGGGCTGCCATCTTCAGTATTTGTAATACACCATTCGATCAATCGATCGATCAATCAATCAATCAATTATAAAGCTTAATCTCTTGTGCATATAGTTTCTTGGTTATACAGAATTTCCCATATGTGCATTTAACACAAATAAAATTGAAAATAGTATCAGAGATCTTCATAATTATCATTTTGTTGTAGCTTTGTGGTGCTACAAGTGTCTGTGAACGGCAAGACTTTTATATCGAGTAATTTAACCATTACTGGTACATCCTGCACACCGGTAAGTCTATTTATTCTCCCGCCGTTTTGTCCAATGTCAGTTTAAAAAATATATATTTGTATCTGAACGCGGTCGCAAAGACTTTTTAACAAAATTAAGGTATGTTCATATATCGCCGTCGCGGTAAACCGCCGCGGTGTTTACATGTAAATGAATGGCAACTGCCACAAAGTTTCTTTTACACAGCAATGCCAAGATTTTTTTTTTGATTTTTTTTTTTTGATTTTTTTTTTTTTTTTTTTTTTTTGGAGGGGGGGGGGGGGGTGGTGTTTTTCTTGAAACCATTATTGTTTGAGGAACAAGAACGCTTGATGTACTTTGGTATGTATCTTTCATCGTACTTTTGTTTGATAAAGAAAGAAATAATTTAACCCATTGATTTCGCATACAATGATTTTGCCACTTTTACTGATGCCGGGACCCTCGTGTAAGTACTACCAACCTCCAGAAGTTTGAATATTGTTTTATAGTTATTGATAAAGAATCAAGTAGAAATCTTTTATTATTCAATGTAGGTTATATACTTTCTCGTAGAAAACCATCCAGTTTTGTTCACATGTATGTAGATTTTTTCATGAATATATTAGATTGCATACTCCTCGGGACAGTGTCCGGCCGGTTTTTAAATGAGACGTATGCTGTTTATCATTTTATAATATTCTAGTACACTGATATCTTTATATAGTCTGTTGGTTTCGGCATTGTTAACACCTTCCCAGCATTGAGGGCTGGAAACAACAGACGCTGTATACTTTTCCCACGCAATTCAAATTATCTTCCAGTGCGTCACTCTTTTCTCAGTTTATACAGTTACTTGTCCCGGGCCCAGTCTTAAAAAGAGATTAATCGCAAATTATTTGCGATTGATATCAATCACAACTATATACATAAGAGATAGGGGACAGCAAACTTGCAATTTATTGGAGGACTTGTGATTGATTTGGATCAATCGCAACTCAATAAAAAAAAAAGCCCTGATGTGTAAATGGGAGTTCCCATCAACACAAGCATTTGCTTTCCGGTTATCGCCTAGCTCTTTGTGCTTTTTAATGTATTTACTGTACCAGGCGCGTAGCCAGGGGGGCGGTGGGGGCGGTCGCCCCCCCCCAAAAAAAAAAAACGCCCCCCCCCCCCAAAAAAAAAAGAGAGAGAAAGAGAAGGAAAAAAAGTAAGAGGACGAAGTAAGAGGACGAAGTAAGAGGACGAAGGAAGAAAAAGGGAAAAGGAGTCGAGAACGTTACAACGAATCGTCTTCTTTCTCTAATAATTTAATGAAATATCAAAGCTTCCGAGCTTCGCGCGGAAAGGGGGACTGAAAACAGACAAGGATTAAGAGTCGGGAAAGGTTCAACGAATCGTCTTATTTTTTTAATAATACGTCAAAGCTTCCGCGCTATGCGCAGGAGGGGCGGACTGAATTCAGACAAGGATTAAGAGTCGAGAAAGGTACAACGAATCGTCTTCTTTCTCTGATAATTAAATGAAATGTCAAAGCTTCCGCGCGCTTTGCGCAGGAGGGGGACTGGATTCAGACAAGGATTAAGAGTCGAGAAAGGTACAACGAATCGTCTTCTTTCTCTAATAATTTAATGAAACGTCAAAGCTTCCGCGCTTTGCGCGGGAGGGGGACTGAATTCAGACAAGGATTAAGAGTCGAGAAAGGTACAACGAATCGTCTTCTTTCTCTTATAATTTAATGAAACGTCAAAGCTTCCGCGCTATGCGCAGGAGGTGCGGACTGAATTCAGACAAGGATTATGAGTCGAGAAAGGTACAACGAATCGTCTTCTTTCAAAGCTTCCGTGCTTCGCACCCACCCCCTAGGGAGCGCGCTTCGCGCGCTCTTTAAGTGATTCGCACGCTTCGTGTGCTCACTACCACCCCCTAAAATAAAATCTTAGCTAAGCGCTTGTACTGTACTGTTCTATTTGTTTATTGTTTATCATATTTTCAATGAGGAGGAAATAAATGAAGAGCTCGGTTCCAAAAGGTACTAAATCCATTTTTATCAAAACTGATTTGTTCGCATTAATGTACACATTTCACAAAGCTGAATTTTCTAAAAATAGTAATCAGTTCGGTTCCAAAAGGTACTACAGGATATCCATTCAAGTCATACATTGTAACTTGCATACAGTATGGAAAATGTTCAAAAAATTAATGACAAATATTTGTGCAGACTTATATTTTGTTAAAGAGTGGTTTTATACTTGTATCATACTATAGTATAATCAGCCAAAGTATCATTTCAAACTGACATTGCTAACTATGATAATTAAAACATCGTGTTTTTCTCAGAACTTGGATTTATGGATGTAGTACCTCTTTTGGAAATGAGCTCTTCAAATGTGAATTTCAATTTCAATTTCATTGTTTATATTTTATGCCACTTTCTCTCCCTTTTGTTCCGTTTCCCTTCCGGATTACTACGATGATTATTGGTTGCATCAATAGCCTGATGTAATTGCTATTGTCCTGGGCTTATTCCTAGCGCTCCTCGCTCTTGGTCTGTTCCTCCTGTGGTGGTTCTGGCAGCTCCTGTGCTGTGTGGTAAGTAGTCCAGCCTCTGTACCGTTTTTGTGTAGCGCACCCAATCAGCTGATAAAATAACACACCCTCAACGTTGAAAGTAGACCTAGCCATTCCTCTCAATCTGGACCTCGAATACGTGTGGACGGAAATTTGGGGATTGCGCGATCAGTGGAGAGACCGCGCTGTGTGTGCGATCAATGCGTGTGATAGAAGAATAAAAACAAAGAACGGACTGAATCTGGACTATGTGGTAAGTCATAACGTCTTCTTCTTCACGTGCCATGTCCTGAGACGTTGGCGACCATGGAATGCCACAACTCTCTGTCTCATATTCTATGAAGTAATTCATTCTCCCCGAGATCAATTCCACTTTCAGAAATCCCACTCCTTAAGCTACTCATCCACAGTCTCCTCCTTCTATACCCCTACTCCTCCTCTTCCCCTCGATTCTTCCAGTCAGTGCAAGATTTCCAAAACCATTCTTTCGAATATCATGACCCAAGATGCTCAGTTGTCGACATCTGATATTATTCAGAAGCTTTCATCTTGTTCCTGTAATGGCAAATACCTCATTATATTAAACTCTTTCTGTCCATGAAATTCTTAGCATCCTTCTTATGCAGGAACCAAACTTTACAATTTTCCCAGTCGCTTTTTTAGGCATGATGTTAGGGTCCAACGCCATTTGCTGTATTTAGTTTGTTTGTTTGTTTGTTCTTTTTTTTCTTTACTTTTTAATTGTATGTATACAATACAATACAATAAAGTCATTTCTATAGCTCTCTTTCAAACTAACTGTTGTTTCACAGCGCTTTACATACAAATTATCGAAGAATTTATTATACAAAGAGGAGAGTTTTGAGACATTTTCGGAAGACATCCAACGAAGTTGAAAGTCAAATAAAACGTGGAAGCTCATTCCAGAGTCGAGGAGCACATGCATGGAAAGCATTGTCGCCAGCTTTGGTGTATGTTCTTTTTAGTAAAGCGATTGAAAAACGGAACACGACATAGATCTAGCACATTACTTTTTGAAGAAGAAAAATCAACTTAATGCACTCTCAATAGCCTCGTACTACGTCACCTTTTGAAACATGCGAACATTACAATAACATAATATTTCGTAACCCGACCGTGGTTTCCATTGGACATACAAAAAGGATATCTAAATTTCCTTTTAATTGAGTTGATTATCTCAACATCAGACGGGGAGTCAGACAGGGTTGTGTTATGTCGCCAGACCTGTTCAATATATATAGTGAAATCATTCTAAGAGAATTGGAAGATGAAAATGGGATACAAGTGGGTGGTCATTCAATCACAAATATTAGATATGCTGATGACACTGTTTTATTTTCTGAATCAGAGAAAGACTCCTGAATGTAGTTGTAAAAGAAAGTGAGAGAATGGGACTAGGGATCAACTATACCAAGACAAAGTGCCTGGTGGTATCCAAGAAGAGCAGTCCAAAATGTAACTTGAAACTGAAAGAACAGACTATTAAACAAGTCTCCTCATTTAACTACCTCGGCAGCATGATTACCGAGGAGCCAGATGCGAGACAGAGATCAAGAGAAGGATAGCTCTCGCTAAATCTGCATTTTCAAAGTTAGGCAAAATTCTGACAAATCGAACAATGTGTATGAGGACCAGAATAAGGGTATTGAATTGTTACATCTACCCAGTACTTATGTATGGTAGTGAAACATGGACTTTAGCCTCTGATACTAAAAAACGTTTGGAAAGTTGCAAAATGTGGTTTCTAAGAAGAATTATGAAAATCCCCTGGACTGACAAAGTTAGTAATGAGGAAGTTCTTACACGAGCTGGAGTGCAAAGGAAAATGATACGTGAGATGTTGATTAGGCAGTTGAAGTTCATGGGTCACATTACACGTAAAGAAGGCCTAGAGAACCTTGCTTTGACAGGGAAAATTGTGGGAAGAAGGAGTAGGGGAAGAAGGAGGATACTTTGGATGGACAGTCTGCAGAAATTGTTGGAAGAGAGAGGAGTGAAAGAACTGGGAGTGGTACTAATACAGAAGGCTAGAAGCAGAGGGTTGTGGAACAGCATGATCGCCAAAGTCAAACGATATGGCACTATGTCTTAGAGAGAGAGAGAGATTATCTCTAAAGTAGTTGCGATCGTGTTAATTCTATGTGTTTTTCTAAATAATAAATCCATAACAAAAATTAAATTGTTTTATACTTGTAGAAACCCAGTGACTGCCCCAGCCGTGATAAAGAGAGACTCACTCGTGATAAAGAGAGACTCACTTTAATAGGCACTATTCATTAAAAAATAATAGTATTAGACGAAGAGCGTTCATGATGCTAATTTCAATTTCAATTTATTTATGTTTTCAACAAAACATTACATATCAATTACAAAGTAGAAGTGGTGGTTATTTAACCTGACTGCTACAAAAGCATGAATGCTTTTTATAAAGCAACCAGATAACCGACGGCTTTAGGTCCTCTCCAAGAGACCTGGTAATGAGGATTAATGCCTTACCAAAGGGCACTAGCACATCGCCTTGGTTTCAAACCCGCGTCGCCGGAATACGAGACCACTGCTTTGCCAACTGAGCTATCGCGCCTCCTCCTAAATATTTACAACAATTTAGGAATATATTTTGGAAAAAGAGGGGTCCACTAAAAAGCAAAGCTCGTACAATTAGTGTGGACCCCTCAAATGACACATTGGAATAATGAGTAATTAAACTAACACATTCGCAACTTCAAAAGGAATTACAAAATAGGGGGAGGGATGCCAACAGAGACGAGAACGGGACAAGACAGTACTTTACATGACAAAGATAGGAGAACAAGGTCACTATTATAACACAAAGAGTAGATAATGCAAAAAAAATGGAGCACTTTTTATTCCAAAACTTTGGACCTTCATAATTATATAACGTTTTTTTAAGACGGGGTCCGCAAGAGAGGCAAATGAAAATCACCCGAATGTCTTGTTGGGTATGTGTAAGAAGACTGAGTAGATTTTGAGTCTTTGTCGAAAAATAGAACCACTGGAGACGGAAATTATAGGCTATGTTCGTATCATGTGAAATCACACAGTCACGTACTATTAAAAATACATACTAAATTTGTAGATGATATATTATTTCGACTAAACTTGGGTAAATCGCGAGTGTCAAGTTGAACGTTTGGTAACCCGACCCTGTCTAGGAATCGGCAATTGATTTTGAAATACATAGATGTTTTTTAATGCAGTTATGGTTTCTGTGAAAGTATGGTTTACTCAATACAATGAGGAGGGGGGGGGGAGGAAACAAGGGTTATATCAGAGTGATGAGAACGAAAAGAGATGCGAAAGAATAGTGATAGGCGTACATGTATCACCTTTGGGTTTTCAGACACACTAAACTTTGCGAGTATATAATATCATAAAATGATATAACACTTTTTTCCAAGAAAACATATACATTTATCTGTTTATGACCATACATAGCTTATGCAAAATGAGACCTGTGTGTACTGTGTAGGCCTACTGCCACACACAAAATACAAAGTGCGTTCTTGGTCGAGATTGGAATGGCGCTCGCACTCCACGCATAATACACGTACAAGTCATTTCGTTGAATGCACGCACGCACAATACAAAAGGCAAAACTCTCAACGTCTGATGACGTCACGATTCGTCATTGACTAATAATGAATATTCATGATAGACACACTCGGGTTTCTGTGCCAGTGCCTGCGGTGTAAAAAATTCCAATAAGTTTCATTTTTTACCTCTTTTTTTACAATAAAATAGCTTAAGACTTACTTATTAAATAAATGATATATTTGATAAACATAACCTGGCATTTAAAAGTGATTTATTGTTAACAAACTATGTTGTATGATGTTTTAATGATGAGGTTTGCTGTTATTGTAACTGTATTTTTTATGAATATCAAATTGTACAAAATGATCTAGTTTTCTATTATCAAGCATACTTACCTGGCGCAGGGGTCGCATTGATCAAGAAGGATGCACCCCCAGGGCGAGGCTTGCCATTGCACTCCGGCTTGCTGAATCTTGCGATTCCCCCAAACGTGGGGAACTCGGGCGTATAATTTATGGTAGCGGAGATCTGCGTTCGCGCTATCTCCTACAATCTCAAATGAAAAGAAAGAAAACTTACATACGCAATAATACTAAGCCTAATTCTAGTATTCTTTTCAATTTCCACATCTTCAAGCTGTTCCCAGCCCATTTAGTTACTACTGGATTTTCTTTTGTCTTGCAAGTTATTCCCAAATAAATTCAAGTTTGCCTTCATTTGAAATTATTTACCTCTTTTTAGAGTGGGACAAAGATATTACACAATACATTTGCGTTGTTATACAATATTATTAATACAACTGACAAGTTTGTTTTACTTTTATTTGGGGGGGGGGGGCAGAGTTAAAATTTATCAATCTAATCAAACCAATCATATTACCCATCATTTTATACACTTCTAAACCGTTTTTTTCCTTCTATACAACTATGTATTTCACAAATGCCCATTGATTATCATTTTTCAGGTTGTGGTGAAGCCGAGGCCCCCTCCTCCCTCCCCACCCCCATCCCCCAACTCTAAGAAGTGGCCTACAGTGGACGCATCGTACTATGGAGGTGGTGGCATAGGAGGTATTAAGGCAGTCAGAGTAAGTTGAACTTTTTTTCTTCTACCTTTTCATCTCCAATCAGACTTGATTGATTTGATTTGATAAGGTTTTATTCGAATATTCAACAATACAGCTGGAGGCTGATGCAAGTGAATTTACAAGGTAAAAATATTTCCATAGACATATAAATATAATTATATGCTCTTTTAAACAATACTTAGTACATAAATATTCCTCTTTCCAATTTCTATTTCCTCGCTCTCTTTCTTTTTCTTCTGAAATGTATCCCTTTAATACATTTCCATTCGTTCTTATTTTTGTCTTTTCTTTTCATTCATCATCTTCATGATCTCTTACAGCTTTTTGTCATTTTCTTTTCCTTTTCTTTCTGCCTTTTCTTTCATCTTATACGTTTAATCCATATTATAGGCTATCTTCATTTTCTTCTTCTTCATTTTGCTTCTGACACTTTATACTGTCCTCTAAAATAAAATGAAACTCAAAACTCACTTCTTCTGTGAATAAAATAATATTGTATATAAAGGACATTTGAACATGTAAGTGGAAAATGTGCTGTATAAATACATTGTAGTTTTTTTAATTACTATTATCATTATTATTATTTTGTTATTGTTATCAATATTATTATTATTATGTGTATTGTTGTTGTTATCATTATTATTATTGTTATTATTAACATTTTTATTATTATAATCATTATTATTATTATCATCACTATTATTATTAATATTAATATTATTATTATTATTAGTAGTAGTAGTAGTAGTGGTGGTAGTAGTAGAAGTAGTAGTAGTAGTAGTAGTAGTAGTAGTAGTAGTAGTAGCAGTAGTAGCAGTAGTATTATTATTAGTATTATTATTATTATTAGTAGTAGTAGTAGTAGTAGCAGCAGTAGTAGTAGTAGCAGTAGTAGCAGTAGTAGTATTATCGCTATTATTAATAGTACTATTATTACACTGTATTATTCTTACATCATCACAGGTAAACTGGGGTGAGAATGGATGCACGGAGGCAGGGTCCCATCTTGAGAAAGCTAAAAATGCCAAGACCCTAGCTATTAACGAGGAATCAGACGGCCAACTCTTGGGATCAAATGGAGGAATGAGAATGTCATGCCTTGGGGCACTCAAGGTAATTTACTTATACAGTGAAACCTGTCTATAAAGACCACCCAAAGGAGACAAGCCTGAAAGTGGTCTTTATTGACAGGTGCATGGTCTTTATGTACAGGTTCCTTTAGTAGATGTTTCAATGAGAAACCATTTAGAAGGGAAACAAACAATGTGGCCTCTGCATGTAGACAGGTGGTCGCTACAGCAGGTTTGACTGTATCTGATTTGATTAGATTTTATTTATTTTATTTCTTGTCATGCGGTCTTTTTCTAAAGTTACTCATTAAAACATTAAAATACTTACAATGTAATACCAACATAAAACAATCAGGAAGAAGGATTGCCACATTAGCTAAGCTTGGGGTCGTGGTGATCCTTTATAAAACTTAATAATTAATGAATCCACTTGAAGTAAAATGCCTAAGGTGCAAAAAGGATGTGTGGAAGGCTACAAAGGAAATACTTCTCACAGCCCCCCCCCCCCCCCACCCACCCCCCCCAAAAAAAAAAAAATCAAGCATAAACAATTTTGTTTATAATTGTAGATACATTTTAATTCTGTTTGCCAGAAAGAGTTCTGTAACTTCTTAAAAAGTATACAATCTGCCTAAATGCTTTAAGGGAAGCGTTATTAGAAGGGAGGGGTGGTGGTGTGAAAATAAACGTAATAATGATGATACAGTTGTTTTATTTTGTAGCGAAATTTCATAAAGCAGATACAAAGCACTTACGAAAACATAAACATTACATGTACATACATGTACTCTGAAAGCCCTTTCTATTTAAGATGAAGTCTATAACGTTATTCACAGTGAACATGAAACTGACAATAACCATTCAAAATATTTATTTGCCTTGTTTTTCATTTTTAGAAATGTTTTGCTCCCGTGAAAGCATTCTATGACAGAATTGCCGTCTCAAGACCTGCACCTGGACAGAAGGTAAGTGCATTTTTTTTAAAAGAAAGGAAAAGAAGAACATGATAAGAATAATATTCCTTTTTTTACCAAGCGTAGCAGATTACCTCCATTGGCGAAGTCCTAATTCAAGAGAGGGAGAAAACGTATTTGACCGCTCCATCCAGGGCGCATATTAGTCTGACCTGATAAATAAATCAGATCTGCTGGATGCAAGGCCACATCCTTGTCTGAAGAAAAGTGAAGATGCATCAAGATAAATAATTCTAACAAATACATGATATCTACATCGGATGCAAATTCCAGTTTCCGATGGAGTGTTTCAAATATCTAAATCAATTGACCAGACATTTTATATTTTTTCCTTCCTAGGGCTACTGCTGTTCAGTCCAGCGCTGAAGGCCATGATCATGAAACCTCAAGTCTGGAGACTCGGGAGACGCAATCGTCATGGATCAAACAACTTTGCAATACTTGGATACATTCACAATTTCATGCTGTACATATTCTTTAAATTTTGTGAAAATTACCAAATAGCCGCCTTTTTATCAGAAAAATCATTCCCAAGTAGGAGCTATGGATTGCATGTACCTTAATTCTAAACAAGCAACAACAAGACCGCCGGAACTTTATGTAATGTTCTGTCGAAAAACGAAATGCTATTAATGACAAAAGTGTTGGTAACAATTAGCTGTCAATCAGTTTTAAAGTTTTTTGGAATACTCATTGCACAGTTTACCACATCGCTAGCTAATTTTTAGAAGTAGTCTTGTGATCTTTTTAAAAACTCATTAAGTTTTTATGTATCTGCTGAAAATTTCATTAGAATATAAAATATCATAATTATAGAAATTTAGTTCTAGACATGCTCGTCTTAAATGCTCTTGATGCTTGTAAACATTCAATTTTTTGTCAAAAAGTGATTATTTTCTTGTACATATGAAGATTAATAGTGTAAATACTTTGTAAATGTTGGAATTACTTTGCCAAGTACGTTTTATTTCTATCATACATGTTTAACATACATTTATATTAATAGAGTTAAAAGTTCTGTACAAACGTTCATTCATTGTCAATGAAAATGTCTTTAAAAAATAGTTTCACAAAATAATTCATTAGCCTTGCTTTCAATGTATAATTAGTCTTTTAGAACTCGCAACATTTACAGTTACCTAAGGATTGAGAAATTTACGTTTTGACACCTGTAAATTGAATTATGCATATGCCCAAATAATTTCATGGGGTTTTCAAGACATGGTGCTGTGAACAAATAGTTTAACAAAAGCAGATTAAAGAATTATAAAACTTCCTTTATTTTTAGCTCAGACTGCGCACATTAATCTATGTGTATATTGTATGATGCAAATTTATATTTCTTTGGAATAGTTTATGATGTCCACCAGACGGTTCAAATATTAGATAGTAAGATATTTACTGTACCGTATGCTTAAATTAAAATGTACACAAAATAGATTTGCATTGATGTAAAATATTTTTAAAAATGGTGATGGTGATCTAAGATATCATATTTATTATGCCCATGTCACATGACCTGTACTAAATGCATTGGTGAAGGTATACCATTTCCAATTAGACGCACTTTTCAAATGGTCTAGGTATAAGTTTTATATTACAGTTTAATTTCAATAAGTAAATTAAGAATACGCAGAAAAAGTATGGTTCCTGAAGGGAAAAAAATGAAATAGTTGTTGTAAGCATACATCAAATTCCTTGGCACATATCACATAAATATTTTGTACACAAATCAAAATGTTTGCTACGGTCTCTTTTTCAGTTCGAGAAGAAAGATTTAGGAGAGTCAGAGGGATGAACGAGAGAGAGATCTTGTCGAGTGAAAAGAAGAGATAGAATGGATGTGACAGAGAGTAAGACACAAAGACAGAAAAAAAACAGATATATATATAGAGATTACATGTCCTTTGGCAAGCCATTAATCTACATTTGCCTGAGGAGCGTTTCACAAAGACCAAGATCGATCATGCAACTAGTTCCTCTTAACTATATATTCCCGGGCATTGTTTTCTCATGGGACCGTACAAATCAAGGTCACAACTCACAAATCTACAGAACTTACATTTTTTTGGTAGCTCATTTTTGAAGGAAAAAATATTTAAATATTTAAAGCTCATAATTTCGAAGGTTCTTTCCCTTTAATTTTACTTTTTTTTTTTCAAGGCTTTTCAGGACAAAAAACCATCAAAAATGTAAATTCTGTAGATTTGTGACGTCCCTTGAGAGGCCAATGGTGAGAGCAACCAGTGGCATGAATGGCCTGCCATAATTCAAGTCCAACTTAAGTCCATCTTAGTCTTTGTAAAATGTGAAACACGGCCTCCCAGGTGAGCTAATATACCTGGCATGGCATTTGCTAGAGCATGATGTGGCAGGCTGGCAGCATTGCTAAAGCCGTGTTTGAATATTGTGGAATGCCACGAGTGTGAAGTCCGACGGACAAGAGCCCACTATTCTGTGAAATAACTACATGTACATGAATATTGTTGTTCTTAACCTTTTCTTTTTTTTCATAAGGGATTAACTCATTACAAAATGAAGCTCTCAAACAACAACAAAATCACAAAGAACATTATCTCAGATTAGTAATAGTTTAATGAAAGCAGATAGACTTATGCATTGTTTGCAACTGATATAAGTTACCCTGCCGTGCACTAAGAATGAGTTGATGTCCTCTTTACATTCTTTACTTCTGGACACACAACTTTTAAAGATTTGCACAATGGATAAAATTAAATTTTAAAAAACCCTGAATTTTCATGAATAATTCTTCAATAATGAAAGCATATAGCCGTTAATCAATATCTCTCAAGTTTAAATGCTGGTTAACACCCTCTATACATTACAATTCAAACTGATTTATTACCATTTCGAAATAGGTCACAATATATTCCTCAGTTATCATGATACAATGTTCTATTAGAATGAATAATCAACCTGTTGGGTAGATTACATTAAAATGGGGTCCAAATTTTTTTTTTTTTTTTTTTTTAAATCTCCTATTTATACATGACCATGTAAAAGTGACATTTGGCACGCCGTGAAAATACTGAAAAGCTTTTCCTCTGATTAAGTACGCGTCTAACAATGTACTACAACATGGAAAGTACATGTACATATGGGTAAGTTCATGGTGTTCAAAATACATTGCAGGATGCATTCACAATAGTACAGTTTTTTTTAGGCATCAGTGGAATACGGTAATGATCATAACTATAATGTTTCGCAAGATATTTCTGGTATCAAAGCTTATAGTTTGTAAACTGTTCTTGACAAATCCATTAACAAATGGTAAGTGATAACACTCCCCCACATATTAAAAAATAAAAAATAAATAAATTCAGTTATCCTGAAATGATATTTGAGTGGAGGGTGGTGGTATAGGAATGATGTGTAGACACATTTCATAACAAACCTAGAAAAATAAAGGCACTTAGTCCAATTTTGAAAAAATAAAAGAATTGTTATACAACCATACAAAAACCACTGAGAGAATATTCACAACCAATTATTCATTGGTTTCAAACGTGTAGTGAAATCGCCCTTTTGGTTTCTTGGAAATACTTAAAATCGTGTTTAAAACAAATGACAGATTTTACAGAAACATATTCGCTTATTTTAACTTCCTTCCAATTATCTCATGAAAACTAGCATTTTTACTTAAAGGGACAGTTGAGTTCTTGTTTAAGACTGCAAACTTATGCCTTCAAAGTGCATGGTTATTGCCCTTATTCTTATTTATGATATTTCTAGTGCCCTTTAAGGAACTAAAATTGCTACGAAGGTAATTTTAGACCCCAAATTGTGTGAAATTTAGATTATGTCCGATCATAGACGTACCAATTCAGTTCCACTTTAAAAAAAATATGGTGACCGCTAATTTAATAATTTAATAATAAAAACAATACACGGGCCAGCTGGTTGTGCATATTATAACCAACACAAAAAAAGCCAAAATTTGCATTGGCTGGAATACAAGGTATAACATAAGTCAGACATGAGCGCTATACAAGAACCCACTATTCAAATTTGACACTCGGTTTTCCATTATCTCACAAAAAATTATTTCATGTAGTGCCCTGTATACCTGAACTCAACTATCCCTTTGAACCTAATTACAATACACATACCGGTTCCTAAAGAGAATACACAAAAATACAAGAAATAATGAAGCTTCGTACACAAAGAAATTGTTTTACAATTTTTGTTTTTCTTCCTTGCCTTTCGGGCTCTGTTAATCATGGAAAGAATAATATTTACCTTGAAAGAATAATACTTACCAATTTTTTTATTGTAAACAAAAATGCCTACCAGAGCACAGACTCCTTGCTACATGTAATATTTTTATTCAAAACCCTAAACTGACAGTTTAACATGACAGTTTAAATGTAGAAGTAACTAATCTATTTTTGAAGCTCAAATTGATTGACGATGGAATAACTCCACTGACAGGATGTCATTTTTTTTAAATATTCTCTCAAAAAATAAATCATGGATATTCACAGAAATTATTCATTATAATATATAATTGATCATTTTAAAAACAATTTATTTACCAACTTCTTAAATATTCTCCTGTGCTATGCCTTTATGGCTTTTAAGAGAGAATACAATTCATGCAGCTAGAATACATCCCCTGCTGACAGGCAAAAGGGTGTTAACTCTATAGAGTAAGTAAGTACAACTTTCTTGCTCTCGGCAGATTGAATTGAATTGTATTGCAATATCAGGATACTCTTCATTATATTGCTCTGTCATTATTTACAAATATACATAATTCAACATAATTAAATATCGTTAATCACGACAATATGTATAGCTTACTGTATAAGTTTAATATGTTTTTTGTGTTTTCATTTGAAAATGTTAACAGACATTTACTGAGCAGAATTTCCATCACCATCATTTGTATAAAACCTTTACGGTTTGATATATCCCATAAGCTAGCTATATTTGCAGTTTACTCATTTAACAATTTTACTGGAAATTACATATACTAACGACATCAAACATGGATATGCACATTTGGGACTAAATGTCAGAAATAATGACATGGTCCACATGAATCGGCCATTCCTAGTTGCATTTCTCACAACTAATCATTTCAAAAGCAATCCCCTTCAAGATTAACTGCAAAGAATAGAATACGCTACATTAAAACATGATATTGAGTATGGTAACAGAATGCTAAGAATTTACACCACAAAAACACTAAATCATATTTTTACTTTCTGATCTCTAAATAAATACATAAGTCCACACATATGAAGGTCTAAAGTAGGGTCTACGAAAACATAAACTGTATGAGCGCTCTAAGGTAATAACGACGTCGATCTATCCAAACAATGCTCTTTGGACATTAAAAAATAGCATGGAATAAATAAATGCACTGAAGGCCTTAATTTTTAAAATAAATAACCACAAATATACATTTAGATGCCTCTTCTTCATGTAGATTATACATGCTCACAGAAAACAGTCCCTACTATTATACCATCACACAAAATTTGGCTACCAATTCCTCTTTTTCCTTAAATATGGGCTATATACTTAGCTTTTGACATCAACCCCTGTTGTAAATCCACCCCAACATTGCACCGACATTGAATTATTAAATGGAATATATGTACACAAGGCATAATTTTGAAACAATGATTTTCAATGATTTTTGAATGTTTTTTTAATGATGTATCGAACACTCAGAATAAACAGGAGCTTCAGAATTTCACTCACATCCTGAATTGCTAGATTAGACCTGTCATAGGCCTATTGAAAGTTCCTTCACATTCTTTCTCTTTATTTGGAATGGAAGTCGAAAAATTTCATGAGAGCCTTAGGAAATGCTGATTTATTCCTATCTAGACCTCTAAATGGCTCTTCAATTTTCAAACTTTTCTTTTTGTGATAATAACTTGACAAGAGCATTAGATGTAATAACTTGCATTTCTGAGGGATAATGATGTCACTCTGCATCCATATAATGTGTTGAATACAATTTCAGCCATTTATCTTTTATCATGATTTACACTACATACACAGAAGCTTCAATTTCAACAATTTCAATTTATTTTCATTCTACTGAAGGGTGATTCATAACTGATTAAAAGCCCTTTTCTTATCAAAACAGTGGTGCAGGTCAGAAGGATTTTTTCCTTTTTTTTCTTCATTTTTTTCCCCTTCTTATCTAATGCAATCAAGGTGTATTCATTCTCACCTTGGTAAAGAAAATTTTCGTAAAAAAACGCGGTAGTCAATGATCCTTGATAACTCCTGGATTCATAATTCCGTATTTCAGAATTCAGGGATTTTGGAAGTTTTGATGAATGAATCGTTTCATTGTGCTGGCTGGTAAAAAAAGTCAAAGTTTGTCTCAACTGACTTGCTTCACGATCACTCGCCCCATACCATACAGCTAATTATGATTTCAAAATTGGGGCTTCGAATAAAAAGAGTTGGGTGTCCCAAAACAAAGCCTCCATTTAATGGTTCGGAGAAGAAAAAACAATAAAAGTGAAAACACCTGCAGCTAATCATGCAATATCTCGACAGCTTTAATTATGACATCACTTGTTTGTTTATTTTTTCATTTTTTTCTCAAATACAATTACAAGATCAATATCAAACAATAGAAAAATTGGTCGCAGCAGTAGATGGAATGACAAATGAGAACAATTTTCGATTAAAAAAAGAAAAAAAGTGTAAACTGCAAATGCTCTAGGAGGATAAGCAGGTATAGATGAAGTATCCTTCACGGAGAGCAGAGTTGTCGAGTGATTGGTGCAGCGAGGAAGGGTTACTCCACAGTGACGGACTTGGCCAGATTCCGTGGGCAATCCACCTGCGCAAGAGTGAAGGGATGGTTGAAAAAGTGAGATTGGATTTCTTTCTAAGTGTAGATCTTGCTCAGAACAAGAGCAACCTATCGAGGGTTCAGTGACACAAAGACGTAACTCCATATTTTGCCAAAATGAGTATTTGATATCAAAATGTTGAGAAAAAGTGGGCTTTCTAGGAAGCACAATGACTTAACTCCACCCAAGTCAATGGCTAGTGAAACATAGACTTAACTCCTTAAGGCCCAAGTGCTCAGTGATGCATAAACCACTTTTTTTCAAAATGGCCAAAATGGAGTTGCGTCTTTGTGTCACTGACCCCTTGATATTTAGACAAACTAGGCAACAAAAAAATAGTGCCATTCCTTGAGCAGATGAATGAAACACCGATATGAAGATTCCAGATTCCAAAAAAGAGACATTTTTGACAACCGTTTTCAAGCAGTCTAATCAAAGACAAAGAGTTAATGAAGATTGGTTGTAGAGTGATCACAAAATACTGCCTGCATGCAAGATTAATCATAGGTCATCATAGGTAAAAATGGAAAATACATCTACTTAAGAACTTCCACATAAATGTTGATGCCACTGTCACCACCATAGGAAAAGTAGGATCTACACCATATTCCTGCAAATAACCCATATATTACGGCTCGGAAGTGAACATTCTAAACTGCAAAGAGTGGAACTTAGCCACTTTTAACAGACACTTTAGTCCATATTCCACTGAGATTTAAACCTGATGCTCAGCTTAAGCTCTTCTTCACAATCAGGTCTAACAATGGAAGTTAGTCTGAGGTCTACATTTCTTTTCTTAAATATGATTTAAGATATGAGGTCTGGTTAACCTTAACTATATGGACCTATGTGTTATTTGTTACAAGAGATAGTTCCCAAATGGTCTGGTGATCAATGTTGCTCTGGCGACATTTGCTCAAGAGTTCATGTCGTCAGAGTCACATGGTCTACACCAAGCCTGGTTCTATCCACATGGTCTAATAATCAGTTGTCTACTTATCATTTGGTCTAATGACCATTTAGGCTAATTGTAATTTGGTCTAATTTCCATATGGTCTAATCTCCAATTAGTCTTCTATCCATTAGGCCTACTGTTCATTTAGTCTAATAATCATTTAGTTTTATTCCCAGTTTGTCTAATGTCCATTTCGTCTACCATCCATAAGGTCTAATAATCATTTGATGATTATTATTTACGAATAAACTGGCAATTCAACCAACTGGAAATAAGACTAAATGGGTAATGGACCAAATTGGTAGAAGACTCATTGGAGATTAGACCAAATGGAAATAAGACCAAATGACCATTAGCCTAAATGGTCATTAGACCAAATGATGAGTAGACGAAACAATTATTAGACCATGTGGATAGTAGACAGGCTGGTTAAAGACCATATGGAAAAAGACCAATTGGGTAGTAGACGAACTGGTTGTAGACCAAACGGCGATAACCCTTCTGAATCACATTAAAGATAAATTTGAGTTCTGGTCATGCGATTGCATTGTGAAAGAAAAGGTGTGGAATGGATCAGAAAAAGTTGATCATGTAGCATGTAAGTATTAGTGTGTACAGCAAGGTTCTCATCAAAATCATAATCAATTTGGCCCAGTCTTGGTAAAGTAACAAGCACTGTACACAGAAAGATGTATATGGGACTTCACAAATGGTGTCGGGCTGATACCTTGATTTCCTTGTCTTTCTATGCTCATTATTCAGCCAATTGTTTGGCAAATGACATTTATTTGTAATCTGGAACATAAAGTTTTGTTTGATTCTGTGAGAATTAATTTTCCTTTTTTACCAGAACTCAAGTTTATCTTTAATACCTCCAGGATCATCTTTGAAAGACACAAAACCACAATCACACATCTCAAACATGAAACTCACGTCAAACCCACGGAGGACGGCTATATGGTAGGCCAGGAGCTGGAGGGGTATGACGCAGAGGATACCGGTCAAGCAGTCCACACAGGGGGGCAGCTCGATGGTACGAGAGGCGGTGCTCAGGGCGTCCTCGTCTCCCTTTTCACAGATGATAATTGGCTTGCTCTGAGCGATGAAAAAAATGGAATTTTTTATTAAAAAGTCATTGAGTATATTTGTAAAGCGCTTAGAGACATTAAAATTAAGCGCTATATAAAAATTAAATATTATTATTATTATGGGGTACTTGATCATGTTTATCCCTGATATGTAGCCCTAGATCCCTAATGTCATGTGATGATCAGGGCCCAGTCTTAAAAAGAGTTGATATCAATCGCAACTTATTTGAGATTTACAGTAGGCTTGCAGGTGCACCATGTGAGAGAGAGGGAGGATTGAGGAGTCCTGAAAAAGACTGTTGGTATAATCTTGAAAAAGACTGTTGGTTATCTTTCTTAGCTTATAGTTCTAAGGAGAACTATAGCACTTGGAGAGGATGAGTGGCGGGAGATTGATATTGATATCGATATTGAGATTGATATCAATCGCAACTATGTACATTATCATAAGAGATAGGAGACTGCAAACTTGCGATTGATTGGAGGACTTGCAATTGATTTGGATTTGGATCAATTGCAACTCTTTGTAAGACGGGGCCCAGACCAAAGTTCATTTCTATCAATAATATGTCAATACTGCTACAAGAAGTAAACAGGAAGTTAAAATGTTTACAATCTTTAAACTTTCTTCAAAACTATGACACATAAAACTTCCAAGTAAAGTCATGATACACTGGTCATTTTATTATTCACAACATCACCCCTTCCAAATAAAGGACCCACTGTCCTTTAACATTAGAACTGAATTTCCAGCATGTTATTACGTTCTCACCTTTCTGGCAACGACTTGACGCAAGGCATTCTGACATTTCTGTAATGAAAAGAAAACAAGGAATGTTCACAACAGATGGTATCATTTTGTCATGTTTACTTTGCCAATTTGATGTTATTTTAATGATTCCAAAACCTCCTAGTATTTATGATCAATCTTTTCCAATTATTGAAGACAGTTTCTTTTACAATACAGTCACATGAAAAGAAATCGTCTTTGTCTTTAAGTTGAGGATATAGTTAAGGAAAAGAATTATCCCAGGATGAAAAGAATCACCCTGTATTTCTTTATTACTGTGAGTAGACACCATTGCTTTTAGCAACTCTATCTAGGTTCCCTATCCCACTTTCTTTTTTAAAGACCATATCCGAACTAAAGAATGAAATGGATGAATTATATATCAACGGAAAGCTTATAAGCCATAGATTACAATAATATCAAATATGTGCCATTTTAGGGTCTGTCAGAGGAGTATCAGCTCTCTGAAAAATCTAAATCTAAAGCTTTGAAAATCGGAAGTTGTCAACCTAAAAACAACTTGATGACATCATCATATGTAGAGTTGATATTCATGACTTTGCATTCATTAAGCACGGCTCATCGCCTCAGCTATATAGGTGAACCGATCGGCTCCACATGTTATACTGCGTCAAATTTGACCCCTGTTAACCCGTAATTTGAAGGGGTGCAGAAAATGAGGTTTTAATTTGCTTTTGTGCAATAATGAAAGGGTAAATACTTTTTATTCCTATATAGTTGTATTCTACATTCATTCAAATTTCCATTTATATCAAGTTGTATTTTAATTTCGGTTTCTACTCATACTATATTTATCGTCATTTTGGATTATGATAATGATATATTTGAAATGCGTTTCATTTTAATTTGTATTATGTATGAGATGTTTTAAACGAATTTTTCAAAAAAGCTATAATTTTTTTTTTTTAATTGTATTTTTATCGGATAGGGTCTTTAAATTCATATTTCTAAACGTACCACATATGTTCCATCTTTCATCATGACGAGGATGACGGGCATGTCTTCATCGACCAGAGCGAGGGGGCCGTGCTTGAGCTCTCCCGCCAGGATGCCCTCAGAGTGAAGGTAGCACAACTCTTTGATTTTCTGAGAACATGGAGAGAATAATCAAATTTATTAATCAAATGTAAAATTTGAAATTATGAGTAGAAATAATGGTTGGTATTATTTCAATCCGAACTAGTACATGTAACCAACTAAAGCCCTTCCAATTAGTACAGGGGGATGTTTCACAAAGATCCTGAGTCGAACTTAACTCTAAGTTGGACTTAAAAATTATGGAGAGTCATTTGTAGCCTTAAAATAAAATATATTCAAAAGCAAAAACTCAAGTATTTTAGACAAACAGGGAATAAGACTTATTGGAAATCTGACCAAACGGCAATAAACTCACATCGCCATCACTGATCACCACCATGACAACCATCATCATCAACAGCATCCTCATCACCATTACTATTCTTACCAGTGCACCTTCCAAGCATGTGGCAAAGTTGAAGCCCCTTCCCATGAGCAGGATGCTCCTCTTATGCACGAGCTCCTCGGCGAGTTTCGCAATCTGATTGTCCATGTCCAACACTTGCTTGATTTTATCTAACAAACGGAAAGAAATGAATATAATGTTAAAACAAGTTCTAAAGGACGAGAAATTGTGCTGATTATCTATCTCCAATGCTTGTTTGATTTTATCTACCACACAGAAAGAAATGATTATGCGGTTGAAACAAGTTCTAAAGGTTGAGAACTTGTACTGATTATCTATCTCCACCACTTGTTTGATTTTATCTACCACATGGAAAGAAATGACTATGCGGTTGAAACAAGATCTAAAGGTTGAGAAATTATGCTGTTCATACATCTTCAACACTTGTTTGATTTTATCTACCACACAGAAAGAAATGATTATAATGTTGAAACAAGTTCTAAAGGTTGAGAAATTGTACTTTTTCCAACAAAAACAAAATGAGAGGAGTGGGAGAAGAATAGAGAAGGGAAGGCAAAGATGAGGTTGAGAGTTTAAACAAGGATGAAGGTGAGAAAACAGTACTTTAAGTTGCGCACAGTTGCCATTTATTTGTTGTAGCAGTATATATATTTATGACTCTAGCTAGGGTCATATATTGACTTGCACTTCCAGTCAAATGTTTAAACCCCTACACAACACTATAGCCAAATAGCCCGCTATTTCTAATTTGGGAAATAATCCTGAAATTACAAATTGTGTCTTTATCAGCTCGACACTCGACCTTGAAACTTGATATTTTGCCAAATAGCAGGATATTTTGCAAACTAGCCCAAGATATCTTGGGATGATTATCTCGACCAAATATCCTGCTAATTGCAACGTCGGGCTGATGAAGACGCAAATTAACTGGATAATTTGCGATCGGGATAGTTCAAATAGCGGGATATTGGGCAATCTCGAGCTGATGAAAACAGGCCTTTTCAGTCAATTTGGAGTCGGTCTAGCCGTGTGACCAGGAGGTCAGAAGGAGGGGTATCAACTTACTTGGTAGATCATGAAGTTCCTGGATGATCTCGTGTCTCCTAGCTGTGAATGAGAGTCTATCTTGGTTCATCATCAGAGCAAACATGACCAGGGAGACGAACTGACTGGTGTAGGCCTATAGGGAGGAACAAACAAATAAATGGTAAGAAACAGACAGACGGACAGACAAAGAAAGTAATGTACGTCTCCTGGCTGTGAATGAGAGTGTGTCTTGGTTCATCATCAGAGCGAACATGACCAGGGAGACGAACTGACTGGTGTAGGCCTACAGGGAGGAACAAACAAATTCAATAGTAAGAAACAGACAGGGACAGACAGACAAACCGACAGACAAGGACAGACAATGTACGTCTCCTGGCTGTGAATGAGAGTCTGTCTTGGTTCATCATCAGAGCAAACATGACCAGGGAGACGAACTGACTGTTGTAGGCCTATAGGGAGGAACAAACAAATAAATGGTAAGAAACAGACAGACGGACAGATAAAGAAAGTAATGTACGTCTCCTGGCTGTGAATGAGAGTGTGTCTTGGTTCATCATCGGAGCGAACATGACCAGGGAGACGAACTGACTGGTGTAGGCCTGCAGGGAGGAACAAACATATCAATGGTAAGAAACAGACATGGACAGATAGACAGACCAACGGACAGAAAGGGAAGCAATGCACGTCTTCTGGCTGTGAATGAGAGTCTACCTTGGTTCATCATCAACAAGGAAATGATCTGACTGGTATAAGCCTCCATAGAACAAATAAATAGTGTAATTTAAAAGACCGTACTCATTTTCATTTGACTTCATCCATTTTTGTTTACATTTATGATTATGATTTATGTACTTTTATAATATGGAAGCTATTAATTTGTAAAACGCATATGAATATATTGTTGTTATTTCCTTGTCATAAAGAAACAATAAAAGTTTTAAATTAAAGAAAAACAAAATGCAAACACAAATTTCATACATTTTCACCACACCTCCTTTTCCTCTTCCTCAGCATTATCATTTTCACCTGCAAACCAACACTACCATTATCATCATTATCCTCATCACAACTCATCATTGGCATCTCCATCATTATTTTCCTCTTCCTCTTCAGCATTTATTTATTTATTTATTTATTCCGTTTTATTTAAACAGGGTAGCCCCATCATCATCAGCATCAGCATCATCATCATCATCCACCGCCTCATCCTCATCCTCAGAAATTAAGAATTTCTTGTTATAATTTTATTATGTGTAAAGTGTAATTGTATACTTATATCAAGATAGAAAATGAATATGTACATACATTTTGTTAATACTTGTGTAATGATATCTGTAATACCTTCATTTATCTTTCTGTTGGAAATGAAATAAATATGAATTGAATTGAATTGAATCCTCATCCTCCTCCTCATCATCATCATCGTCATCCTCATCATCACCATTATCATCATCTCTATCAACATTAGCAGTTTCAGTGATATCTCCATCATACCTTTGTACTGGCGACTCCAATCTCCGGCCCAGCGTTGAGGTGAACACCGCAGTGCGTCTCTCGCGAGATGCTGCTGCCGACGGTATTGGTTATTCCAACGGTCAGAGCCCCCCTTGATTTACAGTAGCGCAGAGCATTCAAGGTATCTGCTGTCTCACCTACATAATAAAAAACAGATGAAAACAAATCAATTGTGAACTTTTGATGAGATAACCACCTGTCAGTAACCATGCAGGGAGGTCTAATCCCTCCCGGCCAAACTAGTGCAGACAAGGTCAAAGAAAAGTGATCTCTGTGATAATAATAATATAATAATAACTTTTACTTATATAGCGCTTTTCATAAGACATTTATATCAAAGCGCTTTACAATGTTTATACAATTAAAACTAAACAGAGTAATGACAAGAAAACAAATATGAAGTGAAATTATGAAACATAAGATAACAAGGTAAGGTAACAATTTAAGAACTAGGTAACAATTTAAGAACTAGGTAACAATTTAAGAACTGGGTAACAATTTAAGGACTAGGTAACAATTTAAGAACTAGGTTGAGTATGCATTTTCCATTAGGTAGGTTTTTAATTTTGATCTAAACAAAGTAATATCTGAGATGCAACGAATGGAGGCTGGGAGAGAATTCCACAAACGTGGAGCAGAGCATGAAAATGACCTATCACCAAAGTATTTTGTTTTTGCTTTTTTAACGGTCAAGAGAGTTTGATTTGCAGAACGAAGGGGCCTATTGGGTGTGTATAATTGAATCAGTTCAGAAAGATAATTTGGGGCATGACCATGTAGAGACTTGAAGGTTAAAAGAAGAACTTTGAACTGGACGCGAAATTGAATGGGGAGCCAATGCAATTGTTTAAGGGTTGGTGTAATATGGTCATGTTTTTTGGTGAGAGACACTAGACGTGCTGCAGAGTTCTGGATTCTTTGTAGCTTGGCCATATCTTTTTCCGGAATTCCATGGAGCAGGCTATTACAACTATCAAGGAGTGAACTGATAAATGCGTGGACGAGGATTTCAGTGGATGATTTGGAGAGGAATTTACGAATTTTACCAATTTTTCTCAGGGCGAAGGATGCTTTACGACAGATACTATTGACATGTGGGCGCATTGAAAGGTTTTGATCAAACGTAACACCTAAGTTAACAACTGTTTTGGAGGAATTTACAGAACCATTTGTTATTTGAATAGGAGGGAGTTCTACTGTATTTCTTCTTCGGTGAGAAAACAGGTGTAGCACTTCCATCTTGTTGTCGTTCAAGAGCAGAAAGTTTTCAGTCAACCAGGAGCGAATGGCATGTAGACAATCTTCCAGTTTATGTAACATTTGAGGAATTTGTCCAGACTTAACAGTAACATATAGTTGGGTGTCGTCGGCATATATCATCGAGGAGAAACCGTGGGAATGAATGATGTCCTCTAAGGGTGTCGTATAACATGTAAAAAGTACAGGGCCGACGACGGAACCTTGTGGCACCCCCCACCTAAGCAGAGTAGGATCGGATCGCGAGCCATCGATGATCACTTGTTGATATCGTCCAGTGATGTACGATTCAAACCACTTGGTAGCAGTTCCAGAGACGCCAAAACGTGTTTCCAACCTGGATATAAGAACACGGTGATCGACCGTGTCGAAAGCTGATGTTAAGTCTAACAGTATGAGAATCGCATCATCTCCAGTATCCAAAGCACGAAGTATATCGTCTTGGACTCGAAGTAACGCAGTTTCCACGCTGTGATTTTTGCGATAGGCACACTGTCGGGATGCGAGAAGGGAATTTGCAGTAAGGTATTCAGTAAATTGATTTGAGACTACTCGTTCTACTACCTTGCCCAAAAATGGCAAATTTGAGATTGGTCTAAAGTTTCTCAAATTTTCTGCATCCAAAGATGGTCGTTTGAGGGTGGGATGAATCAAAGCAGACTTGAGTGCTGAAGGGAAAACTCCACATTCTAGCGAGTCGTTGGTTATGTCCGTGATGGCCGGAACCAGAAGCTCTATACATTGGCTAAGAATGGGTGCTGGTAGGGGATCTAAGTCACATGATTTCATTTTATGTGACTTGATGATCTTCAGTACATCTGCTTGGGAAACTGGCGCAAACTTATCAAGACGATGGTCACGGACTTCCACTTCAGCGATGTTGGAAGAGGAAGAAAATGAAGATCTCAATAGGTGAATTTTATTGTCAAAAAACTTTGAGAACTTCTGAGTGATTTCAGCACTGGACTGATGTGAGGGCAGTGATTTAGGAGGCTTTTCAGCTGTCATCCTGTCAATCACATTAAACAGTTGTTTGCTGTTGCTAGTGGATATGAGTTCGTGGAGATGCTGACTCCTAAAGTTATTGACTAGCTGGTTATATTCTCTGGTTGCTTTCTTCAGGTCGTCAGATACTACTGTTGTAGATGAGCACCTGGTCTTTTTCCAACGCCTTTCCCTTGCACGAAGAGCTTGTTTAGCCTTCCGGATTTCATGGTTGTACCAAGGAGCATAGGGACGCAGTTTAACTTTCCTTTGCTTAACTGGTGCGTGACGATCAAGATTTGACGCAAGTGAGTTATTGAAAACATCTACCTTCTGGTCAATGTCCATTTCTTCCAGGTTAGTAACTGCTTCAAAGGACTGGGTGATATCTAACTTGAATTGATCAATATCGAGTTCACGTAACTTACGAGCATGAACGATTTTAGTCGTTATTGGTGGTCTCATGAAGGGGAGTGAAAAGATGATCGCCAAGTGATCAGATGGCAAAGTCTGAGTTACCACAATGTCCCTGATTGACTGATCAGTTTCTCTCATGATGACCAGGTCAAGAGTGTGTCCTTTAATATGAGTAGGCTGGGATATGAGCTGACTCAAACCAGCCGATTCCAGTAGATCTTTAAAGTTATTTGCATCTGGATTTGTTTCATTGTCAACGTGAATGTTGAAATCCCCCAAGATAACCACCTGATTTATTAGCAAGTTGACCGATTCTAGTAGTTCTGAGAACTCCACCAGGAAACGTCCAAATGACTGGCCCCGCGAGCATGATGGAGGTCTATAGATTACAAAGAGTGAAAGGCTTCTTTGATTATTGGACTGCCCAGAGCGTAGAGTTACCTCAAGGCATTCAAATGTGTCAAACACATGTGGCTTCATTTTTGGAGAGAAGGAATTTCGCAAAATTACACAGAGACCACCACCTCTCTTTCCTTTTCGGGGTAGTTTTAGGAGTTTGAAGTCCTGAAGTGTATTCTGTATGTCTGCAATAGTAGGACCGTCCCTGCCATCACCTCTGAGCCAAGACTCTGTGACAGCTAGGACGTCAAGACATTCCGAGATGATAAAGTCACAAACTTCAGTTTCTTTATTCATCAGAGATCGAGCGTTCCAAAGTCCCACTCTTGTTGGAGAAATATTGTTCCCCTGGAGACTAGTGGCTGCTGGGATTTTTCTGAGGTGCTGTGGTGGATGTTTGTTCAGGGGGGCAGATGCATGTGGTGTCCTGGACGTGATGACAACAGGAATGTTAATTGCATGGGGTCTTGCTACATGAGCAGATTGAGGCATGATCAAGGATGAGTTCAAGTTCTTACGAGCCTTACCTCCCCGTCTTTTACGACGAGTTCTCTTCCGTTCCAGTGACCTTCCCTCATCGTGTTGTGAAATTCCAAGTTCTTGTATGAGGCTTCTGACATGTGTAGGAAGCGTGGCATGTGTCATGATCCATGATGTCTGGTTAATAGACTTCATGTACCCAGGGACATAATGATGTATAACGTTTGAACGGGTAGGCATGCTAGTAGATCCACAGATCCATCATGTTCATTTGGGCCAGGATTTGGACACACATCACCACATTTCATAAGCTGGAGTTGAAAAGATGATGATGCATTAGCATAGTATGGGATTGGGAGTCCAGAGAACTTCCTCACTAAAGTGGGATAGTTTGAAAATGTCTTGAGATCCTTGTACATACATGTATGTGTAATACATGACAGTTGAAAGTTTGGTAGAGAGTGGCTACATACCAGTACAATAAGATGAATAGATAACAGCTTAAGTAGCTCCATTGTCCCATAGAAATGTAGGACACACGGTCAATAGATCAAGTTCAAAGGCTGACTGACCACGATGAATAAGTAGCCACAGCAGAGGCTCTTATCATGGCTGACCGTAGCAAGCTCATGCACACTTCAATACAAACTGGGTGAAATTTCTCTCTCTCTAACTGAAAGAAAACTGCAGCAAGAATCCGTTCAAAACTTTGCCAAAACAGTCCAAGTTGCTTGATTAGTACAATGATAACCTCAAGTTAACATAAGAAGGTCAAAAACATAGGTAAATAATGCAAAATTCAGAGAGCTGAAAAGAGAGCAGCCTGTTTGGGCGCTCGATCATAAGTCCTCATAAGCACAATGATAAAACCTCTAGTGTAATAATAATAATAATAACGGTGGCTTCTTATATAGCGCACATGTCTGTCACGTTGTGACGCTCCTGGCGCTGCCCCGATTATTACCCTGGCTTTAGCAAGGCGGACACTGCGGATGAAAAAAATATTGTACAGAAAGCATATTCATTCCCACGATTTTCATATAGGAAATGCATTTATGATAAACCTCTTTTGTCCACCTTTCTTTGTCAGTCTGTCCGTCTGTCTCTATCTCTCTCTGGTTTGATCTCCCTCTTCCCCCCCCCCCCCCCCCCCCCCCCTCCCTCCCTCCCTCCCTCCCTCTAGGCAGATGGTCTTTGGGTACAGGTTACTTTAGTCCATGTTTCAATGGGAAACCATTTTCAAGGGAGACAAAAAATGTGGTCTTTCTATACAGGTGGTCACTAAAGCAGGTTTCACTGTAATATCCCCGGTGTGACTCTTACCTGACTGACTGATGAAGAACGCTACGTCATCCCTGAAAACAGGAGTGTGACGGTCCAAAAAGTCACTCGACAGCTCAACCACCACAGGCAGTTCTGTTAGCTCCTCGATCAACTGACGAGTCTGGAGAGAGAGAAAGACAAAAATCATTGTTAATAGTTGTGTGAAGTTTAGGTGTCGCAGAGGTGTCCTGGGGGATGTTTCACAAAGACTAAGATCGACTTCAAGTTGCACTTAACTATGGCAGGCCGTTCCCCATTGAGTGGCATGTAAAAATTTAAAGAGGAAATCTATCCTGATATTTAGTTGGTTCAAAAAAAAAAAAATGGTTTGAGCAAAATCTGATTAAAATTATCATTAGAAAATTATTACTGTTCGAAGTTGTAATCAATGTAGCACAAACTGGCAACCGTGTTCTATTCTTTTTTGCATGTACTGAAAAAAACCTAATAATTTCCATTTTTAGTTTTTAACAAAGGAATAGCTTTGTTTCAAACAGGGGTTGTGTGGTGCATGCATGATTGAAAATTCATTTGGAGTAAAAAAGGAATTCATGATTTTTTTTGTATAGTATAGAGCAAATGGGAGAGCAGCTCAAAAGATATGTGGAGTTGTCAATTAGTGTCTGATCGACTGCAACTTCAAATATCCATAACTTTCACAGATATGTATCTGCTCCTGCTTCAAAACCATCTTAATATCATTTTAGACTTCCCCTTTAATCTTCAGAACATTGTTTCGCGAAGCCGTCAAAAGTATAAGTTCGCTAACAACTCATTAAAACACGACCATCTTAATATCATTTTGGACTTCACCTTTAATCTTCAGGGCATTATTTCACAAAGCCGTCATAAGTACAAGTTCGCTGACACCTAATTAAAACACCACTATCTTAATATTATTTTGGACTTTTCCTTTAATCTTCAGGGCAGCGTTTCACCAAACCGTCCTGGGTACAAGTTCGCCGACAACTCATTGAAATGCGTGTGTTAAATTTAACACACATTACAATGGAATTTAGGTGAACTTGTACTTATGACGGTTTCGTGAAACAGCACCCTGCTTGCTTACTTACAGCGATTGCTGAGTGATAGCTGGTACCGCAGGCCAGGAAGAGAAGACGACGACATCTCAGAATCTCATGCATATGATCCTGAAGACCACCAAGGCACACTAAAACAAAGAAAGAAAGAAAGAAACACTGAAAGATGTATTCTCAAAAGCAGCCTAATGGCACACTAAAACAAAGAAAGAAACACTGAAAGATGTATTCTCAAAAGCAGCCTAATGGCACACTAAAACAAAGAAAGAAACACTGAAAGATGTATTCTCAAAAGCAGCCTAATGGCACACTAAAACAAAGAAAGAAACACTGAAAGATGTATTCTCAAAAGCAACCTAATGGCACACTAAAACAAAGAAAGAAACACTGAAAGATGTATTCTCAAAAGCAGCCTAATGGCACACTAAAACAAAGAAAGAAACACTGAAAGATGTATTCTCAAAAGCAGCCTAATGGCACACTAAAACAAGGAAAGAAACACTGAAAGATGTATCCTCGAAAGCAACCTAACTTCAGGCGAGGTTTAAAGACCTTTTCCAAGAAAATACAACTTTATATCAATGGAAAGGTGAATGAACCTACAATACATATGTAAAGGAATGAACAATATATTTACTTTTCAGTATTGCACATAATGTCATTGTGAATATGCATAGCTCACATAAGTCGATAGCTTCTTTTCAGGCCAACAACTTCCAATTTTCAAAGCTTTAGATTTCAAGTTTGCGAGGTTCAAGAATCAATGATAAAATTATGAATTATTTTGTTCATCAGGCTTGGCTATTTACTAGCATAAATTTTAAATATTTAATGAGAAATATGACATTAAAGATAAAGGTGAGTTCTGGTAATGCGATCGTATTGTGAAAGAAAAGGTGTGGAATGGATCAGAAAAAGTTGATCATGTAGCATGTATTAGTATTGGTGTGCACTGCAAGGTTCTGGAGTTGTCAAAATCATAATAAATTTGGCCCAGTCTTGGTAAAGTAACAAGCACTGTACACAGAAAGATGTATATGGGACTACACAAATGGTGTCGGGGCTAGCTTACATTGATTTCCTTATCTTTCTATGCTCATTACTCAGCCAGTATACATTTTCTTCCAAAATTGTTTGGCACATGACATTTATTTGTAATCTTGAACATTCAGTCTAAGTTTCATTGGATTCTGTGAGAATTAATTTTCTTTTTATACCAGAACTCAAGTTTATCCTTAACTAGGAAAGTAGAAAGAGAGAAATAGAGATATTATAAACTTACCTGATTTGGTTTCAAAGTTCACCCTGCCACGCATGGTATTGATGACCGACTCCGGCTGCTCAAAGATCTCCTTCAACATGAAATATTTGTAGTTCCCTGTAAGAAAAAACAAGATATCCTTGATTTTAGAACTATGATATGAGCAAAAGAATATATAACCTGTTTTACGGGACTTGGAGAGTGTTTCACAAAGTCTAAGATCGACTTTAAGTTGGACTTAACTGTGGCAGGCTGTTCATGCCACTGTTTCCTCTCACCATTTACTGCATTGGTCTCTCAAGGGACGTACAAATCATGGTCACAAATCTACAGAATTTACATTTTCTGATAGTTCATTATTGAAGGAAAAAATATTATCTAAAGATCATAATGGTGAGAGCAACCAGTGGCATGAATAGCCTGCCAATTAAGTCCAACTTAAAGTCCATCTTAATCTTTGTGAAACACTCCCTTGGTGTATAAAGAAGACGAGTTGTCTCAGTCGGTAAAGCGTCTGCCAAAGATTGTGGGTTTGATTCAATCCAACTCGGGCAGATGACTGAAGCTTGCATTGTGTGTTAACGTGCCCCTCTCCTTTTTCATACACACAGGCTGTAAATACAGTGGAAAACACTCCATCCCTTGGATAGGATGGTAAATGGAGGCACCGTCTAGGGGAGAGTTACCACCTTTGCACGTTAAGAACCCACTGCGCTATTTGAAGAGGAAAAGGGGGAAACCCCGGTGTAGTGGTCCACCAGCACACCCCCAATCAGGGAGGAGAGACCGGAGGGTTACAGTGATTTAGTTTGTTTCTCTCCTCTCAATTAAAAATTTCACCTGCCCATAAAGACCAATTTTCTTCACTTCAGCAATGCCTTTCATTGACCTCCTTGCATTAACCCATTAGCAACTAAACCGCCCAAAACCACCCCTCCTTTTACTCACTGAACCGCCCGAAATGGCCCGCTCGTTTCCGTCTAAACGCGCTATAGTATCCGTTCTAGGGTCTACCGTGATAATGTTATACGTGCGTAATCCTTACGATGTCTACAGTAGGATACTGCATAGAAAAATAGCGCATGTTTCGTATTGTTCAACAAATCGTCAATATGAGAGCAATATTGCAACATCTTCCAGTGAGTAATATGCCATTTTTACAAATCTCTAGTTGCTAATGGGTTAAACAGGAGTCCTGTTAATGTGATTTGATTGGCATGTTTGTGCTGTATTAATGTGACTATCATTATTATTATTATTTTTACCTTTCATGATCTGTTGAATCTCCATCTTGAGTGTCTGGACCTCTCTCGATATCATATCTCCCTGCTCCTTCTTCAGACGATGGATCGACAGAGCTGTTCCAGAAGAAAAAAGAACAGAGAAATTTAACAAATATTAAAGGTAAAGACCAGTTTTGGAAAAGTCCCCCTCTCAAAAAATGAAACTGGAAGCACTTATTACCAATCATGTGAAAGAATATGTTTTGACTAATACATGATCATACAAATTTTGTCGAGAAACTGCCTACTAATTGATATATTTGGTAAATTATTATATCTATTTGGACCTGATAGATATAACGCACGTGTCGCGCACGTGTGCGTAGTCCCATATACATCTTTCTGTGTAAAGTGCTTGTAACTTTACCAAGACTGGGCCAAATTTCTTATCATTTTGATGATTCCAGAACTTGCAGTACACACCAATACTTATATGCTAGATGATCAACCTATTCTGATCAATTCCACAACGTTTCTTTCACAATGCAATCGCATGACCATAACTGGTCTTTATCTTTAATAATGCGTCTTCCAAGCTGCTTCCACCAGTTGGTGACAGAGCATTCACAACTGCTGCTCCTAAACTGTGGAATAACCAACCAAGATTTCTTAGCAACCAGCTATTTCTCAATACCTTCTACAGACATTTTGAAACTCACCTTTTCTGTTACTACATGTAACAAAATTATAGAGCACATTTGAACATGTAGAAGGAAAGTGCACTATAAAGTACATTATCATTATTTGCATTGCCTGTATTGCATACAAAACAATCTCTCTAAGCACCCAAATAGAGCCTTGGAAATCTTAATCTGAGAGTTCTGCCATTGTACAACGAGGTCAGGCATTCAAGTAATTGATGCCTCCAAGCAATCTATTTACTACACATGGGTAGAGAGAGACAGATGTAGACAAAATGTCTGGTCATGCATACAGGCCAGGGACAAGATTCTAACCCCCAACTTAATGCCTGAAGGACAAGCGAATGGACGACAAGCCTACAAAACTAAAATCAAACCATTTTACATAGATGTGCAAATGCAAGTGCAAATAAACCTACAAATTACAATACATATGAAATATACAGAGTAAGTTAATCATCAAAAGCAATTTTGAATAAATGTGTCTTAAGACAATTTTTGAATTGGTTAACAGTTTGACAGTTTTTGACATTTAAGGGTAATTTGATTCAAAGTTCAGCAGAAGCTTTGCATAAAAAGCGATGACCATAAGAAAGATTAACACCTAAGTAGACACGAGGTTTGATTGTGAAGATGACCCTAGATTGTGTGAGGATTTGTATTCCTGGATTAGTTCTTGCAGATAAATTGGTGCCAATTCATGAATGCATTTATAAGTTAAAACTAAGATTTTGTACATAATGCCGTAACAGACAACCAATGCAATTTGCGAAATACTGGAGTGATGTGTTCACAAGAACGTGTGCGTGTTACAAGCCTGGCAGCAGAGTTTTGTATTCTCTGCAGTTTTGCAATGTGTTAGTCCGGAAGGCCATAAAGAAGGCTATTGCATTGATCAAGAAGACATGTGATATGATATAGCGTGTATAAGCGTTTCGGTAGATTTTTTATCAAGAAAATGTCTAATACGACCTCTTGTACAAGGCATATGAAGCTGAGCGAAATTTAAAAAAAATATATAATCATCCATCCTAAGATCATTTTCAAAGATGACACCAAGGTTATGTACACTTTTGAAAGGTTGCATCGGAACATTAGCAATTCCGACAGATGGTAAATGGGAGGACTTTCTGAATCGAGATGTTACATGAATAACCTTAGTTTTATCCTCATTCAATTTCAATTCATCGTTTGCAAATAAGAGAGAGAGAAAGAAAAGGAGAAAGAGTGGAGAATGCATGTACACATATAAAGTGAGGAGAAAGAGAGAGAAGGAGAGAGAGAGAAGGAGAAGAAATGTATGTAGGTTAGTGTGCAAATAAGAGAGAGAGAGAGAGAAAAAAGGAGAGAGAAAAAAGGAGAGAGAAAATGAGAGAGAAAGAGAGAGAAAAGGAGAGATAGAGAGAGAAAAGAAGAGAAAGAGAGGAGAGAAAAGGAAAGAGAAAGAGAGAGGAAAGGAATGATAGAGAGGAGAGAAAAAGGAGAGATAGAGAGGAGAGAAAAGGAGAGCTAGATAGGAGAGAGAAAAGGATAGATAGAGAGGAGAGAAACGGAGAGATAGAGGAGAAAGAGAAAGAGAAAAGGAGAGATAGAGGAGAGAAAAGGAGAGAAAGAGAGGAGAGAAACGGAGAGAGAGAAAGAGAAAAGGAGAGAGAAAGAGAAAAGGAGAGAGAGAAAAAAAAAAGGGGAGAAAGAGAGAGAGGAGAGAGAGAGGAGAAAGAAAGAGAGAGAGAGAAGGAGAGATAGATAGGAGAGAAACAGTCAATTAAACTCACATCCATCTTTGATAGCGGCCACATCGTTATCCTCCAGGTAGATCACACGATTGGTATGCTCGATGATGGCGCTGGCATCACTGGCGAAGAAGTACTCGGCCTCCTTTGCATCTCCAACAACCTCAAAGTCAGTGGTACTGCTGAAAGTTCTCTCCAGCTGGGGTCCTGGGGCACATGTAAAGAAACAGGGGTGATAGTGAGCACTAAAAATAAAAAACGCCCCCATGCCCCCCTTGAGTAAAAAAAGAAAGAAAAAGGATTCCCCCCTTTTGAGTAAAATAATAGGGGAAATAGGGAAAAATAGGGGAAAATTGAGAAAAATAAGGGGAAAATCAGGGAAAGTGAGATAAATCGGGAAAAAAATAAAAAATAAAAAATCAGGAAGAAAAATTTTGTTTAAAAAAATCCGGAATTATTGGGCCTGAAAGAAATCAGATTTGTTTTTTGTCATTCATGATGCTCACAGAGACATGAGGCATTAGATTTAATTCCTTGTGCAACCAATTAAAAATGGTGCTTCCACAGCTGCCAATCTTGTGCAAAAAAAAAAAAGGAACCATTATGGTAATAAAAGGGAATTCATTAAAATGAAACTAACAAGCATGCGCGACACACTTTCAATGCAGAAATGTATGCAAATGTAAATGTCTACTGTTTTGTTCATATTATGCATTGTCTCCAAGTGTCATAGTATATTAACTACTGACTGAGCTACCCTTTTGAAATAATACCAAACAAACAAATACTTTTAAAAATAAATAAATACAATGTTGCGCAGGGAGATTATTTGTGGGACAAATAGTTTTAAATGCAATGTCAAGCACCTTTAGAGCGTTTGCATCAAGATAAACATTAAACTAATAGGCTGCCCAAGATCTATCTTTGAGATAGGTTTTGGAGTTGGTGAAACAGGGAGGTGTTCCACAAACACTAAGATCGACTTTAAGTTGGATTTAACTATGGCAGGCTATTCATGCCACTAGTTCCTCTAACCATTCCTTGCATTGGTTTCTCATGGGACGTTTACATCGTGTTCACTAATCTACAGAGTTTACATTTTTTGATATTTCTTTATTGAAGGAAAAAATATTATCTAAATATCATAGTTGAGAGACCAATCGTGAGAGCAACCAGTGGCATGAATAGCCTGCCATAGTTAAGTCCAAGTTAAAGTCGATCTTAGTCTTTGTGAAACACTACCCAGGGCCTGTATTCAATTCAATACTTAAGTACAAAATTTTAGCTTTTTAATTAGTATTTGGCTTACCGGTAGATAAAATACTTAGCCAATTCTGGTATTCAATTCAAACTTTTGGCCAAGTATTTTACCCTAAATTTAAGTCAACTTCCTACCAGACTTAACCTGCGCACAATTATATCAGTGGGCATTTATTGCAATGCATCAATTGCGTGTTACTTTTGATTGACCGTGTGACGTCACAATGCTTATAAGTATTGTACTTTAGATTTTGTCTTACGTAAGTATAAGTCTAAAATGTGATTTGAATAAGAGATAAGTAAATTACTTAACTTAGCCCAGGACTCTACCATGTATTAGACAGACCTGGACAAAACACAAATTATGTACCCTACTTGACAACACACTTTCAGCTTTAGTGCACACATCACATCACATAAACCTTTATTACTGTCATTTCCCGGAAAAAATTACAGAGTTGCTAATCCCCAAGTAGTAATAAAACAAGCGTAATAAAAGAAAGTGGTCAGTTCTTCACTGGTACCTGAAATATTTCATGGTACCTGCCCATAAATTGTCTGTTCATACAAAAAGGAGGTTGTCAGTTACCGGTATTCGCTGGTAACTGAAAGATTTAATGGTACCTGCCCATAAATACTCTGTTCGGAGCTAGAAGGGCTTTAACTTGTATACTCTAACACAGAGTTACCGCCCTTGTGGCTCGGAACAGATGAAATGCAGCTGTCATCTCCAATCAGAAAATGTCACAGATGATTTACAGCCACAACTACAGAGCCACAAACTTCTGGACTAGAATGATTTGGGATTTAAAGATGAAGTTGAGTTCTGGTCATGCGATTGCATTGTGAAAGAAACTGTGTGGAATCGACCAGAAAAGGTTGATCATCTAGCATATAAGAATTTGTGTGCATTGCAAGGTTCTGGAGTCATCAAAATGATAAGAAATTTGGCCAAGTCTTGGTAAAGTTACAAACACTGTACACAGAAAGATGTATATGGGACCACACGAACACATGGGGTTAAAATCCTACCCGGATTTGTACGATGTTACATGACATATTTAGAATATGAAGGCATTTGAAGAGCCATGCTTTTCAGAGAACATGTCTTATCTGATGTTCTGCCACACTTGCATGATAAGAATGATAACGCTCACAAATAATTTTTCACCTCTTCCCAGAACTCAACCTTCTCTTTAAATAGAGCCAAAACCTTCAAAATAAGTTACAAGTTTATACAAAAAGATTTGTATAAAATTGGTGAAAATTTGAACAGAATCAGGAATATCAAAAGAAGTTAAAGCTTTTGAAAATAACTTGTCACCAGAGGGCAATATTTAATTTGACGACATCATTTATGGCCAAAACTCCCCAGCAGGGAGTACTCGGATTTGGTTTTGGGCGAGGGTGTGCCGCTCAAGCCTCGAAACCCCTACCCATTTTTAAGGGTCATTTGGGGGATTTTTCTCGGAGTAAAGCCAATTTTTGAAAATTCTGACCTAGTGATGGCGCTGTGCAAAAATCTATGCTACGGCAGCAAGTTCATCAGTTCAGTATTGCTTTAAAATCCACACATTCTACATTCTGGCCTATTCTACAGATGGAGGATTCCTACAGCTACCTGAAGTGAATTGCTGTACATACTATGATATGAATAGTGAACAAGCAAACATTTTCAAATACCGTACGCTGGATACAGTCATGCGACTGAAATTCCACAATATTTGATTTTTTTTTTTTTTTTTTTTTTTTTTTCTTTTCTGTGCAAAAATCTATGCTACGGCAGCAAGTTCATCAGTTCAGTATTGCTTTAAAATCCACACATTCCACATTCTACATTCTGGCCTATTCTACAGATGGAGGATTCCTACAGCTACCTGAAGTGAATTGCTGTACATACTATGATATGAATAGTGAACAAGCAAACATTTTCAAATACCGTACGCTGGATACAGTCATGCGACTGAAATTCCACAATATTTGATTTTTTTTTTTTTTTTTTTCTTCTTCTTCTTTTCTTTTCTTTTTTTTTTGTTTTCTTTTTTTTTTTCTGTTATAGATCAATTTTCTTCAGCAAAATTGCAAATCAAAAATGTACAGAAGCTAGCTTTCATACATTTACAATGAAAATCTAATGCCTTAAGTGGACAAGCTAACATCGTATTTTCGGAGCAAAGATAGGAATCTTCTACAAATCTAAACGTATCACTCTAATGCTGAAGACCTGGCTATTAAAGCATTCATATATTTACATTTGAAAACAAAGAAAAAGTTGATTTTCATAAATTTTGAACAAAGATAGGAATCTTCTAAAATATAAACTTATCACTCTAATGCTGGCTAAGCATCTCAATATATTTACATTTGAAAACAAAGAAAAAGTTGAAATTGACACATTTTGAAATATAGCACATGTAAAGCCGAGGTAATAATCTCCAAGTTAGGAAGCGCTTAGTGATTCTAATAAGCGTTATATAAAAACTGAGTATTATTATTATTAATATTAAATGTGTATAAGGGAAATTCGAAACTGATACAAATATTATAGAGGAGGAGAAACAGAACAGACAGAGAGAATAGAGAAGAAGACAAAGCTATGAACAGTAGGGAGGGGCAAAGAGGAGGGAGAGTGAGGAAAAGACAGGTAAGAGTGAGGAAGAGAGAGAGAGGAAGAGAGAGAGAGGGGAGGAGAGAGAAAGGGAGAGAAAGAGAGAGAGAGAAGGGGAGAGAAAGAGAGAGAGAGAGAGAGAGAGAGAAGGGGAGAGAGAGAGAGAGAGAGAGAAGGGGAGAGAAAGAGAGAGAAGGGGAGAGAGAGAGAGAGAGAGAGAGAGAGGGGAGGAGAGAGAAGGGAGAGAAAGAGAGAGAGAGAGAGAGAGAGAGAGGAAATAATACTATTCCACAATGCACAACCATAAGATCAGTTCGGGAATTACTAAATATCTACCAGAATTAAACAAACATGTGATATAGCCAATACCACATGTAGAATGGAATATCATATCATTGGTATTTTGTTATTATCAAGTTAGTTGGCAAATCGGAATCCGAGTTATATTTTCCAAAACATAGAAATTTATGTAATAACATTTAAAAGCACTGATCCCAAAGTAAACTAAAAAAAATAATAAACAAAAAAAAATTAGAAAAACACACAACACCCTCCATGATTACCGGTAACTGATTTATATAAAAACATCCACTAATTGATTGGTAAAGTAGATGATTTTCATATGCATGCGATGCCTCTTCATTCATCAAAATCTTTAAGGGAAGTTTCTCACAACTAAGAAGGCGTACAGTGTACACACGCACAGATCAAAGAAAATAAAAATACAAGTACCGAATGTATGAGACAGGAAAGAGGAAAGCAAGATTATTTTTGTTGTTGTTATGTATATATGGAACAGTTCATGAAAAAAATGTGGGGGTGGGGGGGGAGTCCAGTACGTACACTGTGTTTTATTGTGTATACATGGGATATGGGTAGAATTATTAAAAAATTATCCTTACAAAGAGGATTAGTTGTTGACTTACTACAACAGTAATTTTTGTAATATCATTAAAGGTAAAGACGAGTTTTGGAAACGCCCCCCTCTCAAAAAATGAAATGGTAGCTCTTGTTACCAATCATGTGAAAGAATATGTTTTGACTAATACGTGATCTAACAAATTTTGCCGAGAAGACGCCTACTTATTGATATATTTGGTAAATTAGTTTATCTATTTGGGCGTGATAGATATTATGCACGTGTCGCGCAGGTGTGCGTAGTCCCATATACATCTTTCTGTGTACAGTGCTTGTAACTTTACCAAGACTGGGCCAAATTTCTTATCATTTTGATGATTCGAGAACCTTGCAGTACACACCAATACTTATATGCTAGATGATCAACCTTTTCCACAACGTTTCTTTCACAATGCAATCGCATGACCAGAACTGATCTTTATCTTTAATCAGAATACATGTAGTTGTGTCATAGTGCCAGTATCTGAGAGAGAGGGAGTGTCGAAATGGGATGAGTAATAACAGTTATAGTAGTCCTAAAGCAGTAGAGTGGGATGAAAAGTGAATGTATGAGGTTCGAAGATCATTAGGAGGTTTTAGAGCATGAGTTAAAACTTTCTAAAAGAATTTTAGAGCACGAGTCAATGATTTACATGTATATCCCTTCGACTTTCTACATGTAATTGGAAATTATTAAACTAAGACAGAAGCCAAGCTATACATGTATCTCCAATAATAATATGATAGAATTTTGAATAAAGGATTTCCAAAAAAAATGAAATAAAGAAATAAATGCATACCAACCTTTCTCCACATTATCTACCGAAATAAAATTCAGAACGAAATGAAACGACTATAAAATTTCAATTGAAAAAGTACAAAAACCATCCACAAGATAGAAAAATGCATCTCATTCTATCTCATTATAAAATAATTATATCTTCTACAAGCTCATAAAACAATAGTACAGTAGCATGAACAGATAACTGATAGTTACAGTTACAGGTACACTAGAAAATGAAGAAGAAAAAAACAGACCAAAATAAAAAGAAATTTAAGATTACAACAAGATGAGTGTGAGATTCCCATGTGCATTATCATTGTTATTATTTTAATTGCTTTGTTTTTTCATTAACTCATTTCATTTTTTACTTATCATTTCCTTCTTTTTTTTCGCTTTCGATATTTTAGTAGGAAATCTTTAGTCTCTGTCCCATTTGCAATATTTATCTAAGCACTCAATATTATTTCAACAATATTGACCAGTCATATGCATCATGTAATTATGGCATCAACAAATTAGGGAGATGTAAAGACGACAGTGAAGATACTGCAGGTGACTAGCTGGAATGCTCCCCAGGGAGTGGAGAATGTACCCTAAATGTCCAGAATAGTAATTTGCAACCAACCAGTGACCGGGACAATAATAATACTGTAAGTTCTGTTTGGTCAGTTAATGGTAAAGCGCTATATATTAAGGAACAGGTATTGTTAAAACAATAGCATTCCATGCATTTAGCATGCATATAGTGTGATAAAGTTATTTACTGGGTTATGGAATACTAGAAAATTGGCAAATATTGAAAGCAATCATATATATGTCATGCATTCAATTATCACGGCATACACCGTGGCTCCACAAGTCATCAGATACAGGGATATTCAATTGATATGCAACACCATGGACAATTTAAAACCAAAGACTTTTGGTAAAACCAAATACTTTCACAACACGAAAGGTGAACATGAGCAGTTTTCACTCACAAAACTTAAGGGTATTGCAAATATTTAGTGCTGTGTCAGTTGTGATTCCATTAATTTGTGTCTGAATGGGCATGAAATTTGAAAACATTTCATGCACTGGAATGTTTCTAGTTTTACAGCTAAATAGGTATCCCCTGCTGTACATGCTTGAGAGTGATAAACATCACATTGCAAGCAAAACATGTACACTAAAAGAAAACACCCTAATCGATACAGGTGTTTCAGATGCTTCGTTTTCAGACAGTTTTCCACAAAATTTTGGTTCATATCCAGAATTCAAGATCGTCTATAAGGGGCTTTAAGGGCAACATTTTTAGAGGGAATAAATTGAAGTAAAAAATATTTCTCCAATTTTGTTTTAAATATTCACCCCAAAATTACTAATCAACCTATTGTAACTATTCACCAAGCAATAGTAAACAAATATACCATGCACTGAGAGGCTCTAGTTGAAATTATGGATGGAGGTGGCAGGAATAGCACTATTTCTGTCGCCGAGGAATCCATAATTTCACTAGTGGCTTGAAATAGAGCATGATATATTTGTTTTCTATTTTTCAAACCAACCTTCATAAAAATAATAAAAATAATAATAACAATTTTTCTATGACGCATAACATGGTATAGTGCACTATACCATGGATGACGTCACGGTTTAGCGCATTTTTCTTATCGGGAACATCATAGCAATGTTATGTTTGGTCACATGATGCTATGTTGACAACTCACTGAACAGGATTTCTTACCTCTGCTGTCTTTGTAGAGAATAGGAACATAGTTGCTGGCCAGTTTGGTCTTGGTCTTGATTCCAATGAGGAGGGGACTTCCACGACGGGTCGCCACGCATTCACCGGGGAACCTCTTGCTCTTGAACGCAAGGGCAAAGGCACCTTCCTACGAGAGAGAAAGAGGGTGGGTGAGGCAGAGAGAGAGAGAGAGAGAGAGTGGGGTAGAGAGGGAGGGAGGGGGAAGAGAGAAATACAGAGAGAGAGAGAGAGGGGGGGGTAGGGGAAAAGAGAAATACAGAGATACAGAGAGAGAGAGAGAGAGAGAGAGAGAGTGAGGCAGAGAGGGAGAGAGGGGGGGGGGGGGGGGAGAGAAAACAGAGAAAGAAAGATTGCCTGTCTGATTATCAAGATATTTATGATTGGATATCAAAATCAATTTGTTTATGTTTTCCAAACGGTTTTTATAACACTACAGTCTATTGGGGAAAATGAGTATGGTAAGACCGGTCACTCAAAGATTTTTACGTTTTTGAAGCACTTCATGATCATTTTGAAACGCAATTTTGTTGTTGGGGGGGGGGGGGGGGGGGCTTCAATATTACACCATATCACAGATACTGAGAACATGTAGAGCCATGCATTTCAGATTTGTAAAACTGGAAACATTGTTAAAATGCCTTTAATCAAAACAGTAGGTACCAAAATTTGACAAAAATGAACCTCCACTGATAGGTTATTTGGAATGGAATGGTATAAATTGTCTAACAAAACACACTGATGTTTGCATACCAGTTGCAGGATGACGGATTCTACGAGCTCTCTGAAGGTGATTTTGTCGTCTTCGCGGTTGTCATAGAGATACTTGATGAGCTTGGCGATGATCTCGGTGTCCGTATCAGACTCAAAGACCATGTTCTTGCTCTCGAGCAGCTTCTTGATGTCCTTGTAGTTTGTGATAATGCCATTGTGGACGACGACAAACTCTGAAATAAGTAAATAAAGTAATTAAAGGTAATACAAAGTTTGGTATGGGGTCATGAATTTGGTCCAAATGGACACATTGGAAGCATATGCCATCCTACAATATTCAGTGATTGTTGCCGCGGTTGAAATTGAGTCTAAAGTGATGAAATTGTAAACAATAAACCCTCTACATTGTATAGCTCCCTCTCCAGGTCAAGAAATTAATTTAGCTATAAAACAATATTTCTGGACTAAAATTGACCGATTGGCTATTCCTGTTTGGAATTTATATATCACAACTGCATATTTTGGGATTTTCTTGGTCGCAGCTACCATTGTATGGCCGTAGGCGCTATTTGAAATTATCAGAATTTACAGGGAACACTGGTAAATGTTGATATTCAATTTATCTTGAAAGCAGAAGTGTTTTAGGGGCTAACTTTTCTAGTGCTTATAATAGATCCACAGGGGCATCCAAATGTGTCAAAAATTGTGAAGAATCACTATCCAGCCAATTTTCAAAATTGCCCTAAAATTTGTATCACTTTTAAATAAGTTTATATCGGAAGTAAGTAAGCGAGTAAGTAAGTAATTAATAACTAAGCAAGTAATTGAGGATAGTTGCACTAACTTGAAGTCTAAAAATTATGCTGTCCTACAGGTACATGTAGTAATTGAACTGAATGATTTTATGTAGAATATGAGAGATGATGGTTCGGATAGCATTATCGCAGAGGTGTTTTGGTCAAGTGGATAAGTCACCCGACTGCAGATCGCAAGGTACAGGGTTCGAGTCTCGCCGCAGTACTAATGTCCTTTGGCAAGACGTAATCTACATTTGCCACTCTCCACCCAGGTGTTAAAAGGTAGGATGCGAAAGTTAATGGTGTTGGATGAGCAAGTGGAGCTTGTAAAATGGTGACTGGCCGGAATGCTTCCCGGGGAGTGGAGAATGTGCATACATTGTGTGCGGGTAAGCCTGTATCCAATGACCGGGGTAATAATATGTACTGCCCCTATAAACAAAGTATTAGGCGCATTATAAATGTAAGCTATTATTATTGCTGATTTCTTTTTTAATTCGGCATGAACTTTGGACACCCCGGCCATCATACAGGATGTGTGAATAGAGATTTCTCACCATTTTCCTCGTCGGATCTCTGTGGATGGCTGTTGACTTCGTTGGGTACGCCATGGGTGGCCCAACGGGTGTGGGCGATGCCGCAGTGGGTGTCGTACTCCAGATCAAAGTCCAGGTCCTCTTGAACTGCAAAGTCAGAGGATATATAAACAAAATTTAAATTGAGTAATTGCACATTTTGATAGGAAGGAAAAACAGAGAGACAAAGAGAAAGAGAGAGACAAGGGAGGGGGAAGCTGTGTGTATTCACTGTTACATAAAGTAGGAGGTTACATAAAGTAGGAGGTTTATCTGTATTCTGTTAATAGAAATAGTCTGCTGCAAAGTGCAAGCAAGAAGGCCTTAAAGATAAAGTTGAGTTCTGGTCATGCAAGGAAAAACTGAGTGTCAAATTTGAAAGAACATACAATTTAAATGACATTATCATCTTTGTTTGATCAAAATCGGTTCAGACCTGGCTGAAATATCCATAAATATAACAATTTCTAATACTTCTGTACCACCACAAATAGTAGGTAATTTGAAAAAAACGTTGACAAAATGAAATACCGGTAGCGCCTTTTACGTCGTATTTCAGCCAATGCCGATGTTGGCTTTTTTGTTGGCATTTTCGTGTTGGTTATATTATGCACAACCAGCAGGCCCATGTATTGTTATTTTTAATTAAATAATCAATTAACAGTCACCGTATTGTTTTGAAAGTGGAGCTGAATTGGTATGATCGTATTGGCTAAATTTCAGACATTTTGGGGTCTAAAATTACTTTCATAGCAATTTTAGGTTCTAAAAGGGCACTAGAAATATCATAGATAAGAATAAGAGCAATAACCATGCACTTTGAAGACATTTGCGGTCTGAAAACAGAACTCAACTATCCCTTTAACACATGGACTACGACCACGTAGTTCCCGTAGGCAATCGGTTAAGAGACAATATCCTGTGTTGCTGCATGCAACTGCATACAAATACACTTTGAGATGTACTAAGCATTCATATTTCATTCATGGTAACAACCAAAATGAAGATGATGTTCAAATTTATGTTCAAATTGCTGAAAATCATTTGATGGAAATATGCAGATTAAATCATTCCTCTGTCATGCTGTAATCGGTCATGTGATTTATATGAGGCATACGTGTATTTTGTGCAAGTGCTGCTAATGTTGAACCCTGGGAACATGCACAACCAGTCATCACACAAACAGGCACAATTATGTCATATTCATTACAGTGACATACAGTACATGCAACACTGATTAGATGCACCATAAACCTGCATTTTTGTGTAATAAATGACTGGAAAGTTACAATGTACATGACTGTGTAATGTCCCTAAACCACATGAATCACAATTATGAAATACATACATGTACATGTAACTGTTGTTATGAAATATTCAACCAATGATGGACATAAATATAGAATATAAATTCCCTCTTCCATAAACCTTTATCCAATTAACTGTAATGAAGACCCACAACCCATAAAGGCAGAGATACCAACCTCTTGACACAAAAAACAGACAGAGTATCCTAAAAAATCAGATTTTGGAGAGAAAAATCAGATTTTCATGAAAACTCAACACTACCAATGGCCGGTTGGCCCCGGGCCAGTAGAATTTCAGAAAAATGTGATACTGGTACATGTACGTACAGTCAAGTAAAATGTTTGCTCTTTCATTAAAATTTTAAAAGAAAATTGTAAAGCAAAGTCTTTGTTGGGGTTGCGGGGGTTTACTTGTACATGTTTCTATGCGATTCCATGGTTTTTACGGGTATAAACAAAAATATTTAAAAAAAATAATAATAATAATACCGGTAATAAATTTAAATTTTTTTTTTTAGTCTTTTTAGAAAAATGATATTTTAAGAGGTGATATCGTATTATCGTATTCCACTCTTATTATCGTACTAAATACAATTAAATCGTACTGGTTGGCATCTCTGTATAGGGTACATGTAGATTAGATACCACATTTTGTATAATGTACACCATTAAATATCCCTTCTCTCTCTCTCTCCCTCTCTCCCTCATTGAGGGCATATGGGCTTTAATATTGAAAAGTGGCCACTTAGAAAGAACTACTTTTAATCTTAACCCCTTAACCTGTTTTGAGAATACATGGTGTGGGCAAGGCTCAAAATACTCGGGGGCGACGGGCGATTTGCCCCCGTGATGAGCTACATAATCGCCTCTGTCAGATTGCTCACAGGGGCGATTGCAAAATTAAAAATCGCCTCCATGGAATTATAAAATAAAGTTCATCTTTTATGTTATAACTTTCACACAATATTGAGTTTCAACTTTCAAACCTTAAACCAATGAAAATGGAATCTCTGTAACTGTATTATAGATGCAAACAACGGAAGCTCGCAGTGCAGTGCGACCTTCAGCATCGGCTATACTGCGCCGGTAGTACCGGTGTGTATGCTGCCGCCCCATATCTGCTGGAGCTAAAAGCGATTGCGCAAGGACCAAAACATGAAGAAGTTTTTCATTGTGAAAAACATGAATCCTCTGAAATCTGGTGATCCCAAAAGACCAGCAAATAATGAGCCTGGACCAGTAAATCGATATTGAGAAGAAGAATAAGACGAAAGGTGTTGTGGAAGGATATAGTAAAGACTAAAGAAATTGGTAATAAGGTTGCTCTGAATGATTAGGAGGACGGGAAGAAATGGAGAGAATGTCATCACTGGATGAAACCCCTATGTAACTTGTAAAGTTATAAAGAGGGAAAATACCGAATTAGATCAATGATAATGATGAAATAGCAAAGAATTTAGGAGTATTATGGGAACCAATTCAATGGAAATTTGTATAAAAAAAGCCCCCTTCAGTACTAAAAGAGCCCCCATTAGCCTTCTCTTTTTTTTTGGAAGAGCCCCTGTGAACAAAAAAATAATTTGAGCCCTGGGTGTGGGTCAATATAATGAATAATAATAATATGGACTTGTACAAAAACGGTGCTTATAAAGCGCTTACCAGCAAAGTCTCTAAGCGCTATAACAAACAAAATACAATGATAAACAATTACAATGATAAACAATTACATATTAAACAAAACAAAAGATAAACCTACAAATTACAATACACATGATATACAGAGTACGTTAACCATCAAAAGCAGGCTCTGACGCTCATGGCGCTTTTAATACAATTTCACCCCGGTTGTAGCCGAGCTCCCGAAGTAACTAGCGCTCAAGCACATCAGGTCCATCAAGCCCATCTACACCCGGGTGGAGAGTGGCAAATGTAGATTATGGAGCCAGGGAAATGATTTAATGCCTTCCTGCCTGACTCTCAACATGTAATATCATGTTCCTTTCCTACTGTACATGTATGTACATGTATTTCCAATTATAGTTCTTATCTTCCTTTTTTTTTTTATTTCAGGGGAATCTCCTACACTCATTTGACGACTTCTTTAATGATCACCATCAAACAAAAAACAAAACAAAGTGAATTCCCAGTCTCCAACATCACAAGACAAGAACACAATTCACATACATGTAGAACAGACATCGATACACTCATGCATGTAATTTCACAAGAGGCATAAAAAAAACCATTAATCACACTGCAAAACTGACTCCAGATCGACTCCATTTAATAGGAATAAAGTAAATTTTTTGTAAAGGAATTTCAGCTTGCACCCAGGAGATAAAGATTGCATGCTCGATCTTGTAATGAAAGTTACATCACAGATAATCTTGGAACCAGCGGGATATGAACCAGCGACCCACTTCTTGCCAGGCAGCGACTCTACCACCAGGCCATCCCTGGTCCATGGCACAGCTCTCCAGAGCCTGATCTACTAACATCCATCAGTCCGCCATCGGGACGTCAGGCGAGCTTTAAAGATCGAGCACGCAATCTTTACTCTAATACTTGGTGCAAGCAGAAAATTCTCTACAAATTTGAAATTACTCCTAGATAGCCTAACATTCTGGAGTCGGTCTCACGGGTGTGACTGGTGCTACTCATGCAAACAATACTCTTTGTACTACCTGTGACTATATTGTGTATTCCGTGTTAAGATAGTCGGGAATTAGGGTGAAAATGAGAGATACAAGTGAGTGAAAAGTGAGAGAAACAATGTATAAAGACAAAATTGCAAATATTTCAGAAATAATATTGACATTGAATCAAATTAAAGTTTTTATTTAATCGTAATACATATAATTGTATTACTACTACTACTACTACAACTACTACTACTTCTACATTCAGGTGTTGTATGTTACCATATGATCAAAGTACTAGGGACTAGGGGATAACAAACAAACAAATTCTCTTGAGATGGTAGATCACCTGCCCCCCCTCCCCCCCCCCCCCCCCAAACAAAAAAAAAAACATACAAAAATATATATATTTGCAAAGTGGTGAGCAGCCCACTCAACCATACCAAACTAGATTAGCCTACTTGGTATTTAACAGGTCATTTTATTTTAAGCTTGCTTGTATTAAAATGTGAAGAAAAAAAGGTGACAACACCCATAAGATGTGTAATGAAATGGGAGGGTGAATTTTTTTTGAAGTGGCTAAAGGCCATTTTGTGTCAAATCCTTTTAAATTGAACATTGCAAGAATACGAACTGAAGGTGCGAATGTGAACGTATGCCTGTGCACAATGATACGTGTCCATGTATATCAAATAAATGAAGAAATGCAATTAAATTTCTATGCATTTCTATGCAAAATAATAGGGAAATACTATGTTTCATGATACAGAAAACTTTTGTTGGTTGGGGTAATCATGACATGTAGTTTAGGCTTCTACCAACTTTAACATTTAGTAGGCAAGCTTTCATCCTATGGACTTTCTCAAGGCAAGTTATTATTCATACAGTTTCTTGCTGTCTGCTGCCTTGAGATCACTGGAGCCAAGATAGGTGATAGGCCTATAGGTGATAGGTGATAGGCATTGTCACCTACTTTCGCTCCAGTGATCTTGTGGCAGCAGGTCAAGGAAAAGGTTTGAAAGGAAAATAATAAATCATAAAATAAAGGACACATTTCAAAGCAGAACAGCTAGAAATAGTAATAGTATTCTTATTTAAATAATATATACTGAGTATCATTTTAACGATAATTTCCTGTATCAAGATGTATGGACCCACTTTGTGTAGTGTGAATTGCAATTCTGTCATGATGTGAATATGATCTCTAATTTCGATCATTCAACAGTTCAGATTTGTCTTTGTTTTTTCGCAATATTCTAAGCATAAACAGCACTTTAAGGTAACTGGAAAAATGCCAATAAACAAGTGAGATAGGAAAGGTTTAATTCACACTTTTAAAAGAAAAAGGAAAAGGAAAAAAAGACCTTACGCTCAAGATTGGCAATTCAAGAATTCTTCCCCCCCCCCCCCCCCACTCCAATTTAAAGACCGTCAATACTACTGGGCCAGAAGGGATTAGACCACCCAGCCAGGTCATTGACAGGTGGCTATCTCATCAACTCAGCTCTCAACTAACATAAGCCAAAGAGGATCATGGGGGACCAACAGGCACCGATTGGGGAAGTTTTCTATATAGAGGGAGCAAGTAGCTAAAATTAGGACAGTGGGGCTTTAACCCCTGACCCCAGCACCCGACTTACTGAAAATTTCATCTTCCAGAGCCTTCACCTTGCCTCGTTTCTTGATGATGCGGATGGGGCGGAGGTTGGCACCATCAGGCTCATTGTTCCCTCCATCGATTGCAAGTCCTATTGTTCGAAATAAACAGTAAAGAGATGATTATAAAACAAAAATAAAATAAAATACACTCAACCTCACATAACGTAACTCGACCTTGACAGGACTGAGTAAAGTGTGTTGACTCAGGCAATCTTTGACTTGTGCGTAGAAATACAACTTAAGCATATGTTCCTGTATAGGTATGTTGTCCATAGGCTTAGCATAATTGCCCTGTAGCCCTACGACACGTTCCCAAGCCATAGCCAGCGTAAAGCTGTGATCACAACCCCAAACAGCTTGTGCAACATCCCCAACTTATGTCCAATATCAGATCAAAATGCAATAATCAAACAAATTTTAAACGAAAGGTATTACTTGTAAAAATCAGGGCAATGCAAACATCAATTTTATGGACATTGCTGAGGATATATCCAGGTCATATGAAGCATAACAGATTGCCCCTTTCTCCCTCATATTTTTGTAGCTGCTGTTATCATGAATTTCAAGTGTTGGCTAGTCACCACGAGGTGGCACTTGTACCTTAGTACCTTTAGTACATGAAATCCCATCTATCTCTCTCTGTCTCCTATGTATATACAAGTTTACTCAGTGCATGGGGTAGCGATCTTTTCCACATCTCTGATCTTGATTGCACATGTACACTGTATGTACCTCTTATACATTTGTAAATTTTAGGGCTATGATTATGAATCATAAGTTATCAAATCAAACCATGACATTTGATCAATTATCCAATATGAACCAACTACACTTCCAGACGGTTTACTACAGTACATGTAACATATTCAAATTCATGGATTTTTTTTTCTTGGGGATCTAGTGACGAGCTACTCCATAACTTGATACTAATGAATGAACTACAATACTTAGAATGCATTTAGCATACACTTCTTGTTGCTAAGTCAGGCAAGCCTCAGACAAGTTTTCAGGTTGTCAAGAACAACCTTTGTTTAAAAAGGATGTATAGAATTTGAATATGTTAGTAAACGGGTCTATTGTAGGCCTACTCACCATATTAATCCTCATATGATACTATTACACCCATAACTTAATAATAAACAAAATAATTAAATATAATTTTGAAAAAGTACAAAAACAGAGAATATTTTGGTGTAATTTGCCAATAAGCCCAACATGGTTCCAAACGGTATAGATCTGAATACAGTATACATGTACACTGTAGAGAAGTATGAAATATTGAATGTTAGAGAGATCTAATTATATATACACAGCTGCCAATAAATTAGTACAATCAACAACATCTGGCTTTGATATGCAGAAAAAGGGGCAATGGAAGAGAGGAAAGTGAGAGGGGTGGGGAAGAAAGAAAGAGAGAAAGGGAGGGTAGTAGAGAGAGAGAGGGAGGAAAGTAGGGAGAGAGGAAAGTAGAGAGAGAGAGAGAAAAAAAAAGGAGAGAGAGAAAAAAAAAGGAGAGAGAGAAAATGAGAAAGAGAAAGAGAGAGAGAGAGAAGAAGAAGAAAAAAGAGGGGAAAAAAAAGGAGTGGGGGAAGAAAGAAAGAGAGAAAGAGAGAGAGTGTAGTAGTGAGAGGGATGGTAGTAGAGAGAGGGTAGTAGAGAGAGGGAAAAACGAGAGAGAGAAAAAGAGAGAGAAAAAGAGAGAGAAAGAGAGAGAGAAAGAGAGAGAACAAAAGAGAGCAAAAAAAGAGAGGGGTGGGGGAAGAATGAAAGAGAGAAAGAGAGGGGGGTGGAGAGAGTGAGTGTAGTAGTGAGAGGGAGGGTAGTAGAGAGAGGGAGGGTAGTAGAGAGAGAGATGAAAGTAGAGAGAGAAAAAGAGAGAGAGAGAGAAGGGGAGGGGGAGGGGGAGGAGGAGGATGAGAATGAGGAAAGACAGGGAAGAAGAAAGAGAAAGAAGGAAAGCACTGGCACACATATATAAGCATGTATTAAAATGATTAATTTACATTTATTTACAACTAATACAAAGCTGTCCATTAACAGTGTTCACATATACATGTACATGTACATTATGTATGTGACCTTCACCACAAAATCTGTAATTGCAAATAAAGGCTGCACACTAATTGGCAAATATTTTCCAGGTTGCATCAGCAAACTTGAGGGTGGGTGCCAGGTGTTGCACCTACTGTCCGCACCTACAATTAATACTAATATTTACATTTTGGCAGCATATTATGTCTGTTTGTTTCAGACTGTACAATTATTGGCTGCTGTGCTCGATGTTATTTATATGTATGTCGCTCTGAAATGATAAACACATTGACTGGCATTTACCTGTTGTGAGGAAATGGACATGGGAAATTCTCTTTGAATGATTTCAATTAAAACCCCCCTTCCCCCTCCCCCCACAGGATTTTTTTGTTCCCTCTTTGTCCAAATTGAGTGAAATAGTCATTCAGCATGCTACATTTTGTAGTGCATGACCGAAGCTCATACTGTGCAAGTTCAAAGTATGCATCGCCACCTTACCCTTGTTGGAGAGAATTTTCCCTGGTATTTTGTCTTTGAATAGCACCAAGGGTGTGCATTTATTGGTATGCATCTCTGAAAGCCTTACCAGTATACACTGTAAACAAACCTGTGACTGGTGATCATTCATTTACAATGTATAGCATCCTATCGACTCACTAATCCATGATATCCTGCCCCAATAGGCCTGTCTTCACTACATGTAGCTCGAGACTGCCAAATATCCCGCTATTTAAACTATCCCGATCGCAAACTATCCAGCTAATTTGCGTCTTCATCAGCCCGAAGTTGCATTTAGCGGGATATTTGGTCGGGATTGTCATCCCAAGATATCTTGGGATAGTTTGCAAAATATCCCACTATTTGGCAAAATATCCAGCTATTTGTCCGGTGCATCCTCATCAGACCGAAGACTCGCACTATGTGCAAACGCTGAGCAAAATATCTCGAGCTAATTTCTCAAGGTAGAGTTTCAAGTTTCGAGGTCGAATCTCGAGCTGATGAAGAGGCGATTTGTAACTTCGGGATTATTTCCCAAATCATAAAATACACCAATGTAGCAGGCTATTTGGCGATCTCGAGATGATGAAGACGCGCCCGATAAGCCACTCCCGATAAGCCACTCCCGATAAGCCACTTTAGAGATACAATCTGTGCGTTGGCAAATAAAGGTAATTTGTAAGAAAACTGTAAAACCCAGAGGATGGCTGCTGGATACGTGTTTATGACAGTTATGTAATCATTATTTCTTTATCCACCTGCGGTACATTCAATGATACACAGGTTGACGTTTTCTTTTCCAGAGGGCAAACGAAAGGTACCGTAAATCTCAGTGTATAAGGCGCACCCCTATTTTTGAGCTTTTTTGTCGACACCAACTGAATCGGCTCTTATTTCAGTGTGCGGTCCCGTTCGGAAACCAAAGCCATGATGCAGGAAATTGGGAAGGACCTTTTATTTATTAGGACTTTACAGTCAAAAAGTCAAAGTGAAAAAGAATAGTAACAATGTTGTTTTTAAAACTAAAGAAGACAGAAAAATTTTCCTCCCGAGTCCAAACCGAAATTTAGACAGGCTAGTTTTCGAGTGGTGATTTGATTTCCCCAGTGTGAGTGAGCTGCATGATACAGGTGAGTGAGCTGGAGACACGGGAGAGCTTCGGCCCTGCAAAGTGCTTTGTGAAGGGGCATAATTTATCGAGACCGAAAAAAACTCTCTTCCCTTCAAATTAGGAACGTAGTTTAACTTCAAATAGTAGATCCTATTCTTTATTTGCAATATGTAATTCATGTTGAGACACAGAGATTTTCGGAAACCATTAAAAAGTAGCATTTTGAGAACTCAAAATATCCTGTACCTGTGTATTAGGCGCACCCCCGACTTTCGATTTTTCCCGACGGCAAACAAGTGCGCCTTATACACAGAGATTTACGATATTAACCCGTTGACTTCTGAATTCATTCATTGCCATAGGCTTCATACAGGGGCCACCCGGTTCCTGTAGGCAATAGGTAAATGAAGCACCTCCATCACTTTGAAGTGATTATTCTAAAATGCACAAAAGGGGACCTCTCCATGTTTATAGGATCTGTGGATATTTGGGGGTCATTTGTAAAAGGTGCCATCTTCGAAGTGACCTAAGCCAGGAGCAAAGAACGATCTCACTAGGTGCTCCCACTAGGTGCTCTCAAAAAGTGCTCCAGAGACAATAAGCAAGTTTGTAAATAGCTTCGGAACACATGACCCCAAAATATCCACAGATCTTTCAATGATGGATACGTCACACTCGTGCACTTTAGAATAACCACTGCCGAAGTTATGGAGGTGCTTCATGAATACCTTTTGTTCACCGCTTGTGAAGAATACTCTCACCTGTGTCTCAGGTAAATGTACTGTCGGTGATTTGATAAATACTGATTACATAACTTTCAAGAGCAGGATACCAGTATTCGTCTCGATGAGTTTTACAATTTGGGAACAAGTGACCTTTGTCTGCCCATGCACAGATAGTATTTACGAATTGGCTTATGCTCTGGACTTAACTTCATCAAGATATAGATGTAGGACTGGTTTAGGGTTAGGATTGCAATTATGTTTTAGGTTAGGTTTAGGTTTAGGCTTAAAGTTAGGAACAGTTTTGGGCTGACGTTAAGAATGCACTTAGTGTAGGATATTAACAGAAGCAAATGTTGCCAGAGAATGTGTTGTACAAATGTTTGTACATTACCTGCAGAGTCGTAGCCCCTGTACTCCAACCGCTTCAAGCCATTGATCAGCAGCTCTAGGATTGCCTTTCGCTGTTTGGGCACCAGAAAGTTGATGTATGCAAATATACCTGCAAATGGTTAGAAAGTAGAAACAGTAAAACAAGGTCATCATTCATGCACTGGAAGCTACCCCTTAAAGCCCCTCTGCACTAGTTTGGCCAGGAGGGATTAGTTAGACCTCCCTGCGTGGTCACCGACAAGGTGGTTTTCTCATCAAATCAGCTTTCAATTAACATAAGATAAAGGGGATCATGGGGGACCAATACGGTACCAATGGTAACCAATTAGGAATTGTTTTGCTATATGGGTCATTCCATGTCAAATCACCCAATGGTTTTAACCCTACCATTTTTGATTTTGATGAAACTTAGTGTACTTGTTGAGTGTGATCTCACAGCACCAAATCCCGAATTTTAGGTCAATCGGGTGAGAGGTTTGGGAGATACGGCCCACCAAATTTTGAGATTTTTTCAAAAATGGGGGTGGCGGGCCTACCTTTGAACCCTTGTATCTCGGGACCTAATGGGTCAATCTTCACAAAATTTGTATTGTTGGAAAGGGTATTCAATAAGGATTCCAAATCTGTCGCCATTTTGAAAATTCGTACATGTTGAGGTACTTTGACCTCTTGACCTAAGATTTGACCTTGAAATTGACCTTGTGGATCACGTGACCTTGACAATATTTTTAATGAAATGTAACCTTTGACATGTTCACTAGAACATATAAAAGTTTCAGAGATATAATATTTTTTGATTAGGAGCAATAAGGATTGAAAGTATCCATACTTACAGATATTCACAATAAACCCTATTATAATGTATACAATACATGCAATATGCACAGTACAACATACATCTTCCATATGCTTTTTTGTTCTAGGCATATCCATTCTAAATGTCAGCAGTACTTGAATAGAAATAAAATGACAAGTTCATATAGGCCTAAAGGGTTAACAGGATGTATGGCTTTAGGCCTCTGAGTCGGTTCTAGGATAATTACCCCCCTGGAAAATTAACCCCAAGGAAATGTCCCCCCCCCCCCCTTCGAGGACAATTACCCCCCGAGGACTATCACACCTAGAGGACAATTACCCCCCAGAAAATTACCTCCTAGAAAATTCTGTCCCCCCCCCCCGAGGACAATTACCCCCCAGACAATTACACCCTAGGACAATTACCCCTCGGACAATTACCCCCTAGGAAAATTACCCCCCCCCCCCCCCTATTCGTTAAAGGGGAAGTCCATCCTGATAATAAGTTGGTTTTAATCAAAGCAGATTTTTTTTTGGGAGCTTATTATCCTTGAGGGTTAATTTTCCAGGGGGGGGGGGGGGCGCAATTGTCTGGAGGGTAATTGTCCTCGGGGGGGGGGGGGGGACAGATTGTCATAGGTGGTAATTTTCTGGAGTTAATTGTCATCTGGGTGTGATAGTCCTCGGGGGCATAATTGTCCTCGGGGGGGGGGGAACATTTCCTGGGGGTTAATTTTCCAGGGGGGTAATTATCCTAGAACCGACTCAGAGGCCTAAAGCCATACATCCTGTTAACCCTTTAGGCCTATATGAACTTGTCATTTTATTTCGATTCAAGTACTGCTGACATTTAGAATGGATATGACTAGAACAAAAAAGCATGTGGAAGATGTATGTTGTACTGTGCATATTGCATGTATTGTATACATTATAATAGGGTTTATTGTGAATATCTGTAAGTATGGATACTTTCAATCCTTATTGCTCCTAAACAAAAAATATTATATCTCTGAAACTTTTATATGTTTAAGTGAACATGTCAGAGATTACATTTCATGAAATTTTTTGTCAAGGTCACGTGATCCACAACGTCAATTTCCAGGTCAAATCTTAGGTCAAGAGGTCAAAGTACCCTAACATGTACGAATTTTCAAAATGTCGGCAGATTTGGAATCCTTATCAGATACCCTTTCCAACAATACAAATTTTGTGAAGATTGACTCATTAGGTTCCGAGATACAAAGGTTCAAAGGTAGGCCCGCCACCCCCATTTTTGCAAAAATCTCAAAATTTGGTTGGCCGTATCTCCCAAACCCCTCACCTAATTGACCTAATATTTGGGATTTGGTGCTGTGAGATCACACTCAACAAGTACACTAAGTTTCATCAAAATCAAAAATGGTCGGGTTCAGATTTTCAGATTTTTTGGGTGATTTGACATGGAGTGACCCGTATAGAGGGCGCAAGTAGCTATAAGTAGTGCAGTGGGGCTTTAAAACCACAAACTAGGACAAACATCCCCCTCTCCAACAACTGCCCTGAGAACTATTACCATTCAGGACCACTACCCCACTTCACCCCAGCTACCACCAATACGACGTTAGACAGAAGAGGGCCAACTTCCTCCCACACTGCGCAGGTCATCACATGCACAGATACAATACCAGGGAAGATGATGAGAGAGGTTTCTTCCGGCTTCCAAAGAGAATGTATAGCAGGGTCAACAAATTCCTGATTTCACTTAAATATTTTTCAGTTTTCATGAACCCCCGCTGATTCCATAAGATTTATGTACATGTAGGCACAATCATAATCTGATGCTAATCTTTTACTAGCTCCGAAACTATCATTTCCATCAGACTTTCCAGTTCTTGACTCATTGTATTGGGACCTGGAAGTGCCTTTGCCATATATATATTTTTACCCATCGCCAGTGCTGCCCTCTACGGCCTAATACTGTAGTGGCGATAGTGATAATTAAAATAAGCCCCCCTCCCAACTACCTTCACACAACACTACACAGACAATTAGCCTTTATTAATAAAACTCTTATCCATGTACCTTGCCACACACCAATTGACTGAAATTTAAACTTTTCAAAAAATGTATGACTCAGGAGACCTACAATGATATGCTATCACTAATATATTTTGGGTAGTGCTTAAAGGGAGAAGGCACTTAAGACAAAACTAGAAATTAATGGTATTTTTGTACATGATGAACAGGAGAGTTGTCTGTGACCTCTTCACAATCCAGACCAGATTGCCAATTTGAGATTTGCACTTATTTAGTGATCTCATCAAACATTCACAATTCTCTTAGTAATATTGTTCTGATTTTATTTCAAACTTTCTCCATTCTGTTCATCTAATATTTCTGCTTTCATTACAAAAGAACCTTATTACAAGGGTTGGATTGCCTCTTATTAGTAATTATTTAGTCATCCCCATCATCTATCAATTTTCACCATTCACTGTTTCACAATCAAATCTTGACAGAAATAAGCGCCTGGTATGGGGAATTCTTCGATCAAAGTCAAACTTACATTTGTCAATCTTCCCCATACACAGACGGTAACCCTTGCCGCACGCACAAGGGGGAGCTCGGAGGGAAGTTACTGTACTAGCCGATTTTCCACTGGAAGCTGGTGAAAAGTTTGCCTTTTGTTTATCTTTATCTTAAGTAACTTTACAGTGTGATTTAGAAAAAAAATGATTAGAAAGAATATAGATATTTTCATATTTAATTTAAAAAATAACTTCAAAGATCATTGTAAAACATAAAAATATAGCTATAAGGACTTCATTTCAGCTAATCTGTCCATTTTCTTGAAGCTACTGCGCACAGTGAGATTGGTAATTACACATAAACTGCACAGCACTGCATAACCTCCCTCACTATCCCGTACAATGTACTGTACTTCAGTCTCTGTAAAGAGCCCAAGGTGGTCAGTGAACCAGACATGGTCTCAGCAGAAAAACACTCCAAAAAAGATAAGAAAATTGACACGAAGCAGGTAAGAAAGATAACGACTTATAAATCATGACCATTATTTGAACAATTATTGACGATTTAGTTGATTTTTGGTATGTTAAAGTAGGGTATCTCTACACCATAGTCATGGGTTGAAATTATGGTCACAGTTCTGAACAAGCGCCGTTTTTCACGCAGTCAAGCTTCCACTGCCAATTCGTGTAAAGTAGTGTATATCATTCTTATACTAGTCCCTCACTCCGAGAGCTTCGACGCCGACGCCAAAGGCATCGAAACTCCAGAGCCGGCATATATGTAAATGATTCAAACAGCAGGTTGAGTCACATTTTTTGAAATCTAAAGTCTAAAGAGGTAGTAAATACAATTTTGACCCCAATGTTTTTTTTACTCCTTTGGACTGGAATCCGTCCAACCACTTGAAATTATAATTTGAAGAAGTCTTTGATGGGAAAGAGGGTGATTCTTCGTCCTAACCCACTCGTTGATTCAACATGGCGAAGAGAAATACAAATGCGCGGTAGCGGCGCAGAAAATATGAATATTCATGATATAGAGCGCCATTCCCTCAAAATTCTGAATAGCTATGCACGAGGTAGACCGAAAGCTTCAGTCCCTATAATCATCGGTTGTTCCACTGAGACTACGTCTGGCTCCACTAGACCTCGGTTATAGGGACTGAATGACTGCCTATGCCAGCCTGTGTTGAAGATATTCGGCTAGATTTTAGCCGTTGGGCCCCTCCCACAAACATGACAAACTTGCCACGGCCGTATGCCCCAAAATCCCCGAAATGTCATTTTACCTCGTGAATATCCAATTTTGAATTAGGCCTAGGCTATAATACATCGGTTCCACTTACTAACTTGATTGATATAATCCGTTTAATGGTCCCTTTTAAGGAAATTATGGGTCAAAATCGACCTCCATGTTGAAAATCTTGCAAGCCGTTTAAACTCTCGCTGCCGTCAATCTCATCCCTTCTAGTCTACGCCGAAGGCAAAATGATTATGAAGGAAAAACTGTGCGCCATCTACACGTTCGTAATGGCGTTATCACAGTTTTTTTGGGGGCATAACAATACGGCCGTGGCAAGTTTGTCATGTTTGTGGGAGGGGCCTAACGGCTAAAATCTAGCCGAATATCTTCAACACAGGCTGGCATAGGCAGTCATTCAGTCCCTATAACCGAGGTCTAGTGGAGCCAGACGTAGTCTCAGTGGAACAACCGATGATTATAGGGACTGAAGCTTTCGGTCTATGCACGAGGTTGATATTCAGTAATTTCGAGTGAATGGCGCTCTATAGCATGAATATTTGTATTTGCTGCGCCGCTTTCACGCATGCACACTTTCTCTTCGCCATGTTGAATCGACGATACAACATGGATGAATCTTCAGGTTAGGACAAAAAATCAGCCTTTTTTTCGAAGACTTCTTCAAATTATATTTATAATTTCAAGTGGTTGAACGATGCACCGAGGAGTGAGGAGTCGAAAAACATTGTAAGTCAAAATTGTGGTGCTAATTCAGAATCCTCTCCATGCTTTGACCCGTAACTCCGGCGTGGAGATACCCCACTAAAACATACAAAAAATCAACTAAATCTTCATCAATTGTTCAGATAATTAATGGTCATGATTTTATAAAAGACGTTAGCTCTTAGTACATTAGTACCTGTTTCGTGTCAATTTTCTTATCTTTTTGAAGTAATTAAAGTAATTACCCCCCCCCCCCCCCGGGTTATTACTGGTCAAAGTATGGATATGATTCTGAATTAGAGCCAAAGTTGTAATTACTACCTCTTCACACTTCAACAAATTCAATGAATCGTTTTCCTGTACGACTCGGCTCTGGAGCTCCGACGCGAAGCCTTCGGGCGCGTCGGCGTCGGAGCTCCCTGGAGTCAGGGTCGAATGTAACTCCGGGAAGCTCCAACACCGGCGCCAGCACAAACATTTCAAGAAAATTACCGACATAACCTTTTAAGACAATTTTTACTCATAATGATGCATCAATTATCAAGCTATGAATTAAAATACTAAAACATCAACACTAATATATTCACAGCTTTGACTTACCGCACATCTTGGTTGATTATTTGGAATCTTTTGGTGTCTTGATCGCGAACCTATACCGCCGTTGTCAATAACACGACGGATTACTGAAGAAGCTAGAAGGTGTGTCATTACAGACACCGAGTTTGTAGCTACGAAAAATCCTATTGGTCGTAAGATTCCGATGCAGTAAATGTCAACCAATGAAATCCCTTTACAGACAGAGGAGGTACATGTGCTGTTAGCTCAGTTGAACTTGTAAATACCGGTCCAACCCGTCAGCATATTGGGTACGTGGCAGTTCTCATACATTGAATATTAGACAATTTCATCATTATCTGATATTACATGGTCGGATTTCGTCATTATATTTGTTGTTCAAATTTCTCGGATAATATTGGCACGAAACTCGTACCGGTAGGTTACTTCTGTCCTAGTTTTACATCAACGAAAATAAATTAAAAAAATAAAACAGCTCAAATTTATTTTTCAATTTCTTCTTCTAATTTTTGGGTTTATCCATGCACACTTTTGATAGGTATACTTATTTGGAGTTTTTGTTTAAACCATTAGCTGTATTCTGTTTAAATGGAAATTAAAGACTGTATGTGTCTCATTTTATTTATCGAAATGCCTATTTCTCTGCCAGCCCCCCCCCCCCAACACTCACATAGCTATATGTGCCCATGATAAAATTAACAAGCCTAGCTCAACATCATATTTTGAGAAATATCCAAACAAGTTGTATGTTTGATTATTTGTTTGTTCGTTTTTGTGTTCTTTACGATCAGTCAGCATACATGTTTTTGTTATACTGATTGATAATGGTTGTATTGAGAATAAAATAACATGTATCGCGCCTATACAAGGCCAAATTGGGCAATGTTTTACAAATGTAAAATTCGATATATAAAAACATTCATATTAAATGACATCAAATTAATGAACTGAACTTGAATGAGTAAATAGTTTTTTGTTTTTTTTAATTAAAACAAAATTATTTATTATTATTATTTGATCTCTCTAACTCATTTTTATATAAAAAGGGGATAAAAAAAAAGTTAAGAAGAACATGATGGTGGTGTAGGGTAAGGAAAGCAAAGAAAAGAGGATGGTAAGATTAAGAAGAGGATGACGTGGGAGAAGAAGAGAAAACGTAGAAGAGAAGGAGGAGGAAGAAGAAGAAGAAGAAGAAGAAGAAGAAGAAGAAGAAGAAGATTCAAGTGGGGATAGTAAGATGATAGACAGCGGCAGGCGCGTACGCAGGATTTTTTCAAGGGGGGGGTTTTAACATTATAAATCGGGCCGAAAATTTCGCAACGACGGGGGGGGGGGGGGGGGGGGGTAAGAGGACACTTTTTTTTTTTTTTTTTGGTCCCAAAAAAATCGCAACGACTCAGTCGACCGCTGAATAAGCGGGGGGGGGGGGTAAGAGGACACTTTTTTTTTTTTTTTTTTGGTCCCAAAAAAATCGCAACGACTCAGTCGACCGCTGAATAAGCGGGGGGGGGGGGGGGTAAGAGGACACTTTTTTTTTTTTTTTTTGGTCCCAAAAAAATCGCAACGACTCAGCCGACCGCTGAATAAGCGGGGGGGGGGGGGGGGGGGGGGGGGTAAGAGGACACTTTTTTTTTTTTTTTGTCTCGAAATTTGAAAATTTGACATGTTGCTCCGTTGGGGGGGGGGGGTGAGGTCACTTGTTTAGGTCATCCATGGGAATTTTTTTTTTTTTTTTTTTTTTTTAAATAATAATTAAAAAAAAAAAAAAAAAAAAAAAAATCCCAAAGGGGGGAGTTTTAGTGTTTTTAAGGGGGGGTTTATACACATAAAAATACCAAAGGGGGGGGTTTAACCCCCAAACCCCCCCCCCTGCGTACGCGCCTGGACAGCGGTAGTGCGAATAGTAACAGTATCATAATGTATCAATATCAAAATTCAAACATTTCACATTATCAAACTACTAATGATAGAGGCGAAGTTATGTAGAAAATAAATACTTATACGAAAAATTGTAAGAATTAAAAATTTACTCTAGGTAATAGCTACTCGAAGGAACAGGTAAGAATGTTTCAATACTATAGATCTACTGCCATTGATTGAACCTTGTGTTGATTAATTATTGATTTTAAAACAAAAATAACACAAAACAGATATAACACAATAATGAACAATTAATGTAATAATCATAGCACGAACAAGATAACTATGAAAAAAGTGACATAAATGACAACGACTTGTCCTTTTGGACACCAACGAAATTTTCAAATAATGAAGGGTAAAAGGATTGACAATTGACAAATTGTGAACAATTATGTCAAATACATCTAATCAGCCGTTGTTGATCAAGTAGGCGAAACATTGAGGTACCCGCAAATGACACCGATATACCCGCATGTATCATGAAAGGGGGCCCGTGGTCATGCAAAGTGGCGTAGCCGGAAATCCAGGTACAGACAGAAATTGAGGGGCACCAGCATCGTGGGTAAGAGGGGGGAGGGGACGACCAGTCTTTCTTACACATTCAAATTTTAAGGCCATTGAATATATAGGGAGAGGGTATGAAGAACTCGATCATAAAGAACCTTGATCTTTTTCACATTTGGCCTTTTCCCCCTTTCTCTCTCTCTCTCTCCCCCTCTCTCTCTCTCTCCCCTTTTTTCTTTCTCATTTTTCTTCTTCTTTTCTTACGTTTAGTTCGCCATTCGATTTGCGGAAGGTGGGGGGGGGGCAATGCGGCAAGACCCCAGGGGCGGATCCAGCTTTTTATAAAGGGGGGTTGGGGTGGTATGCGAGGGAGCGTAGCGACCAAGTCCAAGCGAGCGGAGCGAGCGAGGGGGGAGGGTGTGGGAGGGGGGTGTCCCCCCTCCCACAGTAGGGAAAATTTTTGAAAATCTGTGTGTGAAAATGGCGTTTTCTTGCGATAAGATTTAAAAAAATGGTCCCCCGGATTTTTTTTTTGGGGGGGTTGCAACCCCCCCAACCCCCCCCCCCCTAGATCCGCCACTGGACCCGTGCCCCTATACGTCATTTTACCTGTGCCAATATGTTTCTTGGGGCAGGCGCGGATCCAGGATTTCTTAGGGGGGGGGGCCCAAATTTGAAATTATGCGATCCAAATATTGGTACGTAATGGTGACACCGGA
>JAVYIG010001583.1:0-64282 GCA_035222895.1 Strongylocentrotus droebachiensis | reverse complement strand
CAAGTGTTAAAAGTCCGCGAGACCAAAACCTTAAAAATATTGTATAGGCAACATAGAGTCGGGATGGGATATCGGGGGGGGGGGGGGGGGGGGGGGAGTAGCTGATCTGTTTTCATTCTGGTTAATTTAAGAAGAGATACATTATTATCAATTTTAGGTTCACTGTGTATCCAGTTAATGTATTTTTCGTCATGAATACTAGATGGAAAAATCACAAAAATACCACTGTCGCTCTCCAAGTATGAGCTGACGATCGTCTGAATAGGGACTTTTAGATTTGCACGAAGACAATGTGGATTGCTACGGTCGACGTCCTTTTAATGCACTGCCTTCAATGGACGTCACAGGTTTCAGTCCACGCAAATCTAAAAGTCCCTAATGATGGGAGGTGTACAACGGAGGTAGTAAAAGGTAATAATCAGGCTGATTGAAATGTATGAGACAACAAAACACGTCCCTTTCGTTCGAGTGATTTTCGCTGTTTTAATTTTTGTATTTCTTTCTTCTTTCTTTTGTTGAAAGATGAAACTTTACCAAAAGAAGGAAGAAAAAGGATTGAGATGTTTTGGTTTCAATAAAACGATTGATGATCTAATTGGTTTTGAATGATTTAAATTTTCTCTTCCCCCCCCCCCCCCCCTCATGCAGGTAGTTAAAAAGAAAAGTTGGAAACTCGGCCCTTTTATTTCCATGAAGTGTTGATTTTGATCAAGAGCCAGCACCCAAGAAACATATTGGCACAGGTATAATGACGTATAGTTATAGGGGCACGGGGTTTGCTGCATTGCCCTCCCCTTCCGCCAATCGAATGGCGAACTAAACGTAAGAAAAGAAGAAGAAAAATGAGAAAGAAAAGGAGGGAGAGAGAGAGAGAGAGAGAGAAAGGGGAAAAGGCCAAATGTGAAGAAGATCAAGGTTCTATAATTATGATCGAGTTCTTCATACCCTCTTCCTATATAATCAATGGCCTTAAAAATGTACAAGTCATGACTCAATGTCCCCCCCCCCCTCTTACCCGCGATGCGGGTGCCCCTCAATTTCTGTCTGTACCTGGATTTCCGGCTACGCCACGTTGCATGACCACGGGCCCCCTTTCATGATACATGCGGGTATCGGTGTCATTTGCGGGTACCTCAATGTTTCGCCTACTTGATCAACAACGGCTTTAGATGTATTTGACATATTATTGTTCACAATTTGTCAATGGTCAATCATTTTACCCTTCATTATTTGAACATTTCGTCGGTGTCCAAAAGGACAAGTCGTTGTCATTAATTTTTATGTCACTTTTTTCATAGTTATCTTGTTCGTGCTATGATCATTACATTTCATTATTGTTATATCTGTTTTGTGTTTTTTAGTTTTAAAATCAATAATCGATCAACACAAGGTTCCAATGGCAGTAGGTCTATTTATTACAAAACATGTATGCTGATTGATCGTAAAGAACACAAAAAACGAACAAACAAATACTCAAATAACTTACATCTTGTTTGGATATTTCTCAAAATATGATGGTGAGCTATAGGCCTATTATTTTCACCATGGGCATATCATGGGCACATTCATAGCTATATATGTGAGTTGGGGGGGGGGGGGCAGACAAATAGGCATTTCGATAAATAAAATGAGACGCATACAGTCTTTAATTTCCATTAAAACATAATACAGCTAACGGTTTAAACAAAAACTCCAAATAAGTATACCATGATGACCCTGTCAAAAGTGTGCATGGATAAACAACAGAGCTTAGAAGAAGAACAATTTTTTTATTTGAGCTGTTTTATTTTTTGAATTCATTTTCATTGATGAAAAAACTAGGACAGAAGTAACCTACCAGTACAAATTTCGTGTCAATACCGTCCGAGAAATTTAAACAACAAATATAATGACGAAATTCGACCATGCAATATATCAGATAATGATGAAATTGTCTAATATTCTATGCATAGATTAGTATCAGAACTGCCACGTACCCAAAATGGACCAGTAGTAAATGTTTACAAAGGTCTCAGCTCTGCAAACAGCACACATGCACATGTACCTCTACGGCTGCTGTAAAGTGATTTCATTGGTTGACATTTACTGCATCAGAATCTTACGACCAATAGGATGCTTCGTAGCTCGGAGACTTTAATGACACACCTTCCTGCTGTAATCCGTCGTGCTATTGGCAACGGTGGGTTCGCGATCAAGACACCAAAAGACTCCAAATAATCAACCAAGATGTGTGGTAAGTCAAAGCTGTGAATATATTACTGTTAATTTTTTAGTATTTTAATTCATAGCTTGATAATGGATGTATCATTATGAGTAAAAATTGTCTTAAAAGGTTATGTCGGTATATGTCGGTAATTTTCCGAAATGTTTGTGCGCGACCACCATTCGACCCTAACTCCAGGGAGCTCCGACGCCAACGCGCCCCGAAGGCTTCGCGTCGGAGCTCCCGAGCCGAGTCGTACAGGAAAACGATTCTTCTTCTTCTTCTTCTTCTTCAAGATAATCTGCCTCCTTCAATACTGAAGATTCTTGCAGATGCCGTATACTCGGCCTGATTGGGGTGTGCAGGTGGACCATTACACCGGGGTTTCCCCCTACTCTTATACGAAAAGTGCAATGGGTTCTTAACGTGCAAGGGTGGTGACTCTCCTGTACACGGGGCCTTCATTTAACGTCCTATCCGAGGGACGGAGTGTTTTCCACTTGACATAACCTGCGTCTATGAACAAGGGAAGGGGCACGTTAACACACAACGCTGACTTCAGTCATCCACCTCGGTGGGAGTCGAACCCGGGATCTTTGGTTCGACCAAGAAGTTACCGACAGGCAGACGCTTTACCGACTGAGCCAACTCGCCTCCTCGCCTCCGATTCATTGAACATGTTGAATTTGTTGAAGTGTGAAGAGGTAGTAATTACAACTTTGGCTCTAATTCAGAATCATATCCATACTTTGACCAGTAATAACTCGGGGGGGGGGGGGGGAATTACTTCAAAAAGATAAGAAAATTGACACGAAACAGGTAGCATAACCATTTATTTAGATCTAGAAAATCTAGAGATCTAGATCTATAGCCTAACGTCTTTTATAAAATTATGACCATTGATTATCTGAACAATTGATGAAGATTTAGTTGATTTTTGGTATGTTTTAGTGGGGTATCTCCACGCCGGAGTTACGGGTCAAAGCATGGAGATGATTCTGAATTAGCACCACAATTTTGACTTACAATGTTTTTCGACTCCTCACTCCTCAGTGCATCGTTCCAACCACTTGAAATTATAAATATAATTTGAAGAAGTCTTCGAAAAAAGGCTGATTTTTTGTCCTAACCTGAAGATTCATCCATGTTGTATCGTCGATTCAACATGGCGAAGAGAAAGTGTGCATGCGTGGAAGCGGCGCAGCAAATAAAAATATTCATGCTATAGTATAGAGCGCCATTCACTCGAAATTGCTGAATATCAACCTCGTGCATAGCTATTCAGAATTTTGAGGGAATGGCGCTCTATATCATGAATATTCATATTTTCTGCGCCGCTACCGTGCATTTGTATTTCTCTTCGCCATGTTGAATCAACGAGCGGGTTAGGACGAAGAATCACCCTCTTTCCCATCGAAGACTTCTTCAAATTATAATTTCAAGTGGTTGGACGGATTCCAGCCCAAAGGAGTAAAAAAAACATTGGGGTCAAAATTGTATTTACTACCTCTTTAGACTTTACATTTCGAAAAAATGTGACTCAACCTGCTGTTTGAATCGTTTACATATATGCCGGCTCTGGAGTTTCGATGCCTTTGGCGTCGGCGTCGAAGCTCTCGGAGTTGGGGACTAGTATAAGAATGATATACACTACATACACGAATTGGCAGTGGAAGCCTGACTGCGTAAAAAACAGCGCTTGTTCAGAACTGTGACCATAATTTCAACCCGTGACTCTGGTGTAGAGATACCCTACTTTAACATACCAAAAATCAACTATATCCTCCATTATTGTTCAAATAATGGTCATGATTTACAAGTCGTTATCTTTATTTTACCTGTTACGTGTCAGTTTTCTTATCTTTTTTGGAGTGTTTTTCTGCTGAGACCATGTCTGGTTCACTGACCACCTTGGGCTCTTTACAGAGACTGAAGTACATTGTACGGGATAATGAAGAGAGGTTATGCAGTGCAGTTTATTTGTAATTACCAAACACACCGTGCGCAGTAACTTCAAGAAAACGGACAGATTAGCTGAAATGAAGTTCTTATACAGTAGTTGATTTACATTGATTTTTGAAGTTATTTTTTAAATTAAATATGAAAATATCTGTATTCTTTCCAATCCTTTTTTCTAAATCAAACTGTAAAGTTACTTAAGATAAAGATAAACAAAAGGCAAACTTTTCACCAGCTTCCAGTGGAAATCGGCTAGTACAGTGAGTTCCCTCTGAGCTCCCCCTTGTGCGTGCGGCAAGTGTTACCGTCTGTGTATGGGGAAGATTGACAAATGTAAGTTTGACTTTGATAGAAGAATTCCCCATACCAGGCGCTTATTTCTGTCAAGATTCGATTGTGAATGGTGAAAATTGATAGATGTTGGTGATGACTAAATAATTACTAATTAGAGGCAATCCAACCCTTGTAATAAGGTTCATTTGTAATGAAAGCAGAAATATTAGATGAACAGAATGGAGAAAGTTTGAAATAAAATCAGAACAATATTACTTAGAGAATTGTGAATGTTTGATGAGATCACTAAATAAGTGCAAATCTCAAATTGGCAATTTGGTTTGTGGATTGTGAAGAGGTCACAGACAACTCTCCTGTTCATCATGTACAAAAATACCATTAATTTCTAGTTTTGTCTTAAGTGCCTTCTCCCTTTGAGCACTACCCAAAATATATTAGTGATAGCATATCATTGTAGGTCTCCTGAGTCATACATTTTTTGAAAAATTTAAATTTCAGTCAATTGGTGTGTGGCAAGGTACATGGATAAGACTAAGAGTTTTATTAATAAAGGCTAATTGTCTGTGTAGTGTCGTTTGAAGGTAGTTGGGAGGCCTATTTTAATTATCACTATCGCCACTACAGTATTAGGCCGTAGAGGGCAGCACTGGCCATGGGTATACTGTATATGGCAAAGGCACTTCCAGGTCCCAATACAATGAGTCAAGAACTGGAAAGTCTGATGGAAATGATAGTTTCGGAGCTAGTAAAAGATTAGCATCAGATTATGATTGTGCCTACATGTACATACTGTAGATCTTATGGAATCAGCGGGGGTTCATGAAAACTGAAAAATATTTAAGTGAAATCAGAAATTTGTTGACCCTGCTATACATTCTCTTTGGAAGCCGGAAGAAACCTCTCTCATCATCTTCCCTGGTATTGTATCTGTGCATGTGATGACCTGCGCAGTGAAGTTGGCCCTCTTCTGTCTAACGTCGTATTGGTGGTAGCTGGGGTGAAGCGGGGTAGTGGTCCTGAATGGTAATAGTTCTCAGGGCAGTTGTTGGGGAGGGAGATGTTTGTCCTAGTTTCTGGTTTTAAAGCCCCACTGCACTACTTATAGCTACTTGCGCCCTCTATATAGCAAACAATTCCTAATTGGTTACCATTGGTATTGGTCCCCCATGATCCCCTTTTTCTTATGTTGATTGAAAGCTGATTTGATGAGAAAACCAGCTGTCAGTGACCATGCAGGGAGTCTAATCCCTCCTGGCCAAACTAGTGCAGAGGGGCTTTAAAGGGTAGCTTTCCAGTGCATGAAAGATGACCGTGTTTTACTGTTTCTAACCATTTACAGGTATATTTGCATACATCAACTTTCTGGTGCCCAAACAGCGAAAGGCAATCCTAGAGCTGCTGATCAATGGCTTGAAGCGGTTGGAGTACAGGGGCTACGACTCTGCAGGTAATACCTACACAACTTCTCTGGCAACATTTGCTTCTGTTGTCAATATCCTACAATAACTGCATTCTTAACGTCACCCCAAAACTGTTCCTAACTTTAAGCCTAAACCTTACCTAAAACATAATTGCAATCCTCACTCTAAACCAATCCTACATGTATATCTTGATGAAAGAAAGCCAAGAGCACTTGTCTCTTGATCACTTTGTCGGAGCACCTAGTGAGATCATTCTTTGCTCCTGGCTTAATTCGGAGACACTTTTACAATTGACCCCAAAAAATACACACAGATCTTTTAAACATGGAGAAGTCCCTTTTTGTCCATTTTCAAATAAGCTTCAAAGTGATGGAGGTGCTTCATTAATACATTTTGTTTGCCAAATGCCCTCTGGGAAAGAATACTACTATCAACCTGTGCATCATAGAATGTACTGCAGGTGGATAAAGAAATAACGATTACATAACTGTCATGAACACGTATCCAGCAGTCATTTTGAATTTTTTTTATTTTACAAATGACCTTTATTTGCTGATGAACAGATTGTATCTCTAATGTAATATTGGGCACGTCTTCATCATCTCGAGATCGCCAAATAGCCTGCTATTTCTGATTTGGGAAATAATCCCGAAGTTACAAATCGCGTCTTCATCAGCTGGAGATTCAACCTCGAAACTTGGAACTCTACCTTGAGAAATTAGCTCAAGATATTTTGCTCAGCGTTTGCGCACAGTGCGAGTCTTCGGTCTGATGAGGACGCACCGGACAAATAGCTGGATATTTTGCCAAATAGTGGGATATTTTGCAAACTATCCCAAGATATCTTGGGATGACAATCCTGACCAAATATCCCGCTAAATGCAACTTCGGCTGATGAAGACGCAAATTAGCTGGATAGTTTGCGATCGGGATAGTTCAATTAGCGGGATATTTGGCAATCTCGAGCTGATGAAGACAGGCCTATTGGGGCAGAATATCATGGATTAGTGAGTCGATAGGATGCTATACATTGTAAATGAATGATCACCAGTCACAGGTTTGTTTACAGTGTATACTGGTAAGGCTTTCAGAGATGCATACCAGTAAATGCACACCCTTGGTGCTATTCAAAGACAAAATACCAGGGAAAATTCTCTCCAACAAGGGTAAGGTGGCGATGCATACTCTGAACTTGCACAGTATGAGCTTCGGTCATGCACTACAAAATGTAGCATGCTGAATGACTATTTTACTCAATTTGGACGAAGAGTGAACAGAAAAATCCTTGGTAGGGGGGGGGGGGGGGGGGGGGTTATAATTTAAATCATTGAAGTGAATTTCCCATGTCCATTTCCTCACAACAGGTAAATGCCAGTCAATGTGTTTATCATTTCAGAGCGACATACATACAGTATAAATAACATCGAGCACAGCAGCCAATAATTGTACAGTCTGAAACAAACAGACATAATATGCTGCCAAAATGTAAATATTAGTATTAATTGTAGGTGCGGACAGTAGGTGCAGACATTGATAAATTGTCAACACCTGGCACCCACCCTCAAGTTTGCTGATGCAATATGGAAAATATTTTCCAATTAGTGTGCAGCCTTTATTTTGCAATCACAGATTTTGTGGTGAAGGTCACATACATAATGTACATGTATGTGAACACTGTTAATGGACAGCTTTGTATTAGTTGTAAATAAATGTAAATTAATCATTTTAATACATGCTTATATATTTGTGTTCCAGTGCTTTCCTTCTTTCTCTTTCTCCTTCCGTCTTTCCTCCTCCTCCTCCTCCTCCTCCTCCTCTTCTCTCTCTACTTTCATCTCTCTCTCTACTACCCTCCCTCTCTCTCTCTACTACCCTCCCTCTCTCTACTACCCTCCCTCTCTCTACTACCCTCCCTCTCACTACTACACTCCCTCTCTCCACCACCCTCTCTTTCTCTCTTTCATTCTCCCCCCACCCCTCTTTTTTTGCTCTCTTTTGTTCTCTCTCTTTCTCTCTCTTTTTCCCTCTCTCTACTTTCCTCTCTCTACTTTCCTCTCTCTACTACCCTCTCTCTACTACCCTCCCTCTACTACCCTCCCTCTCACTACTACCCTCCCTCTCACTACTACCCTCCCTCTCACTACTACACTCTCTCTCTTTCTATCTTTCTTCCCCCACCCCTCTCCTTTTCCCCTTTTTTTCTTCTCCTTCTCTCTCTTTCTCTTTCTCTTTTTCTCTCTCTCGTTTTCTCTCTCTCTCTTTACTTTCCTCTCCCTACTTTCCTCTCTCTCTCTCTCTCTCTCTCTCTCTCTCTAGCCTACCCTCCCTTTCTCTCTTCCTCTCTCTCTCTCTCTCTCCCTCTCACCTTCCTCTTTTTCCTCTCTTCCATTGCCCATTTTTCTGCATATCAAAGCCAGATGTTGTTGATTGTACTAATTTATTGGCAGCTGTGTATATATAATTAGATCTCTCTAACATCCAATATTTCATAATTCTCTACAGTGTACATGTACAGTATGTGAGTATTCAGATCTATACCTTTTGGAACCATGTTGGGCTTATTGACAAATTACACCAAAATATTCTCTATTTTTGTACTTTTTCAAAATTATATTCAATTATTTTGTTTATTATTCTGGTATGGATGTAATAGTATCATATGAGGATTAGTAGGGTCAGTACATGTAGGCCTACAATAGACCTGTTTTCTAACATATTCAAATTCTATGCATCCTTTTTAAACAAAATTGTTCTAGACAACTTGAAATCTTGTCTGAGGATTCCCCAACTTAGCAACAAGAAGTGTATGCTAAATGCATTCCAAGTATTGTAGTTCATTCATTAGTAACACAGTTATTGGAATAGCTGGTCATTAGATCCCAAGGAAAAAAAATCAATGAATTTGAATATGTTACATGTAGTAAACCGTCTGGAAGTGTAGTTGGTTCATATTGGATAATTGATCAAATGTCATGGTTTGATTCGATAACTTATGATTCATAATCATAGCCCTAAAATTTACAAATGTATAAGAGGTACATACAGTGTACATGTACAATCAATAAGGATCAGAGATTTGGAAAAGATTGCTACCCCATGCACTGAGTAACTTGTATATACTGTACATGGGAGACAGAGAAAGATAGATAGGATTTCATGTACTAAAGGTACTAAGGTACGAGTGCCACCTCATGGTGACTAGCCATCACTTGAAATTAATGATAACAGCAGCTACAAAAATATGAGGGAGAAAGGGGCAATCTATTGTGCTTCATATGACCTGGATATATCCTCAGCAATGTCCATAAAATTGATATTTGCATTGCCTTGATTTTTTACAAGGAATAGCAGTCGTTTAAAATTTGTTTAATTATTGCATTTTGATCTGATAGTGGACATAAGTTGGGGATGTTGCACAAGCTGTTTGGGGTTGTGATCACAGCTTTACGCTGGGCTAGGGCTTGGAAACGTGTCGGAGGGGTACAGCAGCCTTTTCAAACATGAGTAAAATTCTTTAAAGCTGATTAGTTAAAGCGCTTTAAACTAATCAGCTTTACATACAACATCATTCACACACAGAAATGTTGGTGCGATCGTTAATCGTTTCGTGATTAACTACTGCTCTTAAAATGCGCAGTAGTGCCATTGCGCATTCAAGCGCGTAGCCAGGATTTCATTTTAAGGGTGGCAGTAGTGAGCACGCGAAGCGTGCGAATCACTTACAGAGCGCACTCCCTAGTAGGGAGGGTGCAGGGAGGGGGGAGTTCCCCCCTCCCGTGCGAAGCGGGAAAGCTTTGAGGTTTCATCAAATTATAAGAGAAAGAAGACGATTCGTTGGACCGTTCTCGACTCTTAATCCTTATCTAAATTCAGTTCCTTTTGACGTTTCATTAGAGAAAGAAGACGATTCGTTGTACCGTCCTCGACTCTTGATCCTTTTTTGGTATCAAGTTCCCCTTCCTCCGCGGAAGCTGTAGCGCAGAAGCTCTGAAGTTTTATTAGATTATTAAAGAAAGAAGAAGATTCATTGTACCATTCTCGATCGACTCTTAATCTTTGTCTGAATTCAGTTCCCCCCCCCCTCCCCTCCAGCCGAAGCTTTGACGTTTCATAAATTATTAGAGAAAGAAGACGGATTTGTTGTACCGTTCTCGACTCTTAATCCTTATCTGAATTCGGTTCCCCCCTCCCCTCCCGCGCGAAGCGCGAAAGCTTAGACGTTTCATTAAATTATTAGAGAAAGAAGACGATTCGTTGTACCGTTCTCGACTCTTAATCCTTTTTTTTCCTACGTCCTTTTCCTTTCTTCTTTTTTTCTCTCTTTTTTTTTTTTTTGGCCGGCGTTTTTTTTGGGGCGACCGCCCCCACTGCCCCCCCCTGGCTACCCGCCTGTGCGCATTGAAGGTCAGGTCATATCAAACAAAGCGCACGCTCCATCCAGTTTAAACACGTATAACCGTTCACACACAAAATGTCAAGCTCTCTAGATACGAACTTCGTATCTCCAGCCTGCTTTGAGGGGCGTATGAATCGCGACTTCGTATCTATCCGAACATCGTATAAACGATGTTCACACAGGTAAAATTTTCTTTAAAGCTGTTTAAAACTGTCGAGTTAAACATCTTTAAACTAATCAGCTCTAGATACGATTAATTTTAGCTGTGTGTGAAAAGGCTGCTAGTCAGTTATGCTAGTTATGCATATTTCTACGGCTTATGCACAAATCGAAGATCGCCCGAGTCGACACACTTCGCTCAGTCCCGTCAAGGTCACAAGGTTATTAAAGTGTATTTATTTTATTTTTGTTTTATAATCATCTCTTTACTGTTTATTTTGAACAATAGGACTTGCAATCGATGGAGGGAACAACGAGCCTGATGGTGCCAACGACCGCCCCATCCGCATCATCAAGAAACGAGGCAAGGTGAAGGCTCTGGAAGATGAAATTTTCAGTAAGTTGGGTGTTGGCGTTTGGGGTTATATGGGAGTGGGGGGGGGGGGGGGGGGAAGAATTCTTGAATTGCCAATCTTGAGCCTAAGGTCTTTTTTTTCTTTTCCTTTTTCTTTTAAAAGTGTGAATTAAACCTTTCCTATCTTACTTGTTTATTTTCATTTTTCCAGTTACCTTAGAGGCACACTGTCCTACTTGTAGCTACTTGCTCCCTCTATATGGAAAACTTCCCCAATTGGTGCCTGTTGGTCCCCCATGATCCTCTTTTTGATATGAGAGCTGAGTTAATGAGATAGCCACCTGTCACAGTGACCTCGCTGGCTCACTTGGTGGTCTAACCCCTTCTGGCTGAAGTAGTAAAGCCTGCCTTTAAAGTGCTGTTTATGCTTAGAATATTGCGAAAAAACAAAGACAAATCTGAGCTGTTGAATGATCAAAATTAGAGATCATATTCACAACATGACAGAATTGCAATTCACACTACACAAAGTGGGTCCATAAATCTTGATACAGGAAATTATCGTTAAAATGATACTCAATATATATTATTTAAATAAGAATACTATTACTATTTCTAGCTGTTCTGCTTTGAAATGTGTCCTTTATTTTATGATTTATTATTTTCCTTTCAAACCTTTTCCTTGACCTGCTGCCACGAGATCACTGGAACAAAAATAGGTGACAATGCCTATCACCTATAGGCCTATCACCTATCTTCGCTCCAGTGATCTCAAGGCAGCAGACAGCAAGAAACTATATGAATAATCACTTGGCTTGAGAAAGTCCACAGGAGTGTAGATGAAAGCTTGCCTACTAAATTTAAGGTTGGTAGAAGCCTAAACTACATGTTAGGATTACCCCCAACCAAAAAAATTTGTCTGTATTATGAAACATAGTATTTCCCTATTATATTTGCGTAGAAATACAATCTTGTGTTTTTCGTTTAATTGCATTTCTTCATTTATTGCAGTTCGTATTCTTGCAAAGTTCAATTTGAAAGGATTTGACACAAAATGGCCTTTAGTCACTTTAGTCACAAATTCACCCTCCCATCTCATTACACATCTTATGGGTGTTTTCACTTTTTTTCTTCACATTTTAATACAAACAAGCTTAAAATAAAATGACCTGCTAAATACAAAGTAGGCTGATATAGTTTGGTTTGGTTGAGTGGGCAGCTCACCACTTTGCAAAAATATATATATTTTGTTATGATTTTTTTTTGTGTGTGTGTGTGGGGGGGGGGGGGGTGATCTACCATCTCAAGATAATTTATTTTTTATCCCCTAGTCCCTAGTACTTTGATCATATGGTAACATACAACACCTGACTATAGAAGTAGTAGTAGTAGTAGTAGTAGTAATTATATGTATTACAATTAAATACAAACTTTAATTTGATTCAATGTCAATATTATTTCTGAAATATTTGCAATTTTGTCTTGATACATTGTTTCTCTCACTTTTCACTCACTTGTATCTCTCCTTTTCACCCTAATTCCCGACTATCTTAACACGGAATACACAATATAGTCACAGGTAGTACAAAGAGTATTGTTTGCATGAGTAGCACCAGTCACACCCGTGAGACCGACTCCAGAATGTTAGGCTTTCTGGGAGTAATTTCAATTTTGTAAAGAAATTTCTGCTTGCACCAAGTTTAAAGTAAAGATTGCGTGCTCGATCTTTAAAGCTCGCCTGACGTCCCGATGGCGGACTGATGAATGTTAGTAGATCAGGCTCTGGAGAGCTGTGCCATGGACCAGGGATGGCCTGGTGGTAGAGTCGCTGCCTGGGAAGAAGTGGGTCGCTGGTTCATATCCCGCTGGTTCCAAGATTATCTGTGATGTAACTTTCATTACAAGATCGAGCATGCATTCTTTATCTCCTGGGTGCAAGCTGAAATTCCTTTACAAAAAATTTACTTTACTCCTATTAAATGGAGTCGATCTGGAGTCAGTTTTTCAGTGTGACTTATGTTTTTTTTATGCCTCTTGTGAAATTACATGCATGAGTGTATCGATGTCTGTTCTACATGTATGTGAATTGTGTTCTTGTGATGTTGGAGATTAGGAATTCACTTTGTTTTGTTTTTTGTTTGATGGTGATCATTAAAGAAGTCGTCAAATGAGTGTGTTGAGAGTCAGGCAGGAGGGCATTAAATCATTTCCCTGGCTCCATAATCTACATTTGCCACTCTCCACCCGGGTGTAGATGGGCTTGATGGACCTGATGTGCTTGAGCGCTAGTTACTTCGGCAGCTCGGCTACAACCAGGGTGATATGTGTAACAGGCCATGAGCGTCAGAGCCTGCTTTTGATGATTAACTTACTCTGTATATTTCATATGTATTGCAATTTTAAGGTTTATTTGCACTTTTTTGTTTTGTTTAATATGTTATTGTTTATCATTGTATTTTGTTTGTTATAGCGCTTAGAGACTTCGCTGGTAAGCGCTTTATAAGCACCGTTTTTGTACAAGTCCATATTATTATTATTCATTATATTGACCCACACCCAGGGCTCAAATTAATTTTTTGTTCACAGGGGCTCTTCCCAAAAAACGAGAAGGCTAATGGGGGCTATTTTAGTACTGAAGGGGGCTCTTTTGTTATACAAATTTCCATTGAATTGGTTCCCATAGTACTCCTAAATTCTTTGCTATTTCATCATCATTTATCTAATTCGGCATTTTCCCCCTTTACAACTTTACAAGTTACATAGGGGTTTCATCCAGTGATGACATTCTCTCCATTTCTTCCCGTCCTCCTAATCATTCAGAGCAACCTTATTACCCATTTCTTTAGTCTTTACTATATCCTTTCACAACACCTTTGGTCTTATTCTTCTTCTCAATATCGATTTACTGGTCCAGGCTCATCATTTGCTCGTCTTTTGGGATCACCAGATTTCAGAGGATTCATGTTTTTCACAATGAAAAACTTCTTCATGTTTTGGTCCTTGCGCAATCGCTTCTAGCTCCAGCAGATATGGGGGAAGGGCGGCAGCGTGCACACCGGTACTACCGGCGCAGTATAGCCGATGCTGAAGGTCGCACTGCACTGCGAGCTTCCGTTGTTTGTATCGATAATACAGTCATAGAGATTCCATTTTCATTGGTTTAAGGTTTAAAAGTTGAAACTCAATATTGTGTGAAAGTTATAACAGAAAAGATAATCTTTATTTTATAATTCCACAGGGGCGATTTTTAATTTTGCAATCGCTCCTGTGAACAATCTGACCGAGGCGATTATGTAGCTCATCACGGGGGCAAATCGCCTGTCGCCCCCGCAGAGCTGCCAACCATTCCGTTTTTGCCGGAATTACTCCGTTTTTTCCTCCAAATTAAGTATTACGTTTTTTAATAATTTTTTTAATTTTTTTTTTTTTTTTTACATACCGCACGTCAAACAACTGCCCTTAAATGGTGATTTGATCACAAATTCAATAGAAAACTAATTTTAAAACATACTTGAAGAGAAAAATATTCTCAAAAAAACTGAAATGCCGTTAATACCAAAATAACCACCAATAAAATTAACCTGCTTGTATGGAAAAAACAGCATGATGAATGGACATTTCTGCATTGGAATTGTGTCGCGCGTGGTTGTAAGTTTCGTTTTCATGAAATCCCTTTTTTTGCTTGAAATTCCTTTTTTTTGCCATCATGATTCCTTTTTTTGGTCGCACAAGGTTGGCAGCTCTGCCCCCGAGTATTTTGAGCCTTGCCCACATCATGTATTTCCAAAACGGGTTAAGGGGTTAAGATTAACAGTAATTCTTTCTAAGTAGCCACTTTTTAATATTAAAGCCCATATGCCCTCAATGAGGGATAGAGAGAAAGAGACAGAGAGAGAGAGAGAGAGGAGGGATATTTAATGGTGTAAAATAATAATAATATTTAATTTGTATATAGCGCTTAATACAAATGTCTTTAAGTGCTTTACAAATATACATAATACATTATACAAAATGTGGTATCTAATCTACATGTACCCTATATGGGTTGTGGGTATTCATTACAGTTAATTGGATAAGGGTTCATGGAAGAGGGAATTTATACTCTATATTTATGCCCACCATTGGTTGAATATTTCATAACAACAGTTACATGTATTGTACAGTCATGTATGTATTTCATAATTGTGATTCATGTGGTTTAGGGACATTACACAGTCATGTACATTGTAACTTTCCAGTCATTCGTTACACAAAAATGCAGGTTTATTGTGCAACTGTTCAGTGTTGCATGTACTATATGTCACTGTTATGAATATGACATAATTGTGCCTGTTTGTGTGATGACTGGTTGTGCATGTTCCCAGGGTTCAACATTAGCAGCACTTGCACAAAATACACGTATGCCTCATATAAATCACGTTATCGATTACAGCATGACAGAGGAATGATTTAATCTGCATATTTCCATCAAATGATTATCAGCAATTTGAACATAAATTTGAACATCATCTTCATTTTGGTTGTTACCATAAATGAAATATGAATGCTTAGTACATCTCAAAGTGTATTTGTATGCAGTTGCATGCAGCAACACAGGATATTGGCTCTTAACCGATTGCCTACGGGAACTACGTGGTCATAGTCCATGTGTTAAAGGGATAGTTGAGTTCTGTTTTCAGACCGCAAATGTCTTCAAAGTGCATGGTTATTGCTCTTATACTTATCTATGATATTTCTAGTGCCCTTTTAGAACCTAAAATTGCTATGAAAGTAATTTTAGACCCCAAAATGTGTGAAATTTAGCCAATACGATCATACCAATTCAGCTCCACTTTCAAAAAAATATGGTGACTGTTAATTAATTATTTAATTAAAAATAACAATACATGGGTCGTCTGGTTGTGCATAATATAACCAATACGAAAATGCCAACAAAAAAGCCAACATCGGCATTGGCTGAAATACGACGTAAAAGGCACTATTTCATTTTGTCAACGTTTTTTTCAAATTATCTACTATTTGTGGTGGTACAGAAGTATTAGAAATTGTTATATTTATGGATATTTCAGCCAGGTCTGAACCGATTTTGATCAAACAAAGATGATAATGTCATTTAAATTGTATGTTCTTTCAAATTTGACACTCAGTTTTTCCTTGCATGACCAGAACTCAACTTCATCTTTAAGTCCTTCTTGCTTGCAGCAGACTATTTCTAACAGATAAACCTCCTACTTTATGTAACAGTGAATACACACAGCTTCCCCCTCCCTTGTCTCTCTCTTTCTCTCTCTCTCTGTTTTTCCTTCCTATCAAAATGTGCAATTACTCAATTTAAATTTTGTTTATATATCCTCTGACTTTGCAGTTCAAGAGGACCTTGACTTTGATCTGGAGTACGACACCCACTGCGGCATAGCCCACACCCGCTGGGCCACCCATGGCGTACCCAACGAAGTCAACAGCCATCCACAGAGATCCGATGAGGAAAATGGTGAGAAATCTCTATTCACACATCCTGTATGATGGCCGGGGTGTCCAAAGTTCATGCCGAATTAAAAAAGAAATCAGCAATAATAATAGCTTACATTTATAATGCGCCTAATACTTTGTTTATAGGGGCAGTATATATTATTACCCCGGTCATTGGATACAGGCTTATCCGCACACAATGTATGCACATTCTCCACTCCCCGGGAAGCATTCCGGCCAGTCACCATTTTACAAGCTCCACTTGCTCATCCAACCCCATTAACTTTCGCACCCTACCTTTTAACACCTGGGTGGAGAGTGGCAAATGTAGATTAACGTCTTGCCAAAGGACATTAGTACTGCAGCGGGACTCAAACCCTGTACCTTGCGATCTGCAGTCGGGTGACTTATCCACTAGACCACAACACCTCTGGGATAATGCTATCCGATCCATCATTTCACATATTCTACATAAAATCATTCAGTTCAATTACTACCTGTAAGCATGGGCGTAGATCTGTAATTGATACCTATTGTTCAGGGGGGGATGGTCTATTCATTCATCCCCCCCTGAACAATAAGTATTACGTAAGGATTGACGCCCATGCCTGTAGGACAGCATAATTTTTAGACTTCAATAAGTACAACAATCCTTAATTACTTGCTTAGTTACTAATTACCTACTTACCTAGTGGTACTTACAATACAATACAATAAAGTCACTTCTATAGCGTTCTTACAAACTAACTTGTTTCACAGCGCTTTACAGAAAAAATTATCAAAGGATCTATTGTTGATCATGGTCAAAGAGGAGAGTTTTGAGACATTTTCGGAAGACATCCAGCGAAGGAGATTAAAGAATAAAATGTGGAAGCTCATTCCATAGTCCAGGAGCACGTGCCGGGAAAGCATTTTTGCCAGCTTTGGTGTTTGTTAGAGGAACGTGTAGCAGGGTGCTGTCAGTACAAGAGCGAAGGCCAGACGAGCAGATTGGTAGGGTAAGATGAGAGAGTTCTTCTTCTCTTCTTATCGAGTCACTACACAAGTCCCGTCCAGTGGTCCACACAGGCTTTGGCACAGCAATTCACGGCTTCCAGGTCATCTTTGGTGAATGGCTCTGGCAGGAGTGGGCAGACTAGCAGGTGTTCCATTGTCTGTTCCTGACCGCATGAGAGAGTTGAGATACACTTGAGCTTTTTTTTTGATGCACTAGTAGACAACCGTCAGGATCTTGAACACAACGCGTTTCTTGATTGGAAGCCAATGTACATTACTTGCCTACTTATTTCCCATATATTATAAATTTACATAATTTCTTTATTTACTTCCTTATTTCAGAGTTTGTCGTCGTCCACAATGGCATTATCACAAACTACAAGGACATCAAGAAGCTGCTCGAGAGCAAGAACATGGTCTTTGAGTCTGATACAGACACCGAGATCATCGCCAAGCTCATCAAGTATCTCTACGACAACCGTGAAGACGACAAAATCACCTTCAGAGAGCTCGTAGAATCCGTCATCCTGCAACTGGTAAGCGAACATAAGTGTGTTTTGTTAGACAATTTATACCATTCCATTCCAAATAACCTGTCAGTGGAGGTTCATTTTTGTCGAATTTTGGTACCTACTCTTTTGATTAAAGGCATTTTAATAATGTTTCCAGTTTTACAAATCTGAGATGCATGGCCCTAGTGTTCTCATTGTCTGTGATATGGTGTAATATTGAAGCCCCCCCCCCCCCCCAACAACAAAATTGCGTTTCAAAATGATCATGAAGTGCTTCAAAAACGTAAAAATCTTTGAGTGACCGGTTTTATCATACTCATTTTCCCCAATAGACTGTAGTGTTATAAAACCGTTGAGAAAACATTAAAAATTTGATTTTGATATCCAATCATAAATATCTTGGCAATCTTTCTCTCTCTGTTTTCTCCCCCCCCCCCCCCCTTCTCTCCCTCTCTACCTCACTCACTCTCTCTCTCTCTCTCTCTCTCTCTCTCTGTATTTCTCTTTTCCCCTACCCCCCTCTCTCTCTCTCTCTCTGTATTTCTCTTCCCCCTCCCTCCCTCTCTGCCCCACTCTCTCTCTCTCTCTCTCTCTGCCTCACCCACCCTCTTTCTCTCTCGTAGGAAGGTGCCTTTGCCCTTGCATTCAAGAGCAAGAGGTTCCCCGGTGAATGCGTGGCGACCCGTCGTGGAAGTCCCCTCCTCATTGGAATCAAGACCAAGACCAAACTGGCCAGCAACTATGTTCCTATTCTCTACAAAGACAGCAGAGGTAAGAAATCCTGTTCAGTGATTGGTCAACATGGCATCATGTGACCAAACATAACATTGCTATGATGTTACCGATAAGAAAAATGTGCTAAACCGTGACGTCATCCATGGTATAGTGCACTATACCATGGAATGCGTCATAGAAAAATTGTTATTATTATTATTATTATTTTTATGAAGGTTGGTTTGAAAAATAGAAAACAAATATATCACGTATTATTTCAAGCCACTAGTGAAATTATGGATTCCTCGGCGACAGAAATAGTGCTATTCCTGCCACCTCGATCCATAATTTAAACTAGAGCCTTTCAGTGCATGGTATATCTATTTACTATGAATGGGTGAATAGTAACAATAGGTTGAATAGTAATATTAGGGTGAATAGTAAAAAAAAAAAATGGAGAAACATTTTTTACTTCAATTTATTCCCTCTAAAAATGTTGCCCTTAAAGCCCCTTATAGGTGATCTTGAATTCTGGATATGAACCAAAATTTTGTTGAAAACTGTCTGAAAACAAAGCATCTGAAACACCTGTATCGATTAGGGTGTTTTCTTTTAGTGTACATGTTTTGCTTGCAAGGTGATGTTCATCACTCTCAAGCATGTGCAGAAGGGGACACCTATGTAACCGTAAAACTAGAAACTTTCCAGTGCATGAAATGTTTCCAAATTTCATGACCCATTCAGACACAAATTAATGGAATCACAACTGACACAGCACTAAATTTGTTCCAATAAAAAGACCTCGTAGTGAAAATTGCCCAGACATGTTTACCTCGTGTTGCGAAAGTCTTTGGTTTTGCTTTTTTTTAAATTGTCCATGGTTAGGGAAAAAAATACACAGGGGCTCGGGGCGAATAAGCCCCCAAAATGCCCAAAAGAGCCCCCGAAAGTCACAAAAGAGCCTCCACATTTTGCATAGAGTTCAATGCTAAACAAGTTAAAAGAGTATTCAGGCCTGATAAAAACCCGATTTAAATCGGTTTCCCGATTTTTTTTATTTTTCCCGATTTTTTCCCGATTTTTTTTTTACAAAAAAAAAAAAAAATAGATTTTTTTTATTTTTTTATTTTATTTTATTTTTTTTTAAATTTTTTTTTAAACAAATTTTTCTTCTCTTCCCAATTTTATCTTGATTTCCCGATTTCCCTCTTATTTTCTCTATTCTTCCCTATTTTGCCCTATTTTTTCCCCAATTTGTCCCAATTTTCTTACTGAAAGGGGGGAATGTTGTTAGATGCCATTTTTTCCCCGCGAATCCTCTTTTTTTTTTTTACTCAAGGGGGGCGTGGTTGAGGGGAAAACAAAAAACCTATTTTTTTTTAGTGCTCACTATCACCCCTGAGTATTATTTTCATGCAAGCAAGCTTGAAAAGCAGCCCCCAAATTTGTAATTTTTTTCCCTGTCTTGCATATCAATTGAATAACAGTATTTCTATTATATCCATTGAAAAATACCTGATGGCTTGTGGTGCCACGGTGTGTGCAGTGATAATTGAATGCATGACATATATATGATTGCTTTCAATATTTGCCAATTTTCTAGTATTCCATAACCCAGTAAATAACTTTATCACACTATATGCATGCTGAATGCATGGAATGCTATTGTTTTAACAATACCTGTTCCTTAATATATAGCGCTTTACCATTTACTGACCAAACAGAACTTACAGTATTATTATTGTCCCGGTCACTGGTTGGTTGCAAAATACTATTCCGGACATTTAGGGTACATTCTCCACTCCCTGGGGAGGATTCCAGCTAGTCACCTGCAGTATCTTCACTGTCGTCTTTACATCTCCCTAATTCTTTGATGCCATAATAAGATGATGCATATGGCTGGTCAATATTGTTAAAATAATATTGAGTGCTTAGATAAATATTGCAAATGGGACAGAGACTAAAGATTTCCTACTAAAATAGTGAAAACGGAAAAAAAAAAAGGAAATGATGAATAAAAAAAAAAATTATATGAGTTAATGAAAAACAAAGCAATTATGATAATAACAATAATAATGCACATGGGAATTTCACACTCATCTTATTGTAATCTTAGATTTCTTTTTTATTTTTGTCAGTTTGTTTTCTTCATTTTCTAGTGTACCTGCAACTTTCAGTTATCTGTTCATGCTACTGTACTATGTGTTTTATGAGCTTGTAGAAGATATAATTATTTTATAATGAGATGCATTTTTCTATCTTGTGGATGGTTTTTGTACATTTTTTCAATTGAAATTTCATAGTCCTTTCATTTCGTTCTGAATTTTATTTCGGTAGATAATGTGGAGAAAGGTTGGTATGCATTTATTGCTTTATTTCATTTTTTTTGGAAATCCTTTATTCAAAATTCTATCATATTATTATTGGAGATATAATGTAGCTCGGCTTCTGTCTTAGTTTAATAATTTCCAATTACATGTAGAAAGTCGAAGGGATATACATGTAAGTCATTGACTCATGCTTGAAAATTCTTCTAGAAATGTTTAACTCATGCTCTAAAACCTCCTAATGATCTTCGAACCTCATACATTCACTTTTCATCCCATTCTTCTGCTCTAGGAATACAGGGGCCTGTTTCATAAAACTTGATATCAATAACAAGTTACAAGCTACTGTTATAAGCTACTGAAATCATGGCATCTGATTGGCTGAGAGCAAATTTGTCATAGAAATTTAGCAGTTGTTATAGATAACAAGTTTTATGAAACGGGGCCCCTGTAACTTGCATTGCTCAATCTGTTTCAACAGTCCCTCTCTCAGATACTTGCACTATTACACAACTACATGTATTCTGATTTATAATATTACAAAAATTACTGTTATAGTAAGTCAACTACTGATCCTCTTTGTAAGGAATTTTTAAAAATAATTCTACCCATATCCCATGTGTAAACAATCGAATGCAGTCTACGTGACTCATCCCCCCCCCCCCCCTCCCCCAGCCCCAAATCTTCCTTCATGAGCTGTTCTATATATTCATAACAACAAAAGTCATCGGTCTTGCTTTCCTCTTTCCTGTCTCACACATTCGGTACTTTTACTCTATTTTCTTTAATCTGTGCGTGTGTACCACTGTACAGCTTCTTAGTTGTGAGAAACTTCCCTCATAGATCTAATGAATAAAGACGTATTGCATGTGGAAAGCATCTACTTTTCAAATCAATTAGTGGGTGTTTTCATAGAAATCAGTTAATCATGGAGGGTGTCGTGTGTTTGTTTGTTTTTGTTTTTGTTTTTATTATTTAAAAAAAAACTTTACTTTGGGATCAGTGCTTTTAAATGTTATTACATGAATTTCTATGTTTTGGAAAATATAACTTTGATTCCGATTTGCCAACTAACTTGATAATAACAAAATAGCAATGATATGATATTCCATTCTACATGTGGTAATGGCTATATCACATGTTCGTTTAATTCTGGTAGATATTTAGTAATTCCCAAACTGATCTTATGGTTGTGCATTGTGGAATGATATTATTTCTTCTTTCTGTCCCCCTTTCCTTTTTTTTTCTCTCTCTCTCTCTGTGTCCGTCTGTCTCTCTGTCTCTCTCTCTCTCTCCCTCTTTCCCTCTCTCTCTTACTCTCTTTTTCCTCCCCCTCTCCTCCTCTCTCTCTACTTCACTCTCCCTCTATCATTTTTCCCTTTTTTTTTCTCTCTCTCTCTTTGTCTGTCTCTCTCTGTCTCTCTCTCTCTGTCTCTCTCTCTCTCTCTCTGTCTCTTACTCTCTTACTCTCTTTTGTCCTCCCCCTCTCCTCCTCTCTCTCTTCCTCACTCTCCCTCTTTGCCCCTCCCTACTGTTCATAGCTTCGTCTTCTTCTCTATTCTCTCTGTCTGTTCTGTTTCTCCTCCTCTATAATATTTGTATCAGTTTCAATTTCCCTTATACACATTTAAAATTAATAATAATAATCCTCAGTTTTTATATAACGCTTATTAGAATCACTAAGCGCTTCCTAACTTGGAGATTATTACCTCGGCTTTACATGTGCTATATTTTAAAATTTGTGAATTTCAACTTTTTCTTTGTTTTCAAATGTAAATATATGAATGCTTTAATAGCCAGGTCTTCAGCATTAGAGTGATACGTTTAGATTTGTAGAAGATTCCTATCTTTGCTCCGAAAATACGATGTTAGCTTGCCCACTTAAGGCATTAGATTTTCATTGTAAATGTATGAAAGCTAGCTTCTGTACATTTTTTATTCACAATTTTGCTGAAGAAAATTGATCTGTGACAGAAAAAAAAAAAAAAAAAAAAAAAAGAAAAGAAAAGAAAAGAAGAAGAAAAAAAAAAAAAAAAAAAAAAAAAAAAATCAAATATTGTGGAATTTCAGTCGCATGACTGTATCCAGCGTACGGTAGTTCAAAATGTTTGCTTGCTCACTATTCATATCATAGTATGTACAGCAATTCACTTCAGGTAGCCGTAGGAATCCTCCATCTGTAGAATAGGCCAGAATATGTAGAATGTGTAGATTTTAAAGCAATACTGAACTGATGAACTCTCTGCCATAGCATACTGTGTTTTTTGTACAGCGCCATCTCTAGGTCAGAATTTTCAAAAATTGGCTTTACTCCGAGAAAAATCCCCCAAATGACCCTTCAAAATGGGTAGGGGTTTCGAGGCTTGAGCGGCACACCCTCGCCCAAAACCAAATCCGAGTACGCCCTCCCGGGGAGATTTGGCCATAAATGATGTCGTCAAATTAAATATTGCCCTCTGGTGACAAGTTATTTTCAAAAGCTTTAAACTTTGATATTCCTGATTTTGTTCAAATTTTCACAAATTTTATACAAATCTTTTAAACTTTAAAATAAAAGTAACGTATTTTGAAGGTTTTGGCTCTTTTTAAAGAGAAGGTTGAGTTCTGGGAAGAGGTGAAAGATAAATTGTGAGCGTCATCATTCTTATCATGCAAGTGTGGCAGAACATCAGATAAGACATGTTCTCTGAAATGCATGGCTCTTCAAATGCCTTCATATTCTAAATATGTCATGTAACATCGTACAAATCCGGGTAGGATTTTAACCCCATATGTTCGTGTAGTCCCATATACATCTTTCTGTGTACAGTGTTTGTAACTTTACCAAGACTTGGCCAAATTTCTAATCATTTTGATGATTCCAGAACCTTGCAATGCACACAAATTCTTATATGCTAGATGATCAACCTTTTCTGGTCGATTCCACACCGTTTCTTTCACAATGCAATCGCATGACCAGAACTCAACTTCATCTTTAAATCCCAAATCATTCTAGTCCAGAAGTTTGTGGCTCTGTAGTTGTGGCTGTAAATCATCTGTGACATTTTCTGATGGAGATGACAGCTGCATTTCATCTGTTCCGAGCCACAAGGGCGGTAACTCTGTGTTGAGTATACAAGTTAAAGCCCTTCTAGCTCCGAACAGACAATTTATGGGCAGGTACCATTAAATCTTTCAGTTAACAGCAAATAACTGACTACCTCCTTTTTGTATGAACAGACAATTTATGGGCAGGTACCATTAAATCTTTCAGTTAACAGCAAATAACTGACTACCTCCTTTTTGTATGAACAGACAATTTATGGGCAGGTACTATTAAATCTTTCAGTTAACAGCAAATAACTGACAACCTCCATTTTGTATGAACAGACAATTTATGGGCAGGTACCATGAAATATTCAGGTACCAGTGAAGAACTGACCACTTTCTTTTATTACGTTTGTTTTGTTACTACTTGGGGTTAGCAACTCTGTAATTTTTTCTGGGAAATGACAGTAATAAAGGTTTATGTGATGTGATGTGTGCACTAAAGCTGAAAGTGTGTTGTCAAGTAGGGTACATAATTTGTGTTTTGTCCAGGTCTGTCTAATACATGGTAGAGTCCTGGGCCGGTATTCTATTAAATACTTAGCATAATTAAGAAATTTACTAAATAAATGGCTAAGTTAAGTAATTTACTTATCTCTTATTCAAATCACATTTTAGACTTATACTTACGTAAGACAAAATCTAAAGTACAATACTTATAAGCATTGTGACGTCACACGGTCAATCAAAAGTAACGCGCAATTGATGCATTGCAATAAATGCCCGCTGATATAATTGTGCGCAGGTTATAATGCTGCGTAGGAAAACCATTATGCCTGCCAATCAAGGCCTCCAAATAATTGCCTTAAGTCTGGTATGGAGTTGGCTTAGATTTAGGGTAAAATACTTAGCCAAAAGTTTGAATTGAATACCAGACTTGGCTAAGTATTTTATCTAAGCCAAATACTATTAGTAAAAAGCTTAAATTTTGTACTTGAGTATTGAATTGAATACGGCCCTGGGGAGTGTTTCACAAAGACAAAGATCGACTTTAAGTTGGATTTAATTATGGCAGGCCATTCATGCCACTAGTTGCTCTCACTATTGGTCTCTCAATTATGATCCTCAGATAATATTTTTCCTTCAATAATGAAATATCAAAAATGTAAACTCTGTAGATTAGTGACCACGATCTAAAGGTCCCTTGATAAACCAATGCCAGGAATGGTAGAGGAACTAGTGGAATGAATAGCCTGCCATAGTTAAATCCAACTTAAAGTCGATCTTAGTGTTTGTGGAACACCTCCCTGTTTCACCAACTCCAAAACCTATCTCGAAGATAGATCTTGGGCAGCCTATTAGTTTAATGTTTATCTTGATGCAAATGCTCTAAAGGTGCTTGACATTGCATTTAAAACTATTTGTCCCACAAATAATCTCCCTGCGCAACATTGTATTTATTTATTTTTAAAAGTATTTGTTTGTTTGGTATTATTTCAAAAGGGTAGCTCAGTCAGTAGTTAATATACTATGACACTTGGAGACAATGCATAATATGAACAATACAGTAGACATTTACATTTGCGTACATTTCTGCATTGAAAGTGTGTCGCGCATGCTTGTTAGTTTCATTTTAATGAATTCCCTTTTATTACCATAATGGTTCCTTTTTTTTCGTTTGCACAAGATTGGCAGCTGTGGAAGCACCATTTTTAATTGGTTGCACAAGGAATTAAATTTAATGCCTCATGTCTCTGTGAGCATCATGAATGACAAAAAACAAATCTGATTTCTTTCAGGCCCAATAATTCCGAATTTTTTTAAACAAAATTTTTCTTCCTGATTTTTTATTTTTTATTTTTTTCCCGATTTATCTCACATTCCCTGATTTTCCCCTTATTTTTCTCAATTTTCCCCTATTTTTCCCTATTTCCCCTATTATTTTACTCAAAAGGGGGGAATCCTTTTTCTTTCTTTTTTTACTCAAGGGGGGCATGGGGGCGTTTTTTATTTTTAGTGCTCACTATCACCCCTGTTTCTTTACATGTGCCCCAGGACCCCAGCTGGAGAGAACTTTCAGCAGTACCACTGACTTTGAGGTTGTTGGAGATGCAAAGGAAGCCGAGTACTTCTTCGCCAGTGATGCCAGTGCCATCATCGAGCATACCAATCGTGTGATCTACCTGGAGGATAACGATGTGGCCGCTATCAAAGATGGATGTGAGTTTAATGGACTGTTTCTCTCCTATCTATCTCTCCTTCTCTCTCTCTCCTATTCTCTCCTCTCTTTCTTTCTCCTCTCTCTCTCCTTCTCTCTCTCTTTCTCTCTTTTTTTTCTCTCTCTCTCCTTTTCTCTTTCTCTCTCCTTTTCTCTTTCTCTCTCTCCGTTTCTCTCCTCTCTATCTCTCCTTTTCTCTCCTCTATCTCTCCTTTTCTCTTTCTCTTTCTCCTCTATCTTTCCGTTTCTCTCCTCTCTATCTATCCTTTTCACTCTCCTATCTAGCTCTCCTTTTCTCTCCTCTCTATCTCTCCTTTTTCTCTCCTCTCTATCACTCCTTTCCTCTCTCTTTCTCTTTCTTTCTCCTCTCTCTCTCCTTCTCTCTCTCTTTCTCTCTTTTTTTTCTCTCTCTCTCCTTTTCTCTTTCTCTCTCCTTTTCTCTTTCTCTCTCTCCGTTTCTCTCCTCTCTATCTCTTCTTTTCTCTCTCTATCTCTCCTTTTCTCTCTTTCTCTCTCCTTTTCTCTCTCCTTTTTTCTCTCCTTTTTTCTCTCTCTCTTATTTGCACACTAACCTACATGTACATACATTTCTTCTCCTTCTCTCTCTCTCCTTCTCTCTCTTTCTCCTCACTTTATATGTGTACATGCATTCTCCACTCTTTCTCCTTTTCTTTCTCTCTCTCTTATTTGCAAACGATGAATTGAAATTGAATGAGGATAAAACTAAGGTTATTCATGTAACATCTCGATTCAGAAAGTCCTCCCATTTACCATCTGTCGGAATTGCTAATGTTCCGATGCAACCTTTCAAAAGTGCACGTAACCTTGGTGTCATCTTTGAAAATAATCTTAGGATGGATGATTATATATTTTTTTTAAATTTCGCTCAGCTTCATATGCCTTGTACAAGAGGTCGTATTAGAAATTTTCTTGATAAAAAATCTACCGAAACGCTTATACACGCTATATCATATCACATGTCTTCTTGATCAATGCAATAGCCTCCTTTATGGCCTTCCGGACTAACACATTGCAAAACTGCAGAGAATACAAAACTCTGCTGCCAGGCTTGTAACACGCACACGTTCTTGTGAACACATCACTCCAGTATTTCGCAAATTGCATTGGTTGTCTGTTACGGCATTATGTACAAAATCTTAGTTTTAACTTATAAATGCATTCATGAATTGGCACCAATTTATCTGCAAGAACTAATCCAGGAATACAAATCCTCACACAATCTACGGTCATCTTCACAATCAAACCTCGTGTCTACTTAGGTGTTAATCTTTCTTATGGTCATCGCTTTTTATGCAAAGCTTCTGCTGAACTTTGAATCAAATTACCCTTAAATGTCAAAAACTGTCAAACTGTTAACCAATTCAAAAATTGTCTTAAGACACATTTATTCAAAATTGCTTTTGATGATTAACTTACTCTGTATATTTCATATGTATTGTAATTTGTAGGTTTATTTGCACTTGCATTTGCACATCTATGTAAAATGGTTTGATTTTAGTTTTGTAGGCTTGTCGTCCATTCGCTTGTCCTTCAGGCATTAAGTTGGGGGTTAGAATCTTGTCCCTGGCCTGTATGCATGACCAGACATTTTGTCTACATCTGTCTCTCTCTACCCATGTGTAGTAAATAGATTGCTTGGAGGCATCAATTACTTGAATGCCTGACCTCGTTGTACAATGGCAGAACTCTCAGATTAAGATTTCCAAGGCTCTATTTGGGTGCTTAGAGAGATTGTTTTGTATGCAATACAGGCAATGCAAATAATGATAATGTACTTTATAGTGCACTTTCCTTCTACATGTTCAAATGTGCTCTATAATTTTGTTACATGTAGTAACAGAAAAGGTGAGTTTCAAAATGTCTGTAGAAGGTATTGAGAAATAGCTGGTTGCTAAGAAATCTTGGTTGGTTATTCCACAGTTTAGGAGCAGCAGTTGTGAATGCTCTGTCACCAACTGGTGGAAGCAGCTTGGAAGACGCATTATTAAAGATAAAGACCAGTTATGGTCATGCGATTGCATTGTGAAAGAAACGTTGTGGAATTGATCAGAATAGGTTGATCATCTAGCATATAAGTATTGGTGTGTACTGCAAGTTCTGGAATCATCAAAATGATAAGAAATTTGGCCCAGTCTTGGTAAAGTTACAAGCACTTTACACAGAAAGATGTATATGGGACTACGCACACGTGCGCGACACGTGCGTTATATCTATCAGGTCCAAATAGATATAATAATTTACCAAATATATCAATTAGTAGGCAGTTTCTCGACAAAATTTGTATGATCATGTATTAGTCAAAACATATTCTTTCACATGATTGGTAATAAGTGCTTCCAGTTTCATTTTTTGAGAGGGGGACTTTTCCAAAACTGGTCTTTACCTTTAATATTTGTTAAATTTCTCTGTTCTTTTTTCTTCTGGAACAGCTCTGTCGATCCATCGTCTGAAGAAGGAGCAGGGAGATATGATATCGAGAGAGGTCCAGACACTCAAGATGGAGATTCAACAGATCATGAAAGGTAAAAATAATAATAATAATGATAGTCACATTAATACAGCACAAACATGCCAATCAAATCACATTAACAGGACTCCTGTTTAACCCATTAGCAACTAGAGATTTGTAAAAATGGCATATTACTCACTGGAAGATGTTGCAATATTGCTCTCATATTGACGATTTGTTGAACAATACGAAACATGCGCTATTTTTCTATGCAGTATCCTACTGTAGACATCGTAAGGATTACGCACGTATAACATTATCACGGTAGACCCTAGAACGGATACTATAGCGCGTTTAGACGGAAACGAGCGGGCCATTTCGGGCGGTTCAGTGAGTAAAAGGAGGGGTGGTTTTGGGCGGTTTAGTTGCTAATGGGTTAATGCAAGGAGGTCAATGAAAGGCATTGCTGAAGTGAAGAAAATTGGTCTTTATGGGCAGGTGAAATTTTTAATTGGGAGGAGAGAAACAAACTAAATCACTGTAACCCTCCGGTCTCTCCTCCCTGATTGGGGGTGTGCTGGTGGACCACTACACCGGGGTTTCCCCCTTTTCCTCTTCAAATAGCGCAGTGGGTTCTTAACGTGCAAAGGTGGTAACTCTCCCCTAGACGGTGCCTCCATTTACCATCCTATCCAAGGGATGGAGTGTTTTCCACTGTATTTACAGCCTGTGTGTATGAAAAAGGAGAGGGACACGTTAACACACAATGCAAGCTTCAGTCATCTGCCCGAGTTGGATTGAATCAAACCCACAATCTTTGGCAGACGCTTTACCGACTGAGACAACTCGTCTTCTTTATACACCAAGGGAGTGTTTCACAAAGATTAAGATGGACTTTAAGTTGGACTTAATTGGCAGGCTATTCATGCCACTGGTTGCTCTCACCATTATGATCTTTAGATAATATTTTTTCCTTCAATAATGAACTATCAGAAAATGTAAATTCTGTAGATTTGTGACCATGATTTGTACGTCCCTTGAGAGACCAATGCAGTAAATGGTGAGAGGAAACAGTGGCATGAACAGCCTTGTAACACGCACACGTTCTTGTGAACACATCACTCCAGTATTTCGCAAATTGCATTGGTTGTCTGTTACGGCATTATGTACAAAATCTTAGTTTTAACTTATAAATGCATTCATGAATTGGCACCAATTTATCTGCAAGAACTAATCCAGGAATACAAATCCTCACACAATCTACGGTCATCTTCACAATCAAACCTCGTGTCTACTTAGGTGTTAATCTTTCTTATGGTCATCGCTTTCCACTGTATTTACAGCCTGTGTGTATGAAAAAGGAGAGGGACACGTTAACACACAATGCAAGCTTCAGTCATCTGCCCGAGTTGGATTGAATCAAACCCACAATCTTTGGCAGACGCTTTACCGACTGAGACAACTCGTCTTCTTTATACACCAAGGGAGTGTTTCACAAAGATTAAGATGGACTTTAAGTTGGACTTAATTGGCAGGCTATTCATGCCACTGGTTGCTCTCACCATTATGATCTTTAGATAATATTTTTTCCTTCAATAATGAACTATCAGAAAATGTAAATTCTGTAGATTTGTGACCATGATTTGTACGTCCCTTGAGAGACCAATGCAGTAAATGGTGAGAGGAAACAGTGGCATGAACAGGCTTGCCACAGTTAAGTCCAACTTAAAGTCGATCTTAGACTTTGTGAAACACTCTCCAAGTCCCGTAAAACAGGTTATATATTCTTTTGCTCATATCATAGTTCTAAAATCAAGGATATCTTGTTTTTTCTTACAGGGAACTACAAATATTTCATGTTGAAGGAGATCTTTGAGCAGCCGGAGTCGGTCATCAATACCATGCGTGGCAGGGTGAACTTTGAAACCAAATCAGGTAAGTTTATAATATCTCTATTTCTCTCTTTCTACTTTCCTAGTTAAGGATAAACTTGAGTTCTGGTATAAAAAGAAAATTAATTCTCACAGAATCCAATGAAACTTAGACTGAATGTTCAAGATTACAAATAAATGTCATGTGCCAAACAATTTTGGAAGAAAATGTATACTGGCTGAGTAATGAGCATAGAAAGATAAGGAAATCAATGTAAGCTAGCCCCGACACCATTTGTGTAGTCCCATATACATCTTTCTGTGTACAGTGCTTGTTACTTTACCAAGACTGGGCCAAATTTATTATGATTTTGACAACTCCAGAACCTTGCAGTGCACACCAATACTAATACATGCTACATGATCAACTTTTTCTGATCCATTCCACACCTTTTCTTTCACAATACGATCGCATTACCAGAACTCACCTTTATCTTTAATGTCATATTTCTCATTAAATATTTAAAATTTATGCTAGTAAACAGCCAAGCCTGATGAACAAAATAATTCATAATTTTATCATTGATTCTTGAACCTCGCAAACTTGAAATCTAAAGCTTTGAAAATTGGAAGTTGTTGGCCTGAAAAGAAGCTATCGACGTATGTGAGCTACGCATATTCACAATGACATTATGTGCAATACTGAAAAGTAAATATATTGTTCATTCCTTTACATATGTATTTTAGGTTCATTCACCTTTCCATTGATATAAAGTTGTATTTTCTTGGAAAAGGTCTTTAAACCTCGCCTAAAGTTAGGTTGCTTTCGAGGATACATCTTTCAGTGTTTCTTTCTTTGTTTTAGTATGCCATTAGGCTGCTTTTGAGAATACATCTTTCAGTGTTTCTTTCTTTGTTTTAGTGTGCCATTAGGCTGCTTTTGAGAATACATCTTTCAATGTTTCTTTCTTTCATTCTTTGTTTTAGTGTGCCTTGGTGGTCTTCAGGATCATATGCATGAGATTCTGAGATGTCGTCGTCTTCTCTTCCTGGCCTGCGGTACCAGCTATCACTCGGCAATCGCTGTAAGGCAGCAAGCAGGGTGCTGTTTCACGAAACCGTCATAAGTACAAGTTCACCTAAATTCCATTGTAATGTGTGTTAAATTTAACACACGCATTTCAATGAGTTGTCGGCGAACTTGTACCCAGGACGGTTTGGTGAAACGCTGCCCTGAAGATTAAAGGAAAAGTCCAAAATAATATTAAGATAGTGGTGTTTTAATTAGGTGTCAGCGAACTTGTACTTATGACGGCTTTGTGAAACAATGCCCTGAAGATTAAAGGGGAAGTCCAAAATGATATTAAGATGGTCGTGTTTTAATGAGTTGTTAGCGAACTTATACTTTTGACGGCTTCGCGCTTCGCGAAACAATGTTCTGAAGATTAAAGGGGAGGTCTAAAATGATATTAAGATGGTTTTGAAGCAGGAGCAGATACATATCTGTGAAAGTTATAGATATTTGAAGTTGCAGTCGATCAGACACTAATTGACAACTCCACATATCTTTTGAGCTGCTCTCCCATTTGCTCTATACTATACAAAAAAAATCATGAATTCCTTTTTTACTCCAAATGAATTTTCAATCATGCATGCACCACACAACCCCTGTTTGAAACAAAGCTATTCCTTTGTTAAAAACTAAAAATGGAAATGATTAGGTTTTTTTCAGTACATGCAAAAAAGAATAGAACACGGTTGCCAGTTTGTGCTACATTGATTACAACTTCGAACAGTAATAATTTTCTAATGATAACTTTAATCAGATTTTGCTCAAACCATTTTTTGTTGTTGAACCAACTAAATATCAGGATAGATTTCCTCTTTAACTTTTTACATGCCACTCAATGGGGAACGGCCTGCCATAGTTAAGTGCAACTTAAAGTCGATCTTAGTCTTTGTGAAACATCCCCAGGACACCTCTGCGACACCTAAACTTCACACAACTATTAACAATGATTTTTATGCCTCCGTTACGAAGTAGCCAGAGGCATTATGTTTTCGGGTTGTCCGTCCGTCCGTCCGTACGTCCGTCCGTCCGTACGTCCCGTTCTCGTGATCGCGTTATCTGAAGAACCGATTGATGAATTCCTGCCAAACTTTGGTCATGTATGTTACTTGCAGAGCCGATGAACTGATTAGATTTTGGGGTCACGAGGTCAAAGGTCAAAGGTCACAGGGCTCATTATGTATGCAAAAACAGCTTGTGATCGCGTTAACTGAAGAACCGATTGATGGATTCCTGCCAAACTTTGGTCTTGTATGTATCTTGCAGAGCCGATGAACTGATTAGATTTTGGGGTCACAAGGTCAAAGGTCACAGGTCACAGGGCTCATTAGGTATGCAAAAAGAGCTCGTGATCGCATTATCTCAAGAACCGATCGATGGATTCCTGCCAAACTTTGGTCATGTATGTATCTTGCAGAGCCGATGAACTGAATAGATTTGGGGGTCACGAGGTCAAAGGTCACAGGGCTCATTATGTATGCAAAAATAGCTTGTGATCGCATTCTCATTAGAACAGATTGATGGATTCCTGCCAAATTTCGATCATGTATGTATCTTGCAGAGCCAATGAACTGAGTAGATTCATGGGTCATGAGGTCAAAGGTCATGGGCTCATTATGTATCCAAAAATAACTTGTGAACGCATTCTCATTAGAACTGACAGATGGATTACTATTTAACTCAGGACATCTTGCAGAGCCAATGAACTGAGTAGATTTTAGGGTCATCAGGTCAAAGATCAAAGGGTCATATATGTATATGAGAAATTGCTTGTAATCACGATATTCTGAGAACCTGTTAATGGATTACAATTGAACTTGAATTTGAAAAATTTCTTCTGTTTTGGTTTGTAAAATTGCTCTATGACGGAGGCATCATTTTCGACTGCGCGCAGTCGAAGTTCCATCTAGTTGTCTTTCTCTTTCTCCAGACTCGTCAGTTGATCGAGGAGCTAACAGAACTGCCTGTGGTGGTTGAGCTGTCGAGTGACTTTTTGGACCGTCACACTCCTGTTTTCAGGGATGACGTAGCGTTCTTCATCAGTCAGTCAGGTGAGAGTCAGACCGGGGATATTACAGTGAAACCTGCTTTAGTGACCACTTGTATAGAAAGACCACATTTTTTGTCTCCCTTGAAAATGGTTTCCCATTGAAACATGGACTAAAGTAACCTGTACCCAAAGACCATCTGCCTAGAGGGAGGGAGGGAGGGAGGGAGGGAGGGAGGGAGGGAGGGAGGGAGGGAGGGAGGGAGGGAGGGAGGGAGGGAGGGAGGGAGGGAGGGAGGGAGGGAGGGAGGGAGGGAGGGAGGGAGGGAGGGAGGGAGGGAGGGAGGGAGGGAGGGAGGGAGGGAGGGAGGGAGGGAGGGAGGGAGGGAGGGAGGGAGGGAGGGAGGGAGGGAGGGAGGGAGGGAGGAGGGGGGGGGGGGGGGGAAGAGGGAGATCAAACCAGAGAGAGATAGAGACAGACGGACAGACTGACAAAGAAAGGTGGACAAAAGAGGTTTATCATAAATGCATTTTCTATATGAAAATCGTGGGAATGAATATGCTTTCTGTACAATATTTTTTTCATACTTTTGTGGTACATTCCTTGAAATGCTAGAGCGCCGCAGTGCCTGCCTTGCTAAAGCCAGGGTAATAATCGGGGCAGTGCCAGGAGCGTCACAACGTGACGGACATGTGCGCTATATAAGAAGCCACCATTATTATTATTATTATTACACTAGAGGTTTTATCACAGAGATCACTTTTCTTTGACCTTGTCTGCACTAGTTTGGCCGGGAGGGATTAGACCTCCCTGCATGGTTACTGACAGGTGGTTATCTCATCAAAAGTTCACAATTGATTTGTTTTCATCTGTTTTTTATTATGTAGGTGAGACAGCAGATACCTTGAATGCTCTGCGCTACTGTAAATCAAGGGGGGCTCTGACCGTTGGAATAACCAATACCGTCGGCAGCAGCATCTCGCGAGAGACGCACTGCGGTGTTCACCTCAACGCTGGGCCGGAGATTGGAGTCGCCAGTACAAAGGTATGATGGAGATATCACTGAAACTGCTAATGTTGATAGAGATGATGATAATGGTGATGATGAGGATGACGATGATGATGATGAGGAGGAGGATGAGGATTCAATTCAATTCAATTCATATTTATTTCATTTCCAACAGAAAGATAAATGAAGGTATTACAGATATCATTACACAAGTATTAACAAAATGTATGTACATATTCATTTTCTATCTTGATATAAGTATACAATTACACTTTACACATAATAAAATTATAACAAGAAATTCTTAATTTCTGAGGATGAGGATGAGGCGGTGGATGATGATGATGATGATGATGCTGATGATGATGCTGATGATGATGGGGCTACCCTGTTTAAATAAAACGGAATAAATAAATAAATAAATAAATGCTGAAGAGTAAGAGGAAAATAATGATGGAGATGCCAATGATGAGTTGTGATGAGGATAATGATGATAATGGTAGTGTTGGTTTGCAGGTGAAAATGATAATGCTGAGGAAGAGGAAAAGGAGGTGTGGTGAAAATGTATGAAATTTGTGTTTGCATTTTGTTTTTCTTTAATTTAAAACTTTTATTGTTTCTTTATGACAAGGAAATAACAAAAATATATTCATATGCGTTTTACAAATTAATAGCTTCCATATTATATAAGTACATAAATCATAATCATAAATGTAAACAAAAATGGATGAAGGCAAATGAAAATGAGTACGGCCTTTTAAACTACACTATTTATTTGTTCTATGTAGGCTTATATACCAGTCAGATCATTTCCTTGGTGATGATAAACCAAGGTAGACTCTCATTCACAGCCAGGAGACATGCATTGCTTTCTTTGTCTGTCCGTTGGTCTGTCTATCTGTCCCTGTCAGTTTCTTACCATTTATTTGTTTGTTCATCTTTGTAGGCCTACACCAGTCAGTTCGTCTCCTTGGTCATGTTTGCTCTGATGATGAACCAAGACAGACTCTCATTCACAGCCAGGAGACACGAGATCATCCAGGAACTTCAAGATCTACCAAGTAAGTTAATACCCAGGCCTCCTGCCTCTTCTGATTTCTTAGGGTGTGTTCAAGCGATATTTTGAAGTTAGAATCACAAAATGAATCACAAATCAAAACGTCGGTAAAAAACATGGTTACTGCAGGAGAGCGTTCAAGCGACTTTTCATCAACGTTGATTCTCACTCATTTCAAGCCCAGGAAGTATAGGTCAACTTCGCCGCATGCTTTCTGAATTTGATTACTGATGACTGTCGGCCAAACCGGAAGCAGGCCGCGATAATGACGTTATAGAATCATGATTGAGATCTCTGTTGCGTTCAAGCGATTTTTAGCGACCGTGATTGTGCAGCATCACGATACAAAACGTATCTTTTTCAGCGTTTCATGTTTGCGTTTTGAAACGCGTTTATTTTTACGACCGGCGAAAAATCGCTTGAAATCGCTTGATCTCAACAGTGTTTTAAACTAAAAATCAATGAAAACCGTGTTTCTAGGGTGAAAAAGTGTCGCTTGAACGCACCCCTAGTCACAAGGCTAGACCAACTCCAAATTGACTGATAGAGGTGTTGTGATGAGTGGTTTAAACACTTGACTGAGATTTGAGATGCAAAGGTTGTGGGTTGACTTTATGACCCTAGCCAGAGTCATAATAAATAAAAATAACTATAACAAATGAATGACAACTGCGCGCAAGAGAGGTCCTGCACGTATTCACCGAGTTGTGTGTTTTAAGATACAAAAATGTGAAGCGTTTCACAATTTTCATCATCAGAAAAAAACGCCCAATTTTGCCTCGTCGTACCTGAACGTAACCTCGTAACTTCCCGGTACATGTAATCACTACCCTGGCAGTTGCCCATTTCAGATAATTTCCATCTGGACAAGTAAGACCTATACCAATAAAACAATGACCATTGCCTACCTGGACTTTAGCTCGTTTGGATGGTGACAAGTACGGGAAATTGATAGTTGCGAGTGTAGGGGAGGGGAAGGGGGAAAAGAGGGAGGGGGGGGGGGGGGGAAGGGGGAGGAGAGGGGAAGGGAGAAATCATCAGGGATGTACATTCTTACCAAATAGTGGTTATGTAGGGGTAGAAATTTTGTCAAATATCACTGTCTTTGCAAAAGAGCCGATTGTCAGGTCTGTAATGAAGGGGGGGGGGGGGGGTCTTAAAGTACTGTTTTCTCACCTTCATCCTTGCTTAAACTCTCAACCTTGTCTTTGCTTTCCCTTCTCTATCCTGCTCCCACTCCTCTCATTTTTGTTTTTGTTGGAAGAAGCACAATTTCTCAACCTGTAGAACTGTTTCAACAGCATTATCATTTCTTTCTGTGTGTTAGATAAAATCAAACAAGTATTGGAGATTGATAATCAGCACAATTTCTTGGCCTTTAGAACTGTTTCAACAGCATTATCATTTCTTTCTGTGTGGTAGATAAACTCAAACAAGTATTGGAGATAGATAATCAGCACAATTTCTCAACCTTTAGATCTTGTTTCAACAGCATATTCATTTCTTTCCGTTTGTTAGATAAAATCAAGCAAGTGTTGGACATGGACAATCAGATTGCGAAACTCGCCGAGGAGCTCGTGCATAAGAGGAGCATCCTGCTCATGGGAAGGGGCTTCAACTTTGCCACATGCTTGGAAGGTGCACTGGTAAGAATAGTAATGGTGATGAGGATGCTGTTGATGATGATGGTTGTCATGGTGATGATCAGTGATGGCGATGTGAGTTTATTGCCGTTTGGTCAGATTTCCAATAAGTCTTATTCCCTGTTTGTCTAAAATACTTGAATTTTTGCTTTTGAATATATTTTATTTTAAGGCTACAAATGGCTCTCCATAATTTTTAAGTCCAACTTAGAGTTAAGTTCGACTTAGGATCTTTGTGAAACATCCCCCTGTACTAATTGGAAGGGCTTTAGTTGGTTACATGTACTAGTTCGGATTGAAATAATACCAACCATTATTTCTACTCATAATTTCAAATTTTACATTTGATTAATAAATTTGATTATTCTCTCCATGTTCTCAGAAAATCAAAGAGTTGTGCTACCTTCACTCTGAGGGCATCCTGGCGGGAGAGCTCAAGCACGGCCCCCTCGCTCTGGTCGATGAAGACATGCCCGTCATCCTCGTCATGATGAAAGATGGAACATATGTGGTACGTTTAGAAATATGAATTTAAAGACCCTATCCGATAAAAATACAAAAAATATAAAGATTATAGCTTTTTTGAAAAATTCGTTTAAAACATCTCATACATAATGCAAATTAAAATGAAACGCATTTCAAATATATCATTATCATAATACAAAATGACGATAAATATAGTATGAGTAGAAACCGAAATTAAAATACAACTTGATATAAATGGAAATTTGAATGAATGTAGAATACAACTATATAGGAATAAAAAGTATTTACCCTTTCATTATTGCACAAAAGCAAATTAAAACCTCATTTTCTGCACCCCTTCAAATTACGGGGAAACAGGGGTCAAATTTGACGCAGTATAACATGTGGAGCCGATCGGTTCACCTATATAGCTGAGGAGACGAGCCGTCTTAATGAATGCAAAGTCATGAATATCAACTCTACATATGATGATGTCATCAAGTCGATAGCAAGGTTTTTAGGTTGACAACTTCCGATTTTCAAAGCTTTAGATTTAGATTTTTCAGAGAGCTGACACTCCTCTGACAGACCCTAAAATGGCATATAATTGATATTATTGTAATCTTTGGCTTATAAGCTTTCCGTTGTTATATAATTCATCCATTTCATTTTTTAGTTCGGATATGGTCTTTAAAAAAGAAAGTGGGATAGGGAGCCTAGATAGAGTTGCTAAATGCAATGGTGTTTAATCACAGAAATAAAGAAATACAGGTGATTCTTTTCATCCTGGGAGAATTCTTATCCATAACTATTATTTTCTTTAACTTATAAGATAAAGTTTATTTCTTTTCATGTGATTGCATTGTAAAAGAAACTGTCTTCAATAATTGGAAAAAATTGATCATAAATACACGGGGGTTTTGGAATCATTAAAATAACATCAAATTGGCAAAGTAAACATGACAAAATGATACCATCTGTTGTGACCATTCCTTTTTTTCTTCTTTTCATTACAGAAATGTCAGAATGCTTTGCGTCAAGTCGTCGCCAGAAAGGTGAGAACGTAATAACATGCTGGAAATTCAGTTCTAATGTTAAAGGACAGTGGGTCCTTTATTTGGAAGGGGTGATGTTGTGAATAATAAAATGACCAGTGTATCATGACTTTACTTGGAAGTTGTATGTGTCATAGTTTTGAAGAAAGTTTAAAGATTGTAAACATTTTAACTTCCTGTTTACTTCTTGTAGCAGTATTGACATATTATAGATAGAAATGAACTTTGGTCTGGGCCCCGTCTTACAAAGAGTTGCAATTGATCCAAATCCAAATCAATTGCAAGTCCTCCAATCAATCGCAAGTTTGCAGTCTCCTATCTTTTATGTTAATGTACATAGTTGCGATCGATATCAATCTCAATATCGATATCGATATCAATCTCCCGCCACTCATCCTCTCCAAGCGCTATAGTTCTCCTTAGAACTATAAGCTAAGAAAGATAACCAACAGTCTTTTTCAAGACTATACCAACAGTCCTTTTCAGGACTCCTCAATCCTCCCTCTCTCTCACTCTTGTGTATTGCGCCATAGCTCTTGTGTATTGAAATGGATTCAAAATGGCAACTTCGCGTGCTGGATGCTTCGCGGCAGCTCCGTTAAAACGGGCCCTTCTTTTACTTTTGCAATGCATTGGCACGAACTTAGATCAAGATCTATCGGCAGATGTTTTTGGAAGTTTATTTTCGTCTTCATGTCAACAATGCAAGATAAAATTGTCGGTAAGATGTGTGGAAATGTCCTGTACCATAGTGGTATAGTTATTGTACCGTTCGTAGTCCCATATGTGCAAATGCGTGCTGGTTTTGACTTACTTTTTTTTTTTTTTTTTTACTCTTTCGCCATAACCCGACTTTTTGATATTTTCTCTTCCAAAAATACTGCGGCCTTTACGCCGGCAAATACGGTAAGCGCTTTACAAATGTACTCAATGAATTTTTAATAAAAAATTCCATTTTTTTCATCGCTTCAGAGCAAGCCAATTATCCTCTGTGAGAAGGGTGACGAGGACGCCCTGAGCACCGCCTCTCGTACCATCGAGCTGCCCCGCTGCGTGGACTGCTTGACCGGTATCCTCTGCGTCATACCCCTCCAGCTCCTGGCCTACCATATAGCCGTCCTCCGTGGGTTTGACGTGAGTTTCATGTTTGAGATGTGTGATTGTGGTTTTGTGTCTTTCAAAGATGATCCTGGAGGTATTAAAGATAAACTTGAGTTCTGGTAAAAAAGGAAAATTAATTCTCACAGAATCAAACAAAACTTTATGTTCCAGATTACAAATAAATGTCATTTGCCAAACAATTTTGGTAGAAAATGTATTCTGGCTGAATAATGAGCATAGAAAGACAAGGAAATCAAGGTATTAGCCCGACACCATTTGTGTAGTCCCATATACATCTTTCTGTGTACAGTGCTTGTTACTTTACCAAGACTGGGCCAAATTATAATGATTTTAATGACTCCAGAACTTTGCAGTACACACCAATACTTACATGCTACATGATCAACTTTTTCTGATCCATTCCACACCTTTTCTTTCACAATGCAATCGCATGACCAGAACTCAACTTTATCTTTAATGTGATTCAGAAGGGTTATCGCCGTTTGGTCTACAACCAGTTCGTCTACTACCCAATTGGTCTTTTCCCATATGGTCTTTAACCAGCCTGTCTTCTATCCACATGGTCTAATAATTGTTTCGTCTACTCATCATTTGGTCTAATGACCATTTAGGCTAATGGTCATTTGGTCTTATTTCCATTTGGTCTAATCTCCAATGAGTCTTCTACCAATTTGGTCCATTACCCATTTAGTCTTATTTCCAGTTGGTTGAATTCCCAGTTTAATCATAAATAATAATAATCATCAAATGATTATTAGACCTTATGGATGGTAGACGAAATGGACATTAGACCAACTGGGAATAAAACTAAATGATTATTAGACTAAAAATGAACAGTAGGCCTAATGGATAGAAGACTAATTGGAGATTAGACCAAATAATCATTGGACCAAATGATAAGTAGACGAAAGGATTATGAGACCACGTGAATAGAAGACGTGGATGTGGTCCGATTCATTTCAAACTTTTGCCATTCTGTTTCTTTTATTTTTCTGTTTTTAGAAACAAATCTTCATTAACTCTTTGTCTTTGATTAGACTGCTTGAAAACTGTTGTCAAAAATGTCTCTTTTTTGGAATCTGGAATCTTCATATCGGTGTTTCATTCATCTGCTCAAGGAATGGCACTGTTTTTTGTGTGTGCCTAGTTTGTCTACATGTCTTGTTCTTGTTCTGAGCAAGATCTAGGGGGTGTTTCACAAATCCCAAGTTGAACAATTATGGAAAGTCGTTAGCATCTATGAAAATATATTGTAAACATTATTTTAAAAGGCATAAAATGTTGATTCAAATCATTCATATTTGCTATTATCAAGGAGATTTCATGTTCTTGAAGTTGAATTCATAAAAAGTCTAAAATACTTCAATTTTTGCTTTTGAATATATTGTATTTTAAGGCTAAAAATGACTCTCTATAAATTTAAGTCCAACTTAGAGTTAAGTTCGACTTAGGATCTTTGTGACACGCCCCCTACACTTACAAAGAAATCTAATAATCTCACTTTTCCAACCATTCCTTCACCCTCCCTACGCAGGTGGATTGCCCAAGGAATCTGGCTAAGTCCGTCACTGTGGAGTAACTCTTCCTCGCTGCACCAATCACTCGACAACTCTGCTCTCCGTGAAGGATACTTCATCTACACCTGCTTATCATTCTAGAGCATTTGCAGTTTTCACATTTTTATTTAATTCTTGAATCAAAAATTCTTCTCATTTGTCATTCCATCTATTGCTGCGACCAATTTTTCTATTGTTTGATATTGATCTTGTGATTGCATTTTTTTGAGAAAAAAAAGAAAAAATAAACAAACAAGTGATGTGATAATTAAAGCTGTCGAGATATTGCATAATTAGCTGCAGGTGTTTTCACTTTTATTGTTTTTTCTTATCCGAACCATTAAATGAAGGCTCTGTTTTGGGACGCCCAACTGTTTTTATTTGAAGCCCCAATTTTGAAATCATAATTAGCTGTATGGTATGGGGCGAGTGGCAGTGAAGCAAGTCAGTTGAGACAAACCTTGACTTTTCATCGAAACTTTGAAAGTCCCTGAATTCTGAAATACAGAATTATGAATCCAGGAGTTTTCAGGGATCATTGACTAACGCAGGTTTTTAATAAACATTTTCTTTACTAAGGTGGGAATGAATACACCTTGATTGTATTAGACAAGAAGAAGAAAAAAATGAAAACAAAATCTTGTCACCTGCACCGCCGTTTTGATAAGAATAGGGGCTTTTTGAGTTATGAATCACCTTTCGGTAGAAAGAATGAAAATTCAAATTGTTGACATTGAAGCTTCTGTGTATGTAGTGTAACTTATGATAACAGATGAATGGCTGAAATTGTATTCAACACATCATATGGATGCAGAGTGACATCATTATCCCTCAGAAATGTTTTATTACATCTAATGTTCTTGTCAAGTTTTATTATCACAAAAAGAAAAGTTTGAAAATTGAAGAGCCTTTTGGAGGTCTAGATAGGAATAAATCAGCTTTTCCTAAGGCTCTTATGAAATTTTTCGACTTCCATTCCAAATAAAGAGAAAGAATGTGAAGGAACTTTCGAGAGGCCTATGACAGGTCTAATCTAGCAATTCAGGATGTGAGTGAAATTCTGAAGCTCCTGTTTATTCCGAGTGTTCGATACATCATTCAAATAACATTCAAAAATCATTGAAAATCATCATTTCAAAATTATGCCTTGTGTACATATATATTCCTTTTAACAATTCAATGTCGGTGCAATGTTGGGATGGATTTACAACAGGGGTTGGTGTCTGTAGCTAAGTTTATAGCCAATATTTAAGGAAAAAGAGACATTGGTAGCCAAATTTTGTGTGATGGTATAATAGTAGGGACCGTTTTCTGTGAGCATATATAATCTACATTAACAAGAGGCATCTAAATGTATATTTGTGGTTATTTATTTTAAAAATTAAGGCCTTCAGTGCATTTATTTATTCCATGCTATTTGTTAATGTCCAAAGAGGATTGTTTGGATAGATCGACGTTGCTATTCCCTTAGAGCGTTCATACAGTTTATGTTTTCGTAGACCCTACTTTAGACCCTCATATGTGTGAACTTATGTATTTATTTAGAGATCAGAAAGTAAAAATATGATTTAGTGTTTTTGTGGTGTTAATTAAAGTCTTAACATTCTTTACCATATTCAATATCATGTTTTAATGTAGCGTATCCTATTTTTTGCAGTTAATCTTGAAGGGGATTGCTTTTTAAATGATTAATTGTGAGAAATTCAACTAGAAATGGCCGATTCATGTGGACCATGTCATTATTTCCGACATTTAGTCCCAAATATGCATATCCATGTTTGATGTCGTTAGTATATGTAATTTCCAGTAAAATTCTTAAATGAGTAAACTGCAAATATAGCTAGCTTATGGGAAATATCAAACCGTAAAGGTTTTATATAAATGATGGTGATGGAAAATTCTGCTCAGTAATGTCTGTTAACATGTTCAAATGAAAACATGAGAACAAAAATTGAGCATATACAGTAAGTTATACATATTGTCATGATTAATGATGTTTAATTATGTTTAATTATGTACATTTGTAAATAATGAAAGAGCAATATAATGAAGAGTATCGTGATATTGCAATACAATTCAATTCAATCTGCCGAGAGTGAGAAAGGTGTACTTACTTACTCTATACAGTTAACACCCTTTTGCCTGTCAGCAGGGGATGTATTCTAGCTGCAGGAATTGTATTCTCTCTTAAAAGCCATAAAGGCATAGCACAGGAGAATATTTAAGAAGTTGGTAAATAAATTGTTTTTAAAATGATCAATGATATATTGTAATGAATAATTTCTGTGAATATCCATGATTTATTTTTTGAGAGAATATTAAAAAAAAATGACATCCTGTCAGTGGAGTTATTCCATGGTCAATCAATTTGAGCTACAAAAATAGATTAGTTACTTCAACATTTAAACTGTCATGTTAAACTGTAAGTTTAGGGTTTTGAATAAAAATATTACATGTAGCAAGGAGTCTGTGCTCTGGTAGGCATTTTTGTTTACAATAAAAAAATTGGTAAGTATTATTCTTTCAAGGTAAATATTATTCTTTCCATGATACGACAGAGCCCGAAAGGCAAGGAAGAAAGAAAAAAAATTGTAAAACAATTTCTTTGTGTACGAAGCATCATTATTTCTTGTATTTTTGTGTATTCTTTTTAGGTACCAGTATGGGCATTGTAATTAGGTTCAAAGGGATAGTTGAGTTTTGGAATAGAGGGCGCTACATAAACATTTTTTTTTTGTGAGATAATGAAAAACTGAGTGTCAAATTTGAAAGAGCATACAATTTAAACGACAAAATCATCTTTGAATGATCAAAATCGGTTCAGAGAAGGCTGAAATATCCATAAATATAACCATTTCTAATATTTGTGGGGCCCAACAATTATTCAATCATTTTGAATCGGCTGTTGAAAAAACGAAATAGCGCCTCATAGGTTTTATTCCAGCCAATGCCGATGTTGGCTTTTGGTTGTTGGTTGTAATATGCACAACCAGTCGGCCCGTGTAATTGTTATCATCATTTAATTATTAAATTAACGGTCACCATATTTTTTTTAAAGTAGAGCTGAATTGGTATGATTGGATTTTATCTAAATTTCACACAATTTGGGGTCTTAAATTACCTTCGTAGCAATTTTAGTTCCTTAAAGGGCACTAGAAATATCATAAATAAGAATAAGGGCAATAACAATGCACTTTGAAGGCATAAGTTTGCAGTCTTAAACAAGAACTCAACTGTCCCTTTAAGTAAAAATGCTCATTTTCATGAGATAATTGGAAGAAAGTTAAAATAGGCGAATATGTTGCTGTAAAATCTGTCATTTGTTTTAAACACGATTTCAAGTATTTCCAAGAAACCTAAAGGGCGATTTCACTACACGTTTGAAACCAATGAATAATTGGTTGTGAATATTCTCTCGGTGGTTTTTGTATGGTTGTATAACAATTCTTTTATTTTTTCAAATTTGGACTAAGTGCCTTTATTTTTCTAGTTTTGTTTTGAAATGTGTCTACACATCATTCCTATAGCACCCTCTACTCAAATATCATTTCAGGATAACTGAATTTATTTATTTTTAATTTTTTAATATGTGGGGGAGTGTTATCACTTACCACGTACTTGGTAAAGGATTTGTCTAGAACAGTTTACAAACTAAGCTTTGATACCAGAAATATCTTGCGAAACATCATTCAAAATTTGTTATGATCATTTCCGTATTCCGCTGATGCCTAAAAAAAACTGTACTATTGTGAATGCATCCTGCAATGTACGGTATTTTGAACACCATGAACTTTACCCATATGTACGTGTTTTCCATGTTATAGTAGATTGTCAGACATGTACTTAATCAGCAAGGAAAAGCTTTTCAGTATTTTTCATGGCGTGCCAAATGTCACTTTTACAGGGTCATGTATGAATAGGAGATTTTAAATAAAAAGGCAATTTGGGCCCCATTTTAATGTAATCTACCCAGCAGGTTGATTATTCATTTTAAAGGGATCGTTTAACAGTGTTAAATCTGAGATACACGGCCCTACGCGTTATCAGTGTCTGTGATATGGTGTAATATTGAAGCCCTAACAAAATTGCGCTTCAAAATGATCAAGAAGTGCCTCAAAAAGTAAAAATCTGTGAGTGACCGGTTTTACCATACTTTTTTTCCCCAATAGACTGTAGTGTTATGAAAACCGTCAGGCGAACAGTTTTCAAAATTTGTAATTCCAATCATAAATATCTTGATAATCAGACAAGCGATCGGCTTGTGAAAGTCATGGAGTTCCTGACTGACCTAAAGGTTTATAATTATCATTGCATCATGAGCTAAATCCAGAATTTTGTTTCAGAATCTGAGACAAAGTTACCGGATCCCTTTAATAGAACATTGAAATGTATCATAAATTTATGTTGATAAAGAAATCATTTTTGTGGAATTTATTGTGACCTATTTGAAAATGGTGATGAATCTATTTGAATTGTACTGTACAGGGTTGGATCCAGGATTTTCCAGGGGTGGGGGGGGGGGGGGGGGGGGGCAGAGGGGGGAGGTGTGAAGGCGTGAAATGTAAGCCATTGCGAGCACGTAGCCTTTATGGCGTGGGGTCTGGAAAATATTGAACCCTAAGATGGTCTATTGTACATTATGAGCTAACCTGCATTTGAAATTGACACATATTGATTAACAGCTATATGCTTTCATTAATGATGAATTATTAATGAAAATTCAGGGTCTTTAAAATGTATTTTATCCATTGTGCAAATCTTCAAAAGTTGTGTGTCCAGAAGTAAAGAATATAAAGAGGATTTCAACTCATTTGTAGTGCACGGCAGGCTAACTTATATCAGTTGCAAACAATACATAAGTCTATCTGCTTTCATTAAACTATTACTACCAATCCAAGATAATGCTCCATGTTATTTTGTTGTTGTTTGAGAGCTTCATTTTGTAGTGAGTTAATCCCTTATGAAAAGAAGAAAGAAAAGATGGTTAAGAGCAACAATATACATGAAGTTATTTCACATAATAGTGGGCTCTTGTATATTGCTCATGCCCATCAGACTTCACACTCGTAACCCTCGATAATATCCTAACGCGGATTTAGCATGGCTGCCATGGAGCTCTAGCATTTCAAGGAATGAATTCATGCCAGGTACCCATTTAGCTCACCTGGGAGGTGTTTCACATTTTACAAGGACTAAGATCGACTTAAGTTGGACTTGAACTATGATGGCAGGCCATTCATGCGACTGGGTGCTCTCACCATTCCAGGGACGTCACAAATCTACAGAATTTTTATTTTTGATGTTTCATCGTTGAAGAAAAAAAGATACTTACATTGTAAAGGCTTTAGTTATATTTAAGACTTGGACTTATATTATGGTATGTGATTTTTGCCCTCAAAAGGAAAAAAACCTTAGAAATTATGATCTTTAGATAATATTTTTCCTTCAATAATGAGCTATTAAAAAAGAGTAAATTCTGTAGATTGTGACCTTGATTTGTACGTCACTTGAGAAACCAATGCAGGGAATGGTTAGAGGAACTAGTGGCATGAACGGCTTGCCATAGTTTAAGTCCAACTTAAGTCTATCTTACGGTAGTCTTTGTGAAACACTCCCCAGGGTGGAGAGTTGCAAATGTAGATTAATGGCTTGCCAAAGGACATTTAATCTATGATCTGTGTCTCTATGTCTTACTCTCTCTCTCTCACTCGCCTGCATTCTATTTCCCTTTTTCACTCAACATCTTTCTCTCAATAAACCCTCTGACTCTCCTACATCTTTCTTCTCAGAGTTTTCTAGAGTTCGCTTCTCGAACTGAAAAAGAGACCGTAGCAAACGTTTTGATTTGTGTACAAAATATTTATGTGATAATTATGTGCCAAGGAATTTGATGTATGCTTACAAAATCTATTTCATATTTTTTTCCTTCAGGAACTTTATGCCTTTTCTGCGTATTCTTAATTTTCTTATTGAAATTAAACTGTAATCTAAAACTAATATCTAGACCATTTGAAATGTGTGTTTAACTGGAAATGGTATACATTATAACTTTCACCAATTTCAAATGCATTTAGTACAGGTTATGTGACATGGGTATAATAAATATGATATCTTAGATCACCATTTTAAAAATATTTTACATCAATGCAAAACTATTTTTTGTACATTTTAATTTAAGCATATAGTAAATATTTTACTAGCTTATATTTGAACCGTCTGGTGGACATCATAAAATATTCCAAAGAAATATAAATTTGCATCCTACAATATACATGTAGATAAATGTGTGTATTCTGAGCTCAAAATCTACTTAAAGGAAGTTTTATAATTCTTTAATCTGCTTTTGTTAAACTATACATTTGTTCACAGCACCATGTCTTGAAAACCCCATGAAATTATTTGGGCATATGCATAATTCAACTTACAGGTGTCAAAACGTAAATTTCTCAATCCTTAGCTAGCTGTAAATGTTGCTAACTTAAAGTTCTAAAAGACTAATGATACATTGAAAGCAAGGCTAATGAATTATTTTGTGAAACTATTTTTTAAAGACATTTTCATTAACAATGAATGAATGTTCGTACAGAACTTCATATAACTTTTAACTCTATTAATATAAATGTATGTTAAACATGTATGATAGAAATAAAACCAACTTGGCAAAGTAATTTCAACATTTACAAAGTATTTACACTATTAATCTTCATATGTACAAGAAAATAATCATTTTTTGACAAAAAATTGAATGTTTACAAGCATCAAGAGCATATTAGACGAGCATGTCTAGAACTAAATTTCTCTAATTATGATATTTTATATTCTAATGAAATTTTCAGCAGATACATAAAAACTTAATGAATTTTTAAAAAGATCACAAAACTACTTCTAAAAATTAGCTAGCAATGTGGTAAACTGTGCAATGAGTATTCCAAAAAACTTTAAAACTGATTGAGAGCTAATTTTTACCGAAAAAATATTGCCATGAATAGCACTTCGTTTGTCAACAGAACATAACATAAAGTTCCGGCGGTCTTGTTGTTGCTTGTTTAGAATTAAGGTACCGTACATGCAATCCATAGCTCCTACTTGGGAATGATTTTTCTGATAAAAAGGGCTATTTGGTAATTTTCACAAAATTTAAAGAATATGTACAGCATGAAATTGTGAATGTATCCAAGTATTGCAAAGTTGTTTGATCCATGACGATTGCGTCTCCCGAGTCTCCAGACTTGAGGTTTCATGATCATGGCCTTCAGCGCTGGACTGAACAGCAGTAGCCCTAGGAAGGAAAAAATACAAAATGTCTGGTCAATTAATTTAGATATTTGAAACACTCCATCGGAAACTGGAATTTGCATCCGATGTAGATATCATGCATTTGTTAGAATTTTTTATCTTGATGCATCTTCACTTTTCTTCAGACAAGGATGTGGCCTTGCATCCAGCAGATCTGATTTATTTATCAGGTCACACTAATATGCGCCCTGGATGGAGCGGTCAAATACGTTTTCTCCCTCTTTTGAATTAGGACTCTTAAAATGGAGGTAATCGGCTACGCTTGGTAAAAAAAGGAATATTATTCCTATCATGTTCTTCTTTTCCTTTCCTTTAAAAAAAAAAGCACTTACCTTCTGTCCAGGTGCAGGTCTTGAGACGGCAATTCTGTCATAGAATGCTTTCACTGGAGCAAAACATTTCTAAAAAAGCAAAACAAGGCAAACAAATATTTTGAATGGTTATTGTCAGTTTCATGTTCACTGTGAATAACATCATAGACTTCATCTTAAATAGAAAGGGCTTTCAGAGTACATGTATGTACATGTAATGTTTATGTTTTCGTAAGTGCTTTGTATCTGCTTTATGAAATTTCGCTACAAAATAAAACAACAGAACTGTATCATCATTATTACGTAGTTTAACACCACCACCCCTCCCTTCTAATAACGCTTCCCTTAAAGCATTTAGGCAGATTGTATATTTTTTAAGAAGTTACCGAACTCTTTCTGGCAAACAGAATTAAAATGTATCTACAATTATAAACAAAATTCTTTATTTTTTTTTTTTTTTGGGGGGGGGGGGGGCGGGGTGGGGGCTGTGAGAAGTATCTCCTTTGTAGAATTCCACACATCCTTTTTGCACCTTAGGCATTTTACTTCAAGTGGATTCATTAATTATTAAGTTTTATAAAGGATCACCACGACCCCAAGCTTTGCTAATGTGGCAATTACATTGTAAGTATTTTAATGTTTTAATGAGTAACTTTAGAAAAAGACTGCATGACAAGAAATAAAATAAATCAAATCTAATCAAATCAGATACAGTCAAACCTTCTGTAGCGACCACCTGTCTACATGCAGAGGCCACATTGTTTCCCTTCTAAATGGTTTCTCATTGAAACATGTACTAAAGCAACCTGTACATAAAGACCATGCACCTGCCAATAAAGACCACTTTTCTTAATTGTCTCCCTTGGGTGGTCTTTATGGACAGGTTTCACCGTAGGAGTAAATCAGACTGAATCTCATGATGTATTTGTTACCTTGAAAATGGTTTCTCATTGAAACATGTACTAAAGGAACCTGTACATAAAGACCATGCACCTGCCAATAAAGACCACTTTTCTTAATTGTCTCCCTTGGGTGGTCTTTATGGACAGGTTTCACCGTAGGAGTAAATCAGACTGAATCTCATGATGTATTTGTTACCTTGAAAATGGTTTCTCATTGAAACATGTACTAAAGGAACCTGTACATGAAGACCATGCACCTGCCAATAAAGACCACTTTTCTTAATTGTCTCCCTTGGGTGGTCTTTATGGACAGGTTTCACCGTAGGAGTAAATCAGACTGAATCTCATGATGTATTTGTTACCTTGAAAATGGTTTCTCATTGAAACATGTACTAAAGGAACCTGTACATAAAGACCATGCACCTGCCAATAAAGACCACTTTTCTTGTCTCCCTTGGGTGGTCTTTATAGCCAGGTTTCACTGTAGAAGTAAATTACCTTTAGTGCCCCAAGGCATGACATTCTCATTCCTCCATTTGATCCCAAGAGTTGGCCATCTGATTCCTCGTTAATAGCTAGGGTCTTGGCATTTTTAGCTTTCTCAAGATGGGACCCTGCCTCCGTGCATCCATTCTCACCCCAGTTCACCTGTGATGATGTAAGAATAATACAGTGTAATAATAATACTACTAATAATAGCGATAATAATACTACTGCTACTACTGCTACTACTACTACTACTACTACTAATAATAATAATAATAACAATAATCAAGATAATACTACTACTACTGCTGCTGCTGCTGCTACTACTACTACTACCACTACTACTACTACTACTACTAATAATAATATTAATAATAATAATAATAATAATAATAATAATAGCGATAAATAATACTACCACTACTACTACTACTAATAATAATACCAATAATAATAACGATAATAATACTACTGCTACTACTGCTACTACTACTACTACTACTACTACTACTAATAATAATATTAATAATAATAATAATAGTGATGATAATAATAATAATAGTGATGATAATAATAATAACAATAATAATAACAATAACAACAACAACAATACAAATAATAATAATAATGATAACAATAATAAAATAATAATAATAATGATAATAATAATGATAATAATAATTATCAAACAATTATGTATTCATATAGCTCATTTTCCACTAGCATGATCAAATACCCTTTACAATTATGTTATTTACAGAAAAAGTGAGTTTTTAGTATCATTTAATTTGTATTTATTTTATATTATAGTTAAAGATGAAAAGGTAGAAATTAAGTTCAACTTACTCTGACTGCCTTAATACCTCCTATGCCACCACCTCCATAGTATGAAGCATCCACTGTAGGCCACTTCTTAGAGTTGGGGGATGGGGGTGGGGAGGGAGGAGGGGGCCTCGGCTTCACCACCACCTGAAAAATGATAATCAATGGGCATTTAAGAAATACATAGTTGTATAAGCACTGCATCCTAACTTATGGATCCTGCTGAGTATCGTCATAGAAGTAGAAGTAGAAAAACATTAAAAGGTTTAGAAGTCTATAAAATGATGGGTATTATGATTGGTTTGATTAGACTGATAAATAAATAAAAATAAAACAAACTTGTCAGTTGTATTAATAATATTGTATAACAACGCAAATTTATTGTGTAATATCTTTGTCCCACTCTAAAAACAGGTAAATAATTTCAACCAAAAAAGAAAATTTGAATTTATTTGGGAATAACTTATAAGAGAAAAGGAAATCCAATAAATGGAACAGGGAACAGTAGGGAACAGCTTGAAGATGTAGAATTAAAAGAAATAACTAGATTTAGGCTTATTGTGAATGTAAGTGTTCTTTCTTTTCATTATTGAATGTAGGAGATAGCGCGAACGCAGATCTCCGCTACCATAAATTATACGCCCGAGTTCCCCACGTTTGGGGGAATCGCAAGATTCAGCAAGCCGGAGTGCAATGGCAAGCCTCGCCCTGGGGGTGCATCCTTCTTGATCAATGCGACCCCTGCGCCAGGTAAGTATGCTTATATGAGCGAAACTACATGATTATATACAATTTTAATGTCATACAAAATACAGTTACAATAACAGCAAACCGCGTCATAAAAGCATCATATATTATAGTTTGTAATCAGTAGATCACTTTTAAATGCCAGGTTATGTTTGTCAATTATATCATTTATTTAATAAGTAAGTCTTAAGCTATTTTATTGTTAAAAAAGAGGTAACAAATGAAACTTATTAGAATTTTGTACACCGCAGGCACTGGCACAGAAACCCGAGTGTGTCTATCATGAATATTCATTATTAGTCAATGACGAATCGTGACGTCATCAAACGTTGAGAGTTTTGCCTTTTGTATTGTGCGTGCGTGCTTCAACGAAATGACTTGTTTATGCTGTATGCGTGGAGTGCGAGCGCCGTCGCGTTCCACTCTCGACCAACGACGCACTTTGTATTTTGTGTGTAGCAGTACACACAGGTCTCATTTTTCATTTTGGTCATAAACAGATACATGTATATGTTTTCCTGGTACAAAGTATTTTATCACTTTATGATATACTCGCAAAGTTTAGTGTGTCTGAAAATCCAAAGGTGATACATGTAGGCCTATCACCATTCTTTCGCATCTCTTTTCGTTCTAATTACTTTGAAATATCCCTTTTTTTCCTCCCCTCCTCATTGTATTGACGTAAAAAATACTTCCACAGAAACCATAACTGCTTTCACAAACATCTATGTATTTCAAAATCAATTGCCGATTCCTAGACAGGCTCGGGTTACCAAACAATAAACTTTACCAGGGTCTCCTCGTCTTTCTTTTGTTTTTATCATTGCCATAATTTGTTATTTTGCATTGTAAATGCGTAATGATCCAATGTTATGCTCTATATGTCATTTGAAAGACTGAAGACGAATAAATATCTTATCTTATTTTGACACTCGCGATTTACCCAAGTTTAGTCGAAATAACATATCATCTACAAATTAGTGTGTATTTTTAATAGTACGTGACTGTGTGATTTTACATGAGGGGTTTACCTTCCGTCTTCAGTGGTTCTTTTTTAAATTACCCAACAAGACTTTCGGGTGATTTTCATTTTCCTCTCTTGCGGACCCTCTTAGATAACAAAAAACTTTATATAATTATGAAGGTCCAAAGTTTTGGATTATCTACTCTTTGTGACCTTGTTCTCCTATCTTTGTCAAGAAAAGTACTTTCTTGTCCCGTTCTCGTCTCTGTTGGCATCCCTCCCCCTATTTTGTAGTTCCTTTTAAGTATCATTTGAGGGGTCCACAATAATTGTACAAGCATTGCTTTTTAGTGGACCCCTCTGTTTCCAAAATGTATTCCTAAATTGTTGTAAATATTTAGGAGGAGGCGCGATAGCTCAGTTGGCAAAGCAGTGGTCTCGTATTCCTGCGACCCGGGTTTGAAACCAAGGCGATGCGCTAGACTTAGTGCCCTTTGGTAAGGCATTAATCCTCATTACCAGGGCCCCGTTGCACAAAACTTACCATTGATGGTAACTTTGCCATCAATGGTAACTACCATGGTAACCTTGATTTTGATTGGCTGTTGAGCCCTGTTACCATGGTAGTTACCATTAATGACAAAGTTACCATCAATAGTAAGTTTTATGCAACGGGGCCCAGGTCTCTCGGAGAGGACCTAAAACCGTCGGTTCACCGGTTGCTTAACAACAAGCATTCATGCTTTTGTAGCAGTCAGGTAAAATAACCACCACTTCTACTTTGTAGTTGATATGTAATGTTTTGTTGAAAACATAAATAAATTGAAATTGAAATTGAAATTAGCATCATGAACGCTCCTCGTCTAATACTATTATTTTTGAATGAATATAAGTGCCTATTAAAGTGCACTCTTAAAAATGTCTAGTCAGATTTGACTAGAAACTAGTCAAACTGACTAGAATAAAGGATCCCAGGGGCACTTACTAGTTTCTAGTCCTTTTGAACCGAAAAAACTAGTCACCAACGATAATGGATTAGATTACTAGTCAAACTTGTTTGAAAATGGATAGATTTCTAGTCATAATGACTAAAATCTAGTCAAAAAATGTGACTAGAAAATCTGATCAAAATCTGACTAGGTATTTTTAAGAGTGTGAGTCTCTCTTTATCACGGCTGGGGCAGTCACTGGGTTTCTACAAGTTTAAAACAATTTAATTTTCGTTATGGATTTATTATTTAAAAAAAACATAGAATTAACACGATCGCAACTACTTTAGAGATAATCACTACTCAATTAAAAGGAAACTTAGATATCCATTTTGTATGTCCAATGTAAATCACGGTCAAATTACGCAATATGTCATTGTAATGTTCGAATATGTCAAAAGGTGACGTAGTACGAGGTTATTGAGAGTGCATTGAGTTGATTTTTCTTCTTCAAAAAGTAGTGTGCTATGTCGTGTTTTTTTTTAAATCGCTTTACTAAAAAGAACATGTAACTATACATACGAAGAAAAGAAAAAATAAACGAACAAACGATCAAACAAACTAAATACAGTAAATAAAGTTGGACACTGACATCAGACCTAGGAAAGCGATTGGAAAATTGTGAAGTTTGGGTCTTGCATGAGAAGGATGCTAAGAATTTCATGGACAGAAAAGTTTCTAATAATGAGGTATTTGCCATGGCAGGAACAAAACGAAATCTTATGAATGATATCATATAAGAGGTCAACAGCCGAGCTTCTTGGGTCATGATATTCGAGAGAATGGTTTGGAAAATCTTGCACTGACTGGGAGAATCGAGGGGAGGAGGAGTAGGGGTAGAAGGAGGATTCTGTGGATGAGTAGCTTAATTAAGGAGTGGGATTTCTGAAAGTGGAATTGATCTCGGGGAGAATGATATACTTCATAGAATATGGGACAGAGAGTTGTGGCATTCCATGGTCGCCAACGTCTCAGGACATGGCACGTGAAAAAGAAGACGTTATGACTAACCACATAGTCCAGATTCAGTCGTTCTTTGTTTTTATTCTTCTATCACACGCATTGATCGCACAAACAGCGCGGTCTCTCCATGATCACTGTTCGTGCAATCCCCAAATTTCCGTCCACTCGTATTCGAGGTCCAGATTGAGAGGAATGGCTCGGTCTACTTTTAACGTTGAGGGTGTGTTATTTTATCAGCTGATTGGGTGCGCTACACGAAAACGGTACAGAGGCTGGACTACTTACCACACAGCACAGGAGCTGCCAGAACCACCACAGGAGGAACAGACCAAGAGCGAGGAGCGCTAGGAATAAGCCCAGGACAATAGCAATTACATCAGGCTATTATTGATGCAACCAATTCATCATAATCCGGAAGGGAAACGGAACAAAAGGGAGAGAAAGTGGCATAAAATATAAACAATGGAATTGAAATTGAAATTTACATTTGAAGAGCTCATTTCCAAAAGAGGTACTATACATCCATAAATCCAAGTTCTGAGAAAAACACGATGTTTTAATTATCATAGTTAGCAATGTCAGTTTGAAATGATACTTTGGCTGATTATATTATGCTACAAGTATAAAACCACTCTTTAACAAAATATAAGTCTGCAGAAATATTTGTCATGGAAATTCAGCTTTGTGAAATGTGTACATTGCTGCGAACAAATCAGTTTTGATAAAAATGGATTTAGTACCTTTTGGAACCGAGCTCTTCATTTATTTCCTCCTCATTGAAAATATGATAAACAATAAACAAATAGAACAGTACAGTACAAGCGCTTAGCTAGGATTTTATTTTAGGGGGTGGTAGTGAGCACACGAAGCGTGCGAATCACTTAAAGAGCGCGCGAAGCGCACTCCCTAGGGGGTGGGTGCGGGGAGGGGAGAGTCCCCCCACCCCCTCCCCCGCGAAGCACGGAAGCTTTGAAAGAAGACGATTCGTTGTACCTTTCTCGACTCTTAATCCTTATCTGAATCCAGTCCCCCTCCTGCGCAAAGCGCGCGGAAGCTTTGACGTTTCATTAAATTATTAGAGAAAGAAGACGATTCGTTGTACCTTTCTCGACTCTTAATCCTTGTCTGAATTCAGTACGCCCCTCCTGCGCATAGCGCGGAAATTTTGACGTATTATTAAAAAAATAAGACGATTCGTTGAACCTTTCCCGACTCTTAATCCTTGTCTGTTTTCAGTCCCCCTTTCCGCGCGAAGCTCGGAAGCTTTGATATTTCATTAAATTATTAGAGAAAGAAGACGATTCGTTGTAACGTTCTCGACTCCTTTTCCCTCTTTCTTCCTTCGTCCTCTTACTTCGTCCTCTTACTTTTTTTTCTTCTCTTTCTCTCTGTTTTTTTTTTTTTGGGGGGCGGCGTTTTTTTGGGGGGGGGGGCGACCGCCCCCACCGCCCCCCTGGCTACGCGCCTGGTACAGTAAATACATTCAAAAGCACAAAGAGCTAGGCGATAACCGAAAAGCAAATGCTTGTGTTGATGGGAACTCCCATTTACTGAGTTGCGATTGATCAAAATAAATCACAAGTCCTCCAATAAATTGCAAGTTTGCTGTCCCTTATCTCTTATGTATATAGTTGTGATTGATATCAATCGCAAATTATTTGCGATTAATCTCTTTTTAAGACTGGGCCCAGGAAAAGTAACTGTATAAACTGAGAAAAGAGTGACGCACTGGAAGATAATTTGAATTGCGTGGGAAAAGTATACAGCGTCTGTTGTTTCCAGCCCTCAATGCTGGGAAGGTGTTAACAATGCCGAAACCAACAGACTATATAAAGATATCAGTGTACTAGAATATTTAAAAAATGATAAACAGCATAGGTCTCATTCAAAAACCGGCCGGAAACTGTCCTAAGGAGTATGCAATCTAATATTTACATGAAAAATGTACATACATGTAAACAAAACTTGATGTTTTTCTACGAGAAATTATATTACCTACATTAAATAATAATAGATTTCTACTTGAATTGAATAACTATTTAACAATTATATTCAAAATTTGGAGGTTGTTAGTACTTACACAAGGGTCCCCGATCAGTAACAGTGGCGAAATAATTGTATGCAAAATCAAAGGATTAAATTATTTATTTCTTATCAAACAAAAGTGCGATGCAAGGTACATACCAAAGTACATCAAGCGTTCTTGTTCCTCAAACCATAATGGTTTCAAGAAAACCGCCCCCCCCCCCCAAAAAAAAAAAAAAAAAAAAAAAAAATCATCTTGGCATTGCTTTGTAAAAGAAACTTTGTGAAGGTGATTGGAAAAGGTTGATCATGAATGTGGCAGTTGCCATTCAATTACATGTAAAAAAAAACACCGCGGTGATTTACCGCGCTATAATGTGACCTTAACCTTAATCGTTGAAAAGTCTTTGCGATTGCGTTCCGAGACAAATATATATTTTTTAAACTGACATTGGACAAAACGGCGGGAGAATAAATAGACTTACCGGTGTGCAGGATGTACCAGTAATGGTTAAATTACTCGATATGAAAGTCTTCCCGTTCACAGACACTTGTAGCACCACAAAGCTACAACAAAATAATAATTATGAAAATCTCTGATATTATTTTCAATTTTATTTGTGTTAAATGCACATATGGGAAATTCTGTATAACCAATAAACTATATGCACAAGAGATTAACCTTTATAATTGATTGATTGATTGATCGACTGATTGATTGAAAGGTGTATTACAAATACTATAGATGGCAGCCCGTATAGACTGAATTACATTCAGTTTACACTTAAAATAATACAGGTATATATCCATTTTGGAAAAAAATTGTTATATAAAGAGAAATCATTCTAATGCAAAACTATACGGTATTCAATTAAGGTAACTACATATTCTTTAACTTGAATATCAGACCATTGCGTCTTTTAACATTTTACTAATGTAACAACATAATAAAAGAAGTCGCTCAAACATCGAATTAAACAAAATATAATCAAAAAGAGAGTCATCAAAGAAATGTAAACGAATGAATTATTCGTTACTTAAACATCGTCATCATCATCATCATCATCATCACCGTCATCATAATCATCATCATCATCTTCACCATAATCAACATCACCCTAAACATCATCATCACCACCATCATCATCACTATACTAATCATCATAATCATTATCATCACCGACATCGTCATCAACATCATCATCGTCATTATGATCATCATCACCACTTCCATTACTTACCTTCCATCTTCTTCTATTTGTGGAGCTGCGCATACCAATTCACTGTCGGTCACTAAATACGCTGGAACCTCTACAAAAAGAACAAAGATATGAAACAAAAGATATATCTTAAAGATTAAGCGGGAAAGATCCAGAAAGCATATATTCATCATAATTTACTTAAAATTTCAAATGCACCTCATTATCATTCATAAGATTCAAGATCGAAGATTCAAATGAGGTTTTATTCAAGACTTGTCAAAAAGTCGAAAGACTAAAAATGCAAGTTTTACATCAAACATACAATCATATAAAAAAACATTCAAAACCATATATATATATATATATATATATATATATATATAAATAAAGAAAACATAGCAAATGAGAACAAATATATAACAATCAATCAATCAATAATTAAATGAAATACATGTATCTGTTAACCCTACGATGTTCGAGGGAAGAGGTTCGTCTACGTTTGCACATAAAACCTCACTGAAAGCGACGTGCATCTTTTGATACCAAATTTTGAAATTTGAATCTTCAGTTGTCCCGAAGCGATAAAAACAGCCAATAATTGATAATGAATAATCAATCGGCGAACATGATATGAATAATTAATTAGCGATAATTCAAAATACTTTTGAGATTTGCATATGAAACTCCAAGGGTCTATTCATTTGTAGATGCTCTATCTTTTCGTTTTTTTCTATTTTTTTTGTTTGCACAAGTGCGCTTTGGGCATTTAAGTGCAAGTGGATTTGGCGCCTTACAAATCTCATATATTATTATCATTATTAATTACTATTATCATTATTATTATTTTTGTTATCATTATTATTATTATTATTGTTATTATTATTATTATCATTATCCTCATCATCATCCTCATCATCATCATCATAATCATCATTATTATTAGTATATTATTATTATCAATATTATTATTATTATCATAAGTTTTATTGTTATCATAAGTATTATTATTATATGTCAAGCTTCAAAATGTGTCGTCACTCCACGACCTATATTCTAATGAGGGCAGAATTTCTGGCTAAAAGAAAACAAAAAATCCGGCCTTTATTTGAAAAAAGAAATCAATGACATATTCTCACCTTGATTATCCGTATCATTGAGCCGAAAATTGCAGAGTACTTGGGAGACATCGTTTGTTTTAGCAAACCCATTCCCTCTTATCGTAACGTTGAAGGTTTCTGCGGAGAAAAAACCCACAAATAATGATAATAAATGAACAAATACATAAATAAATACATATCTAAATAAATGATTAAATGCATGAATGAATAAATGAATAAATCAATCCATCATCAATCAATCAATAAATTAACAAAAATAAGAAAAGACATATATGAACAAATGAATAAGACATAACTACATAAATAACTAAACAAACACATTTCATGACAGTGCATCTTATTAACCGGTGAATTTACAGGGGGGGGGGGAGGGTAACAGCACTTTTTCCTCCTTTTTTTTTTTTGGGGGGGGGTCCAATTTTGGAGGGAATATTTAGCGGCGTCTCAGCCAGCCGGTGAATAAGCGGGGGCCGGGGGGAGGGGGTAAGAGCACTCTTTTTTTGGGTGCCCAATTCGTCAGGGGGCGCGGGCCCGTCGCCCCCCCCCCCACCCGCAGATCCGCGCCTCGATGATGATGTAGTACACCTTATTAATAAACCTGCAGATTTTCGCCCAAAAAAGACACCTGAAAATATGACCACTTTTCTTGTTCATGCTTGTAACAAATAATTGAGTTAAAAAAAAAGTTTAGATGAAACAAAAATTTCTTCTTCTTTGCCCGTTAGAGATGTTTAGGAATTTGTGACCTCCTACTTTAAAAAAAAAAATCGAATCGGGGATACACCCCTGCGCTGCTTCAAAACATATCAAAAATTTGGAGAAAAAAAAAGGGAGAAGTGCAACATTCAACTGTTGATGAAACCATGACTATAGTACAGACGTAAATACGAGTATCAGTGCTTGGTATCAATGCTAGTATCAATGCTAGTATCAGTGCTAGTTTCATGGCCAGTATCAGTACTATATCAGTGCGATGTTCAAAGTGATTTAATAGTTGATTGTCCTCTGAAAGTACAGTTAGAACAAACTGAAAGGGGTTCATTCATTATTTCAAAACACATCTTACCTCCTGTACAAACTTCGGTTGGATGTGCAGACAAGATTTCGACACAAGATGTATTGACAATCTATTGATAAATAAAAAAACAACATTATTATCATACTTGTGTTTTAATGACATAACTAATTGTCACATCTGACGTATAAATACAAAATCCTGACAACTATTTATCTGTGACGAGATATTTATCAAAAGTCTTTGGAACAGTACACTAAGATAGATAGGTTGACGAGTGTGTATGTAAATTGTATAAGGGGATGTGTACGGATGTGTAAGTATATATATATATATATATGCGTTGTATGCATGTGTATAATTATGTAACATATATGTATGTATGTACATGTGTGTATAGGCCTATGTTGTATAAATGCATGTACTTGAAAGAAATATTTATATGCAGTCAAATATTTCAACATTATACCCTTCACCTATAATTATACCCTTCACCTATATATCTTGCCATTATATTGTTTACGCATGCCATACACTCCGTTGCTACTATGTTGCAGTCCTCTTCTTCTCCTCTGCTTTCCCAAGCTCTCTATCCTCCTCTCCTCCTTGCCTATCCCTTTCTTCCTTTCTTCCTTTCTTCTATTTATAATGTATATTATGTATTTGTGTATTCGGGCGTACCCATTACAAGCTCTGCTTATCGAATTTCGCGCCTTCTTCCTTGTAATACAAGTTCTTTAATTATATCTATGTTCCTTCGTATAAATTATATTGTTTGGACAGATGTCAAATATGTTGTCAAATTGAATGGAAGAAAATATTTATTTGAATTCAATTGAATTGAATATCTCAAATCATGCAATTGTGAGGTGATTTTAGCACTTTCCGTACCCCTGTGCGGCATGTATTGAAATATGCCGTCCGATCATGATCTCCACAGGCAATACAATCTAGGGCAATAAAATTGGCATTAAGTAGATTTTTCGAAAGTCCTTGCGATCGTTTTATCTATGTAAGCTGTTGATTTGTGTTTAATCTGACTAAATTGAATGTTGATTTGAATTTGAAATGAGCTGGAAAGAATTGAAATTAAAAAAAAAAAAAAAAATCTGACCTGGTCAATAATACTGTCGAGATCATTGAAAGTATCGCCTTTGAAGATGTGTTGCGATGTAGGTTTATCAGCGACGTCGATCAGGTCTTCGATATCGCTATTTCCTACACGCACAGCAATTACAGACGCCCCCAAATTTCGAACGATATTTGCCTGCAAACAAGACAAAATGATATATGTCTAATAAAGGATTTTTCGAGGGGGGGGGGGGCATTACGATCCAACTAGAACATCATCCAACTAATAGCTATAGTAGCGCTAGTACAAGCGCTCTTACCCTAATCACTTGGACAGGGGTGTGCCATTTTTAATAATTTTCGGATGTTTTGAATTTGAAATTTTGAAAAAGCAGACCCATGTTTAGGGATATTTTGGTTCAAAATTGGACCCATGTTTAGGGATTGTATAACCCTAACCCTACCTAACCCATAACCCTAGCCTAAGTATACCTCTGCAACAGATTTTGAAACTTCTTGGAGTTGTCCATCGGTCAAAGTTATAATCACACTAGCTGTATCACCACCTGCAAATCAAGAGGAAGAAGGATATTAGTAAACAAAAAAATAAAGAAGGAGGAGACGGAAAGGAGGAGGAAGAGGGGGAGAAGGAACAGGAAGAGAAGAACAAAAAGTGAAGATGAGGAGAATGTAATGAAAATAGTGGTAATAATGATAATTAGAATAATGATAATAATAAAGATAATGATAATAATAATATTAATAATAATCATATTAACAATAATAATAATAATAATAATGATAATAATTAAAACAAGAAGAAGGAACTGAAAAAAGAGGAAGCCGAGGAAGGACGAAGAGGAGGAGAAAAATAATGTTTAGGAGAAGAAAAGGAAGAAGAAGGAGGAGGATGGGAGAGAATAGAGAAGGGGGGAAAACATAATAGAAGAAAAAAAGGAAAAATAACGATAAGAAGGCTTAAAATGGGAAGAAATTACTTGGAAAATGAAAACAAAAAGTGCCATACACGATGCTTATATAAAGTAGTCGTTATAATTAGTTATATATTCATTGTAATATTGTGAAGCCTTTCTTGTAATGTTTTTTATTCACAACATCCGTTTTGGAACTATCTTTAGAAGACTTAGTGATCACACACAAAAATTATTATTTTTGAGGGCGGGGGCCGTTTGTTTGAAATTGAGATGGATGAGCATAATTATGGAGCACGCTTTGTTCCATCATCGAGTTGTCCATCTGTATAACCCTCATTTTTGTTACGTAACATACGAACACGCGACCAGTAACAAAGTTAGGGAGTAAGCTACATTTTGTTTCCTGCTCTGTTTGTCTCTTTCTTTTCCCCACCATATTCAAAACACTGTAAATTACAACATTCCTTGTTGTTTCTTGTTCACTCTTTCCCACTCCGTTTTGTTTTCTAAAACCTCTTTCCATCGCTTTTTTTCTGCCCATACTTTCCATTCACTTTTGTTTTTGTTTAAGTGTCTTGTAATTCATATAACGTTGTCTCACACGCTGATATTTTCTGGTAGTTTAATCCTTAAAACATAAAAACGTATCAAACACCTTCAAACTCTTTACCTAATTCAGTGGAAAAAAATTCGCTTTCACTGTTCTAATAATTCCTCTTTTAATTAGAGAGAGAGGGAGAGAGAGAGAGAGAGAGAGAGGGGGGGGGGAGGGGGGGTTATGGGGAGAGAGAAAGAGAGGGGGTGTGGGAGGGGGAGATGGGGAGAACTGGGGAATTACTGGTGAGGCATCTTGAGGGAAGAGGAGGAAATATTAGAGGGGGAAAGGGATAGATAAAAGATGAACGAGGAGAGAGAGAGAGAGAGAGAGAGAGAGAGAGATGGAGATAGAGAGAGAGAGAGAGAAAGAATGTGAGAAAGAGAGAGAGAGGGAGAGAGAAGGGGGGATGGGGGAGGGGGAGAGATGTGAAAATACTGGTGATGAGGGAAGAGAAGGATATAGAGGGGAGAGGGATAGAGAAAAGATGAACAAAGAGAGAGAGTGAGAGAAAGATGGATAGAGGAAGGAGAAAAATTATCAAAGAGAGAGAGAGAGAGAGAGAGAGAGAGAGGGGAAGAGAGAGAGAGAAAGGGAGAGAGAAGTAGAGGGGAGAGAAGGGGAGAGGGGAGAGGGGGAGATAGTATCGATGATGTGGAGAGGGAAATATAAGAGGGCGAAAGTGGAAAGAGAAAAGATGGACAAAGAGACATGAGTAGAGAAGAGAGAGAAAAAGATTAAAGAGAAAGAGATAGTAAGGTAGAGGGGGGGGGGGGAGAGAGAGACAAGCAGAGAGAGAGAGAGAGAGAGAAATAGAGAAAGAGAGAAAGAGAGCGGATTTTATTTTTTTCTTCAATATGGGGGGATTTTCTTAAAATTGCACATGTAAATCATTTTTGATAAAAGGCATATTCATTAATCACTGAAATCACTAAAACAATGAGAATCTTTTCTATGGAAAAGTTTAATAGCAATCAACCACTAATTTTCATTGCTGGTACGTGTGTAAAGCATATAATTATGTGTGTATGAGGAGGAAACATGCTGGACTTGAATGATTGACTTGTCTGAGATTACTTCAGTAGACAACTGATCTACTACGAAATCCGGATCACCCATGTTACGTGCACACGTTAAATTTTATTGTCCTGGGTACAGGCAGGCAGTGGCGGATCCAGGGGGGGGGGGGGGAGGGCGGGGGGCCCGGGCCCCCCCCCCTTGAGAAAAAAAATCATGTAAAATCACGTGATTTTTACGTTTTTTGGGGGTTGGGCCCCCCCCCCCCCTGGCGCTCAAGGGGGGGGGGGGGGGTGCAAATTGAAAAAAATTTGAGGACCAAAAAAAAAAATGTGCTCACTACCCCCCCCCCCCCCCTCCCCCCCCCCCCCCCCCCCCCCCACTGAGCGACTTTTCGGCCGGCGCGATTTTCAAATTTTCGGGAGCAAAAAAAAAAAGAAGAAAGTTGGGCCCCCTCCCCTAAGAAATC